>CM060969.1:74343370-74848370 GCA_030765045.1 Tenodera sinensis
GGAGAGTCACTAGTAGTCTACCAGGAAAAAAAACAAATTAGTTGGGGAATTCAATGTCATAATGGCAAGTTGCCATGGTAGCTCAGTGGTTAGAGCAGCCATGCATGAAGCAGAAGATTTGTAGTTCAAACTGTGGCTATGGCTTGAATTTTTTAGTCCTGATTCTAATTCTCAAACATTGCCTACACTCAGCTTGTGTTTTTTTTTTTTTTTTTTTAATGATTTATTGATCGATCAGCGCATGTGCGCTCTACAGACCATTGTTGAAATACACATAACAATAAATAAAATATAATAAGTAACATTGAAATGAGGTAAACCCCATTGGGCCCCTCACTGACAGTATTAGTTGAAATTAAATCAGATCTTGCTGTGATAACTGGTCCAGTGGTAGACGACTCTTGATGCGTGTTGGAAAGCTGGATTTTCTGCCAAGAGAGTAGTGAATAGATCCAGGAACGTTCTTTAGATTGCTGTAAAACTGTTCGGCTTGTGAAGAAATGGACTGTTGAATGGTACTGATTCCAGTTTCTCTGTGTAGTTGATTGTTTCTGACAAACCATAGCGCATTAGTTGAGATACATAAGATTTTGTTTTGAAACGTTTGGATGCGTTTAATTTCTGTAGCACTGGCTCCTCCCCAAATTGGACAGGCATATAGTAAAAGCGGCCTTAAAAGAGTTGTGTAGAGTAGTATGCAGTTTTTTAACTTAAGCGAAGATACCTTGTGTATTTAAAACTATCATTAAGTTGGTTAGCATAAAATAAGAATTGCCATCTAAATGTAGTGTTGTTGTATGGCGAAGCATCTGATTTGTTGTAATTATTTTGGTGAATAAATACATTATCTTTCTCTATTGACATAGGTTTTGGTGTTCTTTCCCATAAGCTCAGTTCTACAGGTTGTGTACTGATTTTATCAGTTTGGCCTTTTGTTCTACATAGTGACTTTTTCTGCAGAAATTATTGCTATGGCTGATTTAACTGTTTATATTTTTTGTAAGTATAAAGAAGTTAATAGATGTATTAAGCATGAAATACATATCTAAATGTGCATAATGGAATTCATTGCTCTGCATATCTAGATATGCATAATGGAATGCATTACTCTGCAGTGCTCAAGAAGCTGTTAAGTAGGTACCAGTTTTTGTTATCTCCAGTGTGTTTCTTTATTCTAGAATAATACCCTTTTACATACTTAAGTAATAACTAGGCATAAGGTTTCCATAGTAGTTATTGAATTGATGATTAAATTATAATCATATTTATATTTTAAAGTTTTTCAGTACATTTCTGAATGATACAAAATAATGCTAATTATTTCTACACTTCAATTTTCTAATTAACTAAAGTAAAACAGACATGCTATTTCCTTCATTACTAGATAATTTGTCTTCTTTTGTGTTTATCTTAATGGAAATCTCTTTCTTCTCTTAATTGCACTTTCAGTAAATATGAGTCTGTGTAATGAACTATTGCTTTATTGCTCTTAAAGTTCTCATCATCAATATTGTTCATCATTGTCATTCTTGTCTTCCTTGTTGCCATTGCTATCTCGATCTCATTTCTTCTTCAAAGCAAGCAAAAGGTGACTAAAGATAATTGATCCACCTTAATGACATCAGATATGTTTCAAACGTACAAAGTAGGGTTATTCGTAACACATTAATTTCTATATTTTCATTAAAATCACAATATCTATAATCAGACAAAGTACAGAAAAACCATGGGAATTTAATAAACCAGTATTTTTGTGTCTTGTGGACTAGAAAAAAGCTTTTGATAGGATAAAATTAAAAGATGTAGTACACATATATAAAAAAAGGCGTACCCATACAACTGTTTAGATCAATCACAGGGGTCAACACAGACTGCAAGACAAGAATAAAAGTAAATGAGCAAAGAAGAAATAACAATTGGTTAGGGAATTAGACAAGGCAATTCCTTAAGTCAAAGGATTACATAGACTTTCATGGCCTTTATCCATTGTTTCTTTCTTGGATTCCGGTATGGGCCGCATATTGTTGGCTTTTTTAAGAAAGATGTGGCCCATACTACAAACCAGGAAAGAAGTAATTCCTTAAGTCCATTCCTTTTTAATTTTTAATTGATAAGTTAATTGAAGATCTACCAAAAGAGTGGGGATACAAGGTGGGAAATACAAAATTTCATATAATATGCTAAACAGATGATGCTGTCCTCATATCAGAAACAGAAGATAGATTGCAAAGGCTATTACACCAATTCATTATAAAGGCAAACAAATATAATATGGAAATACTTATGCAAGAGAAACCAGAGTATATGCAGTCAAAACAAAACAAATATTAAGTACATGCGAATTGAAATTATTAAAAACAATTCAAAGAAAAATGTATTAGATAAAATATTGTCACCGCGCCCGCCGCATCTGATTGCCGCACTGGGGAGGGGGGACCCAGCCAGTCGCCTACCTGGCCTAATGACCAGCCTTGAGGAGGGAGCAGTGTCACCCATCGCATTATTGTCGGCACTACCGCAAAAGAGAGAAAGGGATAGAGACTTCTGGAATTCTCTGCTTTGTATTTCACTGCAATAATAGCTGAACTTTCCTGAAGATTCCAGAATAGTGCCTGGGAGATATAAATAGCGGTAAAGTATGAGAAGGAGTAGTTTTTTTGTTACTAATTCGGAGCCGTGCTGTTGGTGAATCGGAAAGGACTTTCTTGCTGTTGCAACGAGTGTAAAAAGTTACTGTTTACGGAAATAAAAGTGTTCCTTTATCTCGACTACATCTGTCTTCTTTACTTTACACCCACCAAAGTCACAATACGCAATACAGAAATCAGAGAAAATTACCAAATTCAGGATACAACAAAATTTATTAATGAGTAACAGAAATATTTTTGTTGTTGTTAGCTAATGCTGGATTTCTGACAATGAAGTCATTGCTCTCCAATATTTTTCACAATGATGTTGAAGAGAGCAATAGCAGTAATAGTAACCGTTTATTAGAGAGCACCATATTTTTATGTTTTGGCGGTCACATCGCTCTCTCACAACCCCCAGAATGTCTGGAGGACCACACCTGTCGTTGGTTTATGGGTCTCACCGACCTGACCGGGAGATTTATCAAAATAAATTCACTGACCATATCCTCTGATTAGCAATCAGAGGACGTATTACATGCCATGACAGGTCAGCATGTTGGGGTTAAGATTTTATAGAGAAATTAGAGAAATGGAGAGGTTGAAAAAATAAAGACTCCCTAGCCCTCGGGAACCCTAATAGCATCGGGGTCAGAAGAGAACAAGAGATGACCAAGGTGAAGCATTATGCATCGCTTGATTGACTGCTTCTTATTATGGGTGCCTACGGCTGCTCACACATGAGTCTTAATCTCGGGTATCCGTGGTGGTTACAGAGAGCGACATTGTAGTTTTTTTTTAGAACACTTTATTTGTTTTATTTTTACACGTTTAAGCTTTGCTGAACAATTTTAAATAGAATAAAATATGCAGTTTAACGTAACCGCTGGAACGAACTTTCACCGTGTTGCTTACATGTATCTCTCCCTCGTAACGATGCCTGTCTCCTACTGTGCCTCAGTCATTATCCTTTTTAGCTTCCCAAACATCCATAATGGCCCTCACTTCATTAAGTCAAGACTTTGCCCTCTGGCAAAACCCCTCGGGTTTCCGATACTTTGTAAAATACAATAGCAGGCTCCGTTTCTTTATGTTGAAGACCTTGCCAAAACTAATTGTATCTCGTTTACGTTAATGTTTGGGACGTTCGCTAATGACCCTTGGTAGTGCCTTTTTGGCATCCCTTCACCTGTGGTACATATTCTTAACCCTTTGCTATTAATGGATTTTGTAACTTTGATATATTCTGTATATCATAAGCGCTATACAAAAAAAACTGCTACAAAGGTAAGGTCAGATAGAAAAGTTACAGTGAGGAGCAATACACCAGTAAGTGGAAGTAATGTTCTGCTCAGCTTGGGTACCTTGTGGTCGCTATTCACATATCCCCTAGACGGAGACCCCTGAGGCCCAATATAAACCTTATCACAATCCAAACAGCTAAATTGATAAATGCCAGATTTTTTATAATTTGGTATTTTATCTTTTTTAGAAAAATTTAGTAAATTTTGTATATTAAATTTATTTTGAGGGACCAAATTTATTCCATATTCTTTAAAAATCTTCATAATTTTTTTATTGGCCCATGGATGGTAAGTAAACTTTTTAAAAATACAATTATCTTTTATTTTTTTAAGGGTAGAAACTTCTTTAACAGATTTTTGATACTTAAAGTTTTCTATCTTTTTATGTATAAAATCTGTATTAAAACCATTAATTACTGCTGTGTTAATAATGTATTTATATTCTGTGTCAAATTCTTCTTTATTAAGGAGGACAACACGAGAACCGCAGTCATAGTAGGTGGCATAAATGAGGCAGAAGAGGACTCAGCAGCCCAGGCAGCCGACGGCCAAGAGGAAGAAAACTGGATGCGATACCATTCAAGGAGACGATGGAGACCAGGAAAGGACCCGATCATAGGTTCCAAAGAAGGAGATGACAACGATTTAAGACCACTGGACAGAACCACCTGGCTGTATGTTGGCAAGGTAAAACACGGCACGAGTGAAGAATCAATCAGAAATTTCCTACTAAGAAATAACATAAAAGAGGGCATAACCTGCGAAAAGTTGACTACAAGAGGAACCATGGAAGCATTTATGGTTGGCATTCCTCTCAACTACCTCACCGAAGCAGAGAAACCAGAATTCTGGCCTAAAGGGATTCTCGTCAGAAGATACCTTTTTCGAGGCCACAGGTGCAACAAAGGGGCTGTCCTCGAATAAAAGCATCTTAAAACTGCTCCTATGGAACACAGAAGGACTCAGATACGCTCTACAGTATGTCCCACCAGACTTCACTAAAGAGTACGACTTAATGATTATGACGGAAACCTTCCTACAAGGACCACTAGATTTACCCGGTTTCTATGGAGTGTATGCATATGCAAGAGCTACAGGCAGTAGACCGGCGGGAGGGGTGTCCTGTTTCCTCAAACCGTCAGCAGGGAAGATCCTGGAATGCAAAAAAGAGACAAATACCATAATTGTCAAGACCACAAGACTCACAATAATAGGAGTATACATCCCACCAAGCACAGTAACTGAAGAAGTAATCGACACTCTACTAAAGACAACAAGCCATGCTGTATGGGAAGCAAATGTAATATTGGCAGAGGACAAAACAAACCCAAAAACAGATCTGGTACTAGAGACACTAGAAGAAGAAGGGTACATACTAGCAAACAACAAAACATTCAAAACGTATTGCCCACAATGGAGGAAGTGGTATCGACCAAGTGTTCCACAGAGGGAAAGACATATGTATCTTGAAACAAGAAGGTCTATGGACACATATTGGAAAGAACACATTAACAGGATGGGAAACAACCATCTGGTAAAAAAGGGAAAATAAACTGGATACTATCCTATAACAAAGGGGGAGGAGGATGAGCAGAAGAAGAACAAGACGAGGAGGAAAATTTAGCAATGCAACTTTTGAGCAGCATGTGCAAATTGTTACTCAGCTTGCACTTCAGCAAGTAGATGACATGTAATGTTTGCAGTTACACCGTTGATATAATTGTGTTTTGCAGGATGTTTCTTCTTAAATATAACAGGTGTTTAGAGAATATAATCTTCACTTGTCTTAGTATTTGCTGCAAGTTCTTAAAATTAAATGCAATCAAACTCATTTAATTTCAATAACTAAGATACCTTAGTGAAGCTTATAATCTCTGGATGTTTGTTATATTTAAGAATTGCATTGTTTTATTGTTAACAGCAGTTTTCCATTGAATTTAGAGGATATTTCTTTCTTAATATGTCCTTGTGAATAATCCAGGTTGCTGTTTGTTAGAGGTTAGGTAAGAAAACCAAGGCAATTTATGTTTCCTTTATAAGTAATAATGACCGCCTCCATAGCGCAGTTGGTAGCGCACTTGCCTCTGGCGTGGAGGACCCGGGTTCGATCCCCGGTACCAGCATGGGGATTTTATCCCCTCTGGGAGGTCTGGCACGGGATGCACTCCGCCTCATTAGGTCCCGAGGGGACCAATTGAGGAGCTACTTGATAGAGAACTAGTGGCCCCAGGTCTAGAAGACCGCATAACCGGCTGGGAGGGCTCGGGGCGCTGACCACGTCCCACCCTCCAATACTGCATCTTACCAATGACGCCTGTAGTGGGCAGAGCTGGGGGACGCAGCGGCTGGGCGGTAGGCCTTGGCCCCTTGTGGGCTGTCGCGCCGGGGTTTAGTTTAGTTTATAAGTAATAATGGCAGTTGTTTCTAGTTGAAAGTTTGATAACTTTCATTTCTAAATACAGAATTGCATGTGAGACAGGATATTGTAAGACCCCCAAAAGAAAATCGTTTATGTGAATATTTGTTAAGAGTGTAATTTGTTTTTGTTGGTACGAGTTGGTTGAATGACGAAAACATGTTACTATTATTCATTGTTACGAACAATTAAGTTTGTTTAAAGACGTCATAAATATTGCCATATTTAATTTTAATATATATGTATAAATAAAAGAATTATATGTGTTCAATATTAAAAGCGAAGGGAGAATAGCTAAAGATCGCTTCCCTAACAATACGGGAACTATTTGATGAACGCATACGCGAATGTACACAAAAAGAAGGTAGCATCATGTGAAGAGGCACTTAGTTAATAGCGTTCGTGTCTTTGGTACAGATGGACGCATTTTTATGTGTGCGCGTCATAAAATAGTGAAAGTAAAATTACTAAGTGTTTAAAGACCGTTAATTTGAGTAAAATAAGTGAAACATTAGCTAACTTTAACCAGTTAGTTAATACGAAGTGTGCAATTAAATGAAAGGACATAAAATAGACGAAGTGTAAAGTGATAGAAAACACATTTAGCGAAATATCGCTAAATTTTCAGACATTAAATCTCGGCGATGCTAAGGAAGTCGATCCACTGAAATAAAAGACTTGCTACTGTGATACGATTTAAATACTGTGAACAAGAAGGTGCGAATAAAATATTTCACTAAAGTTAACCCTGAGTGTATGTTCATTCCATCCAGTACCACGACCCGAGATAACAAAAGAGTCAAAAGGTCATCACCATCACCGACGATAAATTATTAAAACAGCACCACATGTGTTTTTCTAATTAGAAATAACACTTACTGGAAGCAATTTTGAAACTGCACACTACCTGGGCTTTATGGTGAGAGTATGAATGCAAGTGAAATAGATGTGAAGGGAGAGTGCTCTGTTGTGTGGGAAATTTTGAATTGAAGTTTCTCTTCATTTACCGTGCAAAGAAGAAAGAAATCAATGAAAAAGGTAGGAAAACTCCAGCATTAGAGAATTGGAAAACAAAAACCAAAACTTGTGTGCAAAATTTTAATAAAGACATTTGTGGCATTAATGGCCTACATATTATAGTACAGTCAAGTTATTTTGTAGACTCAGGGGTCTCCGTCTAGGGGATATGTGAATAGCGACCACAAGGTACCCAAACTGAGCAGAACATAACTTCCACTTACTGGTGTTTTGCTCCTCACTGTAACTTTTCTATCTGACCTTACTTGGTCATCTCTTGTTCTCTTCCGACCCCGATGCTTTTAGGTTCCTAAGGGCTAGGGAGTCTTTATTTTTCCAACCTCTCCATTTCTCTAAAATATTAACCCCTAACATGCTGACCTGTCATGGTATGTAATACATCCTCTGATTGGTAATCAGAGGATATGGTTGGTGAATTTATTTTGATAAATCTCCCGGTCAGGTCCGTGAGACCCATAAACCAATGACAGGTGTGGTCCTCCAGACATTCTGGGGGTTGTGAGAGAGCGATGTGACCGCCAAAACATAAAAATATGGTGTTCTCTAAAAAGCGGTTACTATTTACTGCTATTGCTCTCTTTAATATCATCAGTGAAAAATATTGGAGAGCAAGAGGATTAACGACTTCATTGTCAGAAATCCAGCATTACCTAACAACAACAGCTGTTTATATCTGACATTTTACTCTGCCAATAATTTGGTAAGTGGAGCAATATGAGTGCTTGTCACCTCAGTTTGCTTTGAACAAATGGATAAATAGACCATAAATAGACATGTCCCCTTCATTATTGGTGGCCAAAATTATACTTTGCACTTCAATAATTTTGCCTCCAAATTAAATAAAATTATTATATTCCCTTTGCTAGTCTAGTTTAAATATTCAGCATAATGGTAAGAAATTAGTGTGATAAAAGTTTTGGGGTTTAAATTGGTATAAAAATTGTCAATTCTCCATGATGCATACTCTGCAATGATCCACAGAAAGTAATGAATAGAGACCACCTACTCCAATGTATTGCAATCTCAAAAATTAATGCCAATGTTCCAGTTCAACTATGTAAATATTATTGAGAAGCCTGTAGAAAATGGAGAAAATCCAACGAGAAGAGCATTAACAGCAACAACAATAACAAATTGGTATAAAATTATACCAATTAAACTATTAGTGATTACATATTCAGTCATTTCCATTTTCAACTGGCTTTTATTATCACATTCTCTAAAGGAGCATGAGGAAGACTTAATGACTTGGAAATTTAATTCATGTATTTCATATTCAAACAAGCACATGAACCAAAGCATGTCTTGGAATTGTAAGCTTTTACAAAAGTAGATCAACTGACACCTAGATGTTTAATTTATGCACAGCGGAAAATTTTACAACAATGTAGGGGCATACAATGAGTCATGTATTATTGGGATGAATCAATTTTCACTCTCTTTTTCTTGCACAAAAATCAAACAAAAGTTTTATATATTTTCTTAGCCTCTCTTTAATTACGCTGCATTTCTTACATGACTTGACAATGTCCTCGAATATTAAATCCTATTGACATAAATTTGAATTCATTTCCACAGAACTATTCGCATAAGAAAGAAATATGTTGTTAGCTAATGCTGGATTTCTGACAATGAAATCATTAATATGTTTGAAACATATAATAAGTTATTGCAGATATTTTATCTGTAATGAGAATAATAATAGAGACTTAAAAAGTGTCATTTGAGCACACTTTATTGTCATATTCATGATTTGTCTTTTGTACATGTGCTCCTGCAGAAACTAATTACAGGCTAGATTATAGAGTAGCTGCTGTATTCTATAAAATACACATAAATTTAGCTGTTTAGCTAATGTATGCAACTCTATTTCTGCAGTTATAGAGTTTGCAAATTTTATGTTGTTGTTAGCTAATGCTGGATTTCTGACAATGAAGTCATTAATCCTCTTGCTCTTCAATATTTTTCACTGATGGATGGGGTGCTAGAAGTGGCCGGGCATATTTGAAGGTGGTCTCGGTCCATTTCCTCTTGCAGATCACATAGAGGACAGAGTGGTGAAGAATATATCCCAATTCTGTTTAAATGTTTTGCCAGATAATCATGTCCTGTAATCAACCTGAAGGTTGCAACTGCCGTTTTTCGAGGATACTCAGGAATTACTGTTTGAATGTTTGGTAGTTCCCATCTTTTATTTTTTGATTTCTCATAGTAATATTTTGCAATAATTTTTTTGAATTCAGAGAATGGTAGATTAACTATAGATTTCTGCACATTGCCGGTACCCTTTTTAGCAAGAGAATCAGCTTTCTCATTACCACTCAGTCCACAGTGAGCTGGTATCCATTGGAAGATAACAGCTCAATGTGTACTGAGTGGTAATGAGAAAGCTGATTTTCTTGCTAACTTTTATATGTATATATACAATTTGTATATGATTGCTTGTCTATAAATCTGTATATGACCATTATATGATGGCGACAATTATACAATGAAATACGGTAATAGTGCAAAAGTGGCTAACAATGAAGTATTTCAAATGAAAATTAACAAGGAGTAGGAAAACTCATTTATACACCTCACTGAAATGCACAATACCTGGACATGTTTCAAGAGTCTGTTGCTTTCATCATCAGTTTCAGTAGGTCAGCAGTTGAGCAACAGAGTCAAAATGAGTTTTCCTATTTTTCATTTATTTTCATTTAGGGTTTATCTTATGGACACCCTCTTTATATCATTAAAATCCTGAATTTTTGTGGATGAAGGGAAAGGAAGCTTGAACTTCAACTAAACACATTTGGTTGATAACTTAAAGTTTCAGTAGAGAACAAGGAGTGTGACATCTGTGCAGTTTGAACATTCCATTCACTACAACAGTAGTAATAAATGTATGCATACTGTGTTAAGTTTGAAACATATAAGATATTGCAGATATTTTATTTGTGCTGAGAATAACAATAGAGACTTAAAAAGTGTCATTTGAGCATACTTTATTTTCATATTCATGATTTTTCATTTGTACATGTGCTCCTGCAGAAACTGATTACAGGCTAGATTATATAGAGTACCTGCTGTATTCTATAAAATACACATAAATTTAGCTGTTTAGGTAATGTATGCAACCCCATTTCTGCAGTTATGGGGTTTGCAAATTTTATATGTATATCCAAAAAAAGAAAAGTAAATCTGCATGGAGATATGTAACATCTCCATTATTAATGACTTCATTGTCAGAAACCCAGCATTAGCTAACAACATATGTAACATCTTGAAATTGTAACAATATTATCGTTACCACCAATGAATGACCTATATCGATGCATGCTGTGCAGGAAAATTGAGAGTCCTTCTCTCCATGAGTAGTCGCAGACAGTCAACAGGTGAGGCTACTTCAACCATTTCTTGAAATTAACTTCTGCAGCAAAAGTATTCTCTATGTTCGTCAGTCGCAGAGAGAGAGGATCTACCCAAGGATATTTGACAGCGGGTAGTTGCTAATGCCCCATACTCATCGAGTTACCGGCGAGTCGATAACATGTAAATGGGAAAGAGAAAAATTTACAGAAAGAAGAATCCAAGTTTCACACTCGCCTAACACCTAGGTGGCCCAGGTGGTAATCGTGGTGGACAAAGCGGGTTTTCTCGAGATGCTCAGGTTTCACCTGCCACTCATTCCACCAATTGCTCCATTATCACCTTTCCAATCATCCATTTGGCCTTCATTTCATATCATCCTCTTCCTGACTCTCATACCTGGCTTTGCTGACCACCCACTTCCAGGTCTTCACTCTGTCCAGTCCATAGGTTCCTGTGCTCCCCAACAGGCATCTGCCCCTAGGCACTTACTTGTAAGTTCTAGGGGGTGTAAGTTCTACATAAGAAGAGGAAAAGGAAGAGGAAAAAGAAGAGGAAGAAGAAGAAGAAGGAGGAGAAGGATAGGAAGGAAAAGGAGAAGAAGCAGAAGAAGAAGAAGAGGAAGAAGGAGGAGAAGGAGAAGAAGAGGAAGAAGGAGTAGGAGGAGGAGAAGAAGGTGAAGAAGGAGGAGAAGGATAAAAAGGAGGAGCAGGAGCAGAAGGAGAAGAAGGAGAAGAAGCAGAAGAAGAGCAAGAAGGAGGAGAAGAAGCAGAGGAAGAAGGAGGAGAAGGAGAAGAAGAAGGAGAAGGAGAAGAAGAAGAAGAAGGAGGAGGAGGAGAAGGAGGAGAAGAATGTAAAGAAGGAGGAGAAGAAGGAGAAGAAGAAGAGGAAGAAGATGGAGAAGGAGAAGAAGAAGAGGAAGAAGGAGGAGAAGGAGAAGGAGGAGAAGAAGAAGAAGAAGAAGAGGAAAAAGGATGAGAAGGTGAAGAAGGAGGAGGAGAAGAAGGAGAAGAAGAAAAAGAAGAAGAAGAAGAAGAAAGGGAAGAAGGAGGAGAAGGAGAAGAAGAAAAAGAAGAAGAAAGAGGAGGAGAATAAGAAGAAGGAGAAGAAGCAGAAGAAGAGGAGGAAGAAGTAGGAGAAGGAGACGAAGGAGAAGAAAAAGAGGAAGAAGGAGGAGAAGGAGAAGAAGGTGAAGAAGGAAGAGGAGAAGAAGAAGAAGAAGAAGATGGAGGAGGACGAGAAGGAGAAGAAGGAAATGGAGAAGAAGCAGAAGAAGGAGAAGAGGAAGAAGGAGGAGAAGGAGAAGAAGAGGAAGGAGGATTAGAAGGAGAAGAAGGTGAAGAAGGAGGAGGAGAAGAAGAAGGAGAAGAAGAAGAAGGAGCAGAAGAAGGAGGAGCAGGAGGAGAAGGAGAAGAAGCAGAAGAAGAGGAAGAAGGAGGAGAAGGAGAAGAAAAAGAGGATGAAGAAGGAGGAGGAGAAGAAGAAGAATAAGAAGGAGAAGAAGAAGAGAAAGGAGGAGGAGAAGAAGGTGAAGGAGGAGAAGAAGGAGCAGAAGAAGAAAGGGAAGAAGGAGGAGAAGGAGAAGCAGGAGAAGAAAAAGAAGAAGGAGAAGAAGAAGAGGAAGAAGGAGGAGGTGAAGAAGGTCAAGAAGGAGAAGAAAAAGAAGAAGAATAAGGAAAAGAAGAAGAGAAAGAAGGAGGAGAAGGAGAAGAAGGTGAAGAAGGAGCAGCAGAAGAAGGAGGAGAAGAAGAAGAGGAAGACGAAGAGGAAGAAGAAGGGGACGGGGAAGGTAACGGGGACGGGGAGGGGTACGGGCAATGGGACGGGGAAAGTGAAGGGGAAGGGGAGGAGAAGGAGGAGGAATAAGAGGAGGTGGAGGAGGAGTAGGTGGAAGAGGACGACGCAGAGGAAGAAGAAGAAGGAGGAGGAGGGGACGAAGGAGAAGAAGGAGAAGGAGAGGAAGGAGAAGAAGCTGGCGGAGGAGAAGAAGAGAAAGAGGAAGGAGGAGAAGGAGAAGAAAATGAAGGAGGAGGAGGAGAAGAGGAAGAAGAAGATGAAGAAGGAGAAGAAGAAAAAGACGAAGACAAAGAACAAGAAGAACAATAAGAAGAGGAAGAAGAAGAAGACGAATAAAGAGAAGACGAAGAAGAAGAAAAAGAAGAAGAAGACGAAGGAGGAGGAGGAGGAGGAGAAGAAGGTGAAGAAGGAGGAGGAGAAGGAGAAGTAGAAGAATAAGAAGAGGAAGAAGAAGGAGGAGGAGAAGCAGAAGGTGAAGACGCAGGAGGAGAAGAAGGAGAAGATAAAGAAGAAGGAGAAGAAGAAGACGAAGGAGAAGGAGGAGAAGGTGAAGAATGAGGAGGAGAAGAAGGAGAAGAAGAGGAAGAAGGAGGAGGAGAAGAAGAATAATTGAAGAACGAGTAGAAGAAGGAGAACAAGGAGGAAAGGAAGAAGAAGAGGAAGAAAGAGGAGGGGGAGAAGGAGGACGAGAAGAAGGAGGAGGAGAAGAAGGATGAGGAGAAGAAGGAGGTGGAGAATAAGAGGAGGAGAAGAAGAAGACGAAGACGAAGATGAAGAGAAAGGGGACGGGGACGCTGACGGTGACGGGCAGGGGGCTGGTGACGGGAATGGGGAAGGAGAGGAGGCGGTAGAGGAGGCGGAAGTGGAGGAGGAGGAAGAGGACGAGGAAGATGAGGAAGAAGAAGATGAAGAAGGAGAAGAAGTAGAAGAAGAAGGTGATGGAGAAGGAGAGGAAGGAGAAGATGGAGGCGGAGAAGAAGAAGGAGAAGAAGGAAGGGGAAGGTGGAGAAGGAGGAGGAGAAGAAGGAGAAGATGAAGAAAACAAGGAGAAGATGAAGAGGACGAAAGAGGAGGAGAAGGAGAAGAAGGATAAGAAGTAGGAGGACAAGAAGGAGAAGAACAAGAAGAGGAAGAAGGAGACGAAGAGGAAGAAGGAAGAGGAGAAGGAGAAGAAGGTGAAGAACGAGGAGAAGAAGGGGAAGAAGAAGAAGGAAAAGAAGAAGAGGAAGAAGAAGGAGAAGAAGGATAAGAAGGTGAAGAAGATGGAGGAGAAGGAGTAGGAGAAGAAAAAGACGAAGAGGAAGAGGAAGGGGAAGGGGACGGATACGGGGACGGGGATTCGGAAGTTGAAGGGGAAGTGGAAGGGGAGGAGAAGGAGGAGTAGGAAGTGGAAGATGACGAGGACGAGGAAGAGGAAGAAGTAGAAGAAGGAGGAGGAGACGAAGAAGAAGAAGGAGAAGAAGGAGAAGAAGAAAGAGGAGTAGAAGAAGGATAAGAACGAGAAGAAGCAGAAGAAGAAGAGAAGGAGGAAGAAGGAGAAGGAGGAGAAGGAGAAGAAAGGAAGGCGGAGGAGAAGGAGAAGAAGAAGGAGAAGAGGCATAAGGAGGAGAAGAAGAAGAGGAGGAAGAAGGAGGAGAAGGAGAAGAAAATGAAGGAGGAGGAGAAGAAGGTGAAGAAGGAGGAGGAGAAGAAGGAGAAGTAGAAGAATAAGAAGAGGATGAAGGAGCAGGAGAAGCAGAAAGTGAAGACGGAGGAGGAGAAGATGAAGAAGACTAAGAAGGAGAAGGAGAACAAGAAGGTGAAGAATGAGGAGGAGAAGAAGGAGAGGAAGAAGAAGAGGAAGGAGGAGGAGAAGAAGAATTGATGAAGGAGGAGAAGGAGAACAAGAAGGAAAAGAAAAAGAGGAGGAAGTTGGAGGGGGAGGAGAAGGAGGAGAAGAAGGAGAAGGAGAAGAGGAATAAGGAGGAGAAGTATTGATTGATTGGATTTGGTTTAAGGGCGCTCAACTTCTAGGTCATCAGCGCCCTTAACAGACTCATGGCAATAGCCAGATATAAATTTCACTAAAAAAATAAAAATACTAGCAACAAGAAAAATATACAAAGGTAAAAAGCAGTGGCAATAGCCAGATATGAAACAAGGTGATAAATATGTCCAAAATCAGAAACAGATAATTAAAAATTTTAAATCCTCAAATTTATATTGCACTGCGCTAAAAAATTAAAAACTCTATCAACCGCTGTTTCGTCGTCCGCTAGGACCTCTGCAAGTCTGGCAGGCAGCTGCAGAGAATCCCGAAGGTGCGCTAGAGAGTAACACTCTAGGAGCACGTGGCGAACCGACAAAACGTTGTCACACAGCGGACATAGAGGCGCAGGGTCCCTTTTAAATAGGTAACCGTGCGAAAAATTGCAGTGCCCTATTCTTAATCGAGCCAAACTAACCTCCTCGCGACGAGATGTGCGACAGGAAGTTACCCAGTTTATCGGAAGTTCTTTCACTTCTCTAAGCTTATTACCGCGGAGAGCTGACCACTCCTCGTGCCAGGACGACAGCACCACTCTCCGCACTTCAAGCCTAAAGTCTTCCGAAGTAACACGTGAGATGATAATTCTGGGTTCTGTAGTTGCCGTCTTTGCTGCTAAATCTGCCATTTCATTCCCAGGCAAACCTACGTGACCAGGAATCCATGCACACACCACGTCAACACCAGAAGCGTGTAAAACATGGAGGGCATCCTGGATACGTTGTACAATAGGGTGGGGGTTGTACAACTGACAAAGGCTCTGCAGTGCACTAAGGGAATCGCTCAAAATCAGGCAGTCACCTAATTTACGACGGCGAACATACAAAACGGCTCGATAAATTGCATAAAGCTCTGCAGTAAAAATGGAAGTGCTATTTGGAAAACCGAATGTATATGGTTCGGTTCCATAAACATAAGCACATCCAACACCGTTGGTGTTCTTTGATCCCTCGGTGTAAATATATCTACGGTCAGAGTAACCTGACAAAAATTCTAAGAAACACGTGCGGATACTTGAAATAGGCATCGTGGACTTCTGGTGTATGGTCATCCCAAGATCTACATGGGGCGTACCAGATAGCCAAGGGGGGTAAAGTCTCTCGCCCTTGGCGAACATCACAGGCAGTTCCACTCCAAGCTTCACTAGGAGCTCTTGGAAACGGAACCCCGCAGGCTTTAGACTAAGGGAGCTATTTCTATATCGTTCTCTTAGCGTGGTGGTGAAAAAAGAAGCGAACGTTGGGTGCTTAGGCATACATCTAAGCGCACAACCATAATTTGCCAAGAGAATCTCACGCCGATATTGCAGAGGAGGTTCTGCGGACTCGGCGTAAAGGCTCACCACTGGGCTTGTTGGAAAAGCTCCTGTTGCAATGCGGATGCCCCTATTATGGACCACGTCTAATCTTCTCAGCACAGATGGTCGTGCTGACGAATAAACAATACACCCATAGTCTAGCTTGGATCGGACCAATGCGCGATATATTCGCAACAAAGTCGTCCGATCCGCTCCCCACGATTTGCCATTCAGTACTCGCATAATATTTAGGGAACGGTCACATCTCGCTCTTAGCTGTGCAATATGCGACGACCAACTAAGCTTCCTGTCCAAGATCAAACCCAGGAAGCGCGTCTCTTCTGCGAAGGGAAGTTCATCTGGACCAAATCGGAGCGAAGGTGGTAATCGTCTCCTACGGCGCCAGAAATTAACGCAGATTGTCTTCTCAGTTGAGAAACGGAAGCCGTTTCTCACGCTCCATTCTCTAAGGTTGTCCAAACAGTGCTGCAGGCGCCGTTGTAAGAACGCCGTGCGCTGAGAAGTGCAATAGACAGCGAAGTCGTCTACGAATAGGCATGACGAAACTCCAGGTGGAACACATGTCCAGATGGAGTTAATTGCTATAGCAAAGAGCGTGACACTTAGCACCGAACCCTGAGGTACTCCCTCCTCCTGAACAAAAGAATTAGAAAAAACCGAGCCGACCCTTACTCGGAAAAGGCGGTCCTTCATAAACTCCTGAATGAAAAGTGGTAGGCGTCCACGTATGTTCCAGGCATACAGGGAACGTAGAATCCCTGCTCGCCAGCACGTATCATAAGCCTTCTCAAGATCGAAAAATATGCCAACGGTTTGACAGTTCTTCATAAAGCCGTCCATTATCTGTGTCGATATTGACACAAGATGGTCAACAGTTGAACGGCGTCGTCGAAAACCACACTGGATGTTAGTCAGTAGGTTACGACTTTCTAAACACCATACCAATCGTCCATTGATCATGCGTTCCATCACCTTGCAAACGCAACTGGTGAGGGAAATAGGACGATAGCTGGAGGGAAGATGACGGTCCTTTCCAGCCTTCAAGATGGGAATAACGGTGGCCTCCCGCCAATTTTCTGGGAGTATACTGTCAACCCAAACACGATTGTAGACCTCGAGCAGGAATGCCTTACCTTCAGGAGAGAGCCGTTGTAACATTTGTACATGAATACCGTCCGGTCCTGGTGCTGAACATCGCGAAGATTTCAGGGAATACTCCAGCTCTGCCATGGTGAAAAGGCGATTGTAATCTTCTACGTTTCTAGAACGAAACGAGAAGCCTTGAGATTCCACCTGAGTTTTAATTGGAAGGAACTCAGGGGAGTAGTTTTCCGAGCTAGACACTTGTGCGAAAGCACTGCCAAAGGTATTGGCCACTTCAAATGAATCAACAACAGCTCCTGTGGCTGTTTTTAATCCCGCTATTGCTACTTGGGTCGATTTAGCTGCAACACGCCTTAATCTATCCCACACAACCGAGGAAGGTGTGTGTCGGTTAAATGAAGCTACAAATTTGCTCCATGATGACTTTTTGCTATCCTTAATGACTTGTCTGGACCTGGCGCGCATTTTCTTGTACTCGATTAGGTTTTCCAAACTAGGGTGACGTTGGAAAACCCTAAGTGCACGCCTTCGAGCACGAATGGCATTCCGACATTCTTCCGTCCACCAGGGGACGGGAAATCGACGGGGGTGTGTAGTCGACCGCGGAATCGATTGTTCAGCAGCAGAGAGAATCGTCTCCGTGAGATGCTGCGCCAAATTATTCACTGAGTCGTGCTCGTTGTACGTAAAAACAGCCAACTGGGTGTAGAGGTTCCAGTTGGCATGGTCCAAACGCCATCTGGGCATACGTGAGGAACATGTAGGTTGCGTCAAGAGACTAATAAGACATGGGAAATGGTCACTAGAGTGTAGATCAGAGATGACATTCCATTGTAAGGAGACTGCCAATTGAGGTGAACAAATTGAAAGATCAAGGTGTGAAAAACTGTTATGAGTGTCAGAAATGAATGTAGGCTCTCCAGTGTTGAGGAGAGCTAGGTTGTGACTGTCTAAGAAATCGGAAATAAGTGTACCTCTCGCACAAGCGCGACTTGAACCCCACAGCGGGTGGTGCGCATTGAAGTCTCCCACCAACAGGAAAGGTGTTGGTAACTGGGAAACTAGATCTTCTAACTCATTGTGAGAGAAGTCATGAGACGGAGGCAGATATAGATTACAGATGGTGAAATGGATGTTTGGCAGTTTAATCCGTACAGCAACTGATTGTATATCAGAGTGCAAAGGTAGAGTTTGCATATATACGTCATCTCTGACAAGTATCATAGCGCCGCCATGTGCCGGTACACCCTCTTCTGGTGTGACATCACACCGTACTGGGGTGTATCGCCTTAGATGGAAAGCGTCTCGAGGACGCAGCTTAGTCTCTTGCAAACATGCGACCAGAGGTTCGTTTTCTTTGAGCAAGAGCTCAAGTTCTGGCCTTTGAGTTCGAATGCCACGTACGTTCCATTGTAGGATAGTCATATTGCATTGTGTATGGGATAGGTAATTCCAAGGTAACTCTTCATTACTTTGGAGCAGGCGGTTGTCGAACTAATTTAGCCCTTTTCTCTCTTGGGCTGACGTTCTTTTCGGACGCTTTTTCGCGCCTCTTTTCCACTGGGGGTCTCCCAGTGTGGGCAGATTGGTCCAAATCCATGTCCTCTGCCGAGGACGTGCGTCTTCCCATAGCAAACTTGGGTTCGAGTGTCTCGAACCGGTTGCTAATGGGGACCGGCGAAGATGAAAGACGCCGGTCTGAGTCCACCCCTGAAGATTCTCCAGAAGAGGATCTTCGAGGGGATCTCCTTGGACTCTTATATCCCTTTGATGTACTGGGATGAGCCTTATCTTCCTTGAGGAAATCGTTCTTTGTGTAGTTCTTTTTAAACTTTATCGGCGAGGCATTGTAAATAACAGGTTTGCTAGTCTTCTGTGTCGAGTTTGTCATTTTCGTTGGTGATCGAACAGTTGAATTTTTTTCACCAACAGATTTTGTACACGTTGATACAGATGTGCGCGCTGATGTTGAGGGCTTTGGTATAGAGCTGCGGGCAACAAGTGTTTTTTCGGAAATTGTTGCCCCATTGAAATCGCTGGTCTGAGTTGCGATCTCTCTGCTTGGTACCGCTTTAGCTGCAACTGAGCTATAGGTTCCGGATCTGGGAACAGAGGGTTGGCGTAGACGCAAGAGCTTCCGGGCTTCTGAGAAGGGCACCTTCTCTTTGACCCGTATCTCTTGGATCGCTCTTTCCTCTACAAAGCGGGGGCAGTCTCGGGAACTAGATGGATGTTCACCTCTGCAGTTTACACATGTAGGAGCTGTAGTACATGCACCATCGTGGGATTCATCTCCACATTGAGGGCATGTAGCTAGTCCCTTACAAAGCTCACTTGTATGTCCAAAGCGCTGGCACTTAAAACACCTGAGTGGGTTCGGGATGAACGGCCTAACTTCGATGGATTCATACCCTGCCTTAATCCTTTGCGGGAGATCTACCCGATCAAAGGTCAGGAACAGGGTATTAGTTGGCTTTAACTCACCACCTTCTTTACGTTGAACCCGGTAAACGTGTATGACGCCTTGCTCCGTCAGATTCTCTTGAATCTCCTCATTGGATAATCCTTCCAATGCACGGGTGTTTATCACACCGCGCGAGGAGTTCAAGGTTCTGTGCATCTCGACACGTACAGGATAACTTGCTAGCATGTTCGCTTTCAGTATCTTAGCTGCCTGGGTAGCTGAATGTGCTTCAACCAGGAGCGTGCCATTTCGAGATCTAGTGCATGACTTGACTGGACCAGCAATGTTATCTAAACCCTTTTGTATAGTAAATGGGCTCACCGATAAAAATTTCTTATCTCCCTCAGTTCGAGATATAACTAAGTAGCGAGGACCACTCGACTCTGCTACTTCCTTTACACTTACCTTAATTGGTTTTGTTTTATGAGTTTTCGTACTCATGGCGCATTAATCCTCCACCATTGCAAATGTCTCCGATGGCATGCTCACTTCCTGGGCGCCACCCCGGCTTAGGTGAGAGTCCTGGCCTGGACCTTGCTCACCCTAGGGTCTCACCTCCCAATGTATAGACAGAGGGACCCAATCGCCTTCAGGAGTGCATCAGCTCATGCAATGGCCCCTCCCCGGGACTGACCTTTATCAGCGGATACGCACACAGATCCTACATGATAACCAGGGGCTGGGACTTACGCGATTACCCAGTCACCCCTTGCGTCACCCCATCCTCCAACCCGCGCGTAGGTTATCCGTCAGACTGTGTACAGGGAGGTAATAGGTGGGAGGTCAAACACAAAAGTGGACCAAAGTTGATTGGGCGTTTGGCATGTGCCCTCTCACCTCTTGGAGGAACCCAATCGAGAGTATGGCTATGGGCCCCGGGTACGCCAAACCCGTACCTACTATAGTAGGAGCCCCTGGGGGAGTTTGATTTCGGAGTGAGGAGAAGAAGAAGGAGAAGAAACAGAAGAAGAGAAGGATGAAGAAGGAGAAGGAGAAGAAAGTGAAGGAGTAGGAGAAGAAGGAGAAGAGGAAGAAGGAGTAGGAGGAGAAGAAGGTGAAGGATAAGGGTGAGAAGAAGGAGAAGAAGAAGAAGAAGAGGAATAAGGAGAAGGAGAAGAATTGAAGAACGAGGAGAAGAAGGAGAACAAGGAGGAAAAGAAGAAGGAGAAGAGGAAGAAGGAGGAGGGGGAGGAGAGGGAGGATGAGAAGAAGTAGGATGAGAAAAAGGAGAAGAACAAAAAGAGGAAGAAGGAGGAGCAGAAGGAGAAGAACAAGAAGAGGAAGAAGTAGGAGAAGGAGAAGAAGAAGAGGAAGAAGGAGAAGGAGAAGAAAGTGAACGAGGAGGAGAAGGAGGAGAAGAAGGAAAAGGAGAAGAGGAATAAGGAGGAGAAGAAGAAGGAGAAGAAGGAGAAGAAGCAGAAGAAGAGAAGGATGAAGAAGGAGAAGGAGAAGAAAGTGAAGGAGTAGGAGAAGAAGGAGAAGAGGAAGAAGGAGTAGGAGGAGAAGAAGGTGAAGGATAAGGGTGAGAAGAAGGAGAAGAAGAAGAAGAGGAATAAGGAGAAGGAGAAGAATTGAAGAACGAGGAGAAGAAGGAGAACAAGGAGGAAAAGAAGAAGGAGAAGAGGAAGAAGGAGGAGGGGGAGGAGAGGGAGGAGAAGAAGTAGGAGGAGAAAAAGGAGAAGAACAAAAAGAGGAAGAAGTAGGAGAAGAAGGAGAAGAACAAGAAGAGGAAGAAGTAGGAGAAGGAGAAGAAGAAGAGGAAGAAGGAGAAGGAGAAGAAAGTGAACGAGGAGGAGAAGGAGGAGAAGAAGGAAAAGTAGAAGAGGAATAAGGAGGAGAAGAAGAAGGAGAAGAAGGAGAAGAAGCAGAAGAAGAGAAGGATGGAGAAGGAGAAGGAGAAGAAAGTGAAGGAGGAGGAGAAGAAAGAGAAGAGGAAGAAGGAGTAGGAGGAGAAGAAGGTGAAGGATGAGGGTGAGAAGAAGGAGAAGAAGAAGAAGAGGAATAAGGAGAAGGAGAAGAATTGAAGAACGAGGAGAAGAAGGAGAACAGGGAGGAAAAGAAGAAGGAGAAGAGGAAGAAGGAGGAGGAGAAGAAGAAGAATTGAAAAACTAGGAGAAGGAGAACAAGGAGGAAAAGAAGAAGGAGAAGAGGAGGAGGGGGGAGGAGAGGGAGGAGGAGAAGTAGGAGAAAAAGGAAAAGAACAAGAAGAGGAAGAAGGAGGGGAAGGAGAAGAAGAAGAGAAAGAAGGAGAAGGAGAAGAAAGTGAACGAGGAGGAGAAGAAGGAGAAGAAGCAGAAGAAGAGAAGGAGGAAGAAGGAGGAATAGGAGAAGAAGGTGAAGGAGGAGGAGAAGAACGAGAAGGAGAAGAGGTATAAGGAGGAGTAGAACAAGGAGAAGGACAAGGAGAAGAAGCAGAAGAAGAACAGGGAGAATAACAAGAAGAAGAACAAGAAGAACAAGAAGTACAAGAACAAGAAGAAGAGGAAGAAGAGGAAGAAGATGAAGAAGAAGGACAAGAAGACGAAGCAGTAGGAGGCGAAGAAGGGGCAGAAGGAGAAGTTGAAGAATAAGAAGGGGAAGGAGGAGAAGAAGAAGAATTGAAGAACGAGGAGAAGAAGGAGAACAAGGAGGAAAAGAAGAAGGAGAAGAGGAAGAAAGAGGAGGGGGAGGAGAAGAAGGAGGAGGAGAAGGAGGAGGAGGAGAAGAAGGCGGAGGAGATGAAGAAGATGAAGAGAAAGGGAAAGGGGACGTTGACGGGGAAGGGGTAGGGTAGGAGGTGGTGGAGGAGGCGGAAGTGGAGGAGGAGGAAGAGGACGAGCAAGAGGAAGAAGAAGATGAAGAAGGAGAAGAAGTAGAAGAAGAAGAACTGAAGGAGAGGAAGGAGAAGAAGAAGAAGTATTCGGAGAAGAAGGAGAAGAATAAGAGGAAGGAGGAGAAGGAGAAGGAGGATGAGAAGGAGAAGATGAAGAAAACAAGGAGAAGAAGAGGACGAAGGAGGAGGAGAAGGAGAAGAAGGTGAAGAAGGAGGAGGAGAAGAAGAAGGGGAAGACGAGGAGGAAGGGGAAAGGGAGGAGAAGGAGAAGGAGAAGGAGGAGGAGACGAAGGAGAAGAAGGAGGAGGCGGGGAAGGAGGAGAAGAAGGTGAAGAATGAGGAGGAGAAGAAGAAGAGGAAGAAGGAGGAGAAGAAGGAGGAGGAGAAGAAAGAGTAGGAGAAGAAGGAGGAGAAGAAGGAGGAGAAGAAGAAGAGGAAGACGAGGAGGAAGGGGAAAGGGAGGAGAAGGAGGAGTATGAGGAAGAGGAGGTGGAAGATGACGAGGAAGAAGTAGAAGAAGGAGGAGGAGACGAAGGAGGAGAAGAAGGAGGAGGCGGGGAAGGAGGAGAAGAAGGTGAAGAAGGAGGAGGAGAAGAAGAAGAGGAAGAAGGAGGAGAAGAAGAGGAAGAAGGAGGAGAAGGAGAAGATAGTGAAGGAGGAGGAGATGAAGGAGAAGAAGAAGGAGAAGGAGAAGAGGAATAAGGAGAAGAAGAAGGATAAGATGGAGAAGAAGAAGAAGAAGAAGAAGAAGAAGAGAAGGAGGAAGAAGGAGGAGAAGGAGAAGAAAGTGAAGGAGGAGGAGAAAAAGGAGAAGAAGAAGGAGAAGAGGAATAAGGAGGAGAAGAAGAAGGAGATTGAGATGGGGAAGGAGAAGAAGCGGAAGCGGAAGAGGAAGAAGAAGGACAAGAACAAGAACAAGAAGAGGAACAAGGAGAAGAACAAGAACAAGAAGAAGAACAAGGAGAAGAACAAGAAGAAGAACCAGAAGAAGAACAAGAACAAGAAGAAGAACAAGAAGAAGAAGAAGAGGAAGAAGATGAAGAAGAAGGACAAGAAGACGAAGCAGGAGGAGGAGAAGAATGTGAAGGAGGAGGAGTAGAAGGAGAAGAATAAGAAGAGGAAGGAGGAGAAGGAGAAGAAGAAGAGGAAGAAGGAGGAGGAGAAGGAGAAGAAAGTGAAGGAGGAGGAGATGAAGGAGAAGAAGAAGGAGAAGGAGAAGGAGAAGAGGAATAAGTAGAAGAAGAAGAAGGATAAGAATGAGAAGAAGCAGAAGAAGAAGAGAAGGAGGAAGAAGGAGGAGAAGGAGAAGAAAGTGAAGGAGAAGGAGAAAAAGGAGAAGAAGGAGAAGAGAAATAAGGAGGAGAAGGAGATTGAGAAGGAGAAGGAGAAGAAGCGGAAGAAGAAGAAGGATAAGAAGGAGAAGAAGCAGAAGAAGAAGAGAAGGAGGAAGAAGGAGGAGAAGGAGAAGAAAGTGAAGGAGGAGGAGAAAATGGAGAAGAAGAAGGAGAAGAGGAATAAGGAGGAGAAGGAGAAGGAGACGTGAGAAGGAGAAGAAGCAGAAGTGGAAGAGGAAGAAGAAGAAGAAGAAGAAGAAGAAGAAGAAGAAGAAGAAGAAGAAGAAGAAGAAGAAGAAGAAGAAGAAGAAGAAGAAGAAGAAGAAGAAGAAGAAGAATCTAGGCACTTGGACGTTGGCAACTCCAACACTAGTTAGCACATGTATTTAGTAAGGAAATTTCTAAAATTTCCAATTCTAAATCTTCATTCTAGTTTTTATGGAGTTCATTCACAAGAACTTTTAGAGTCAAGTTATGACGTCGACTGTAATTTATGGAAAGATTTTCCTGAGTCAATTTTTGTGAAAGGGTTTGTCAAAGGCAAGCCCTATTGTATTTACATGCACATGGTTTAACTAGCCTCGTGTGGAGCAGCTTGTGTTAGTGCCAGCGTATGGTGAGCTACTTCTGCAGGGCAGAAAGTTAAATGGGGAAAAGTGTGCATGCCAAAGGGGACTGTCATTTATTACATTTTTGGAAATTACTTTGGTCAAAGCTTTGAATGATTGTCTTTTATAAATTGTTTTGTGAACCTTTAAATCATTATCTTTTGGGTAAATTATTTTGTAAATTTTTTTGGCATAATTATATCTATTTTTGTAAATCACTTTTATGAAACTTTTGGACATCCATTTTATTTAATGTATTATATTCTTATATGTATTTAATGTACATATCTATTACTCAATATATTCAAGAAAAGTAAAGTGTGCATGTACATAACTGCAAGTTCAATCCCCATCAATCTGGTCCTGTACTCAAGCCCTAATACATTTCCATAATAGAATATGGTCTCGCTTGCTTAGCTATGTAAGTAGTAGGGGGAAGCAGAGAATTAAACAGGCTACATAGCAAGTGATTGGTAAAATGAGCATAGAACATAGGAACATTATTGCATCACATAATGTGTGCTCTCATGTTAACATGTACTACATTTTCTGATTTTTCAATAATTGCAGTCACTGCAAATGCTGTGTTATAGAAAAGTAAGTACCTATCTATGTTTTAAATTTAAATTAATATGTTTAGTGGCCATCTCCTTAGCATAATGGTAGTGCTGCTGTTTACCAAGTGGGGGACCAGGGTTTGATTTCCGGCACCAGCATGGAGATTTTTTCCACTAGGAGACATGGTCCAGGTACATTCAGCCTTGTTAGGTCCCTGAGGAGCCTATTGAGGAGCTATTTGATGAAAGTAGCGGCCTCTGGACAAGAAGGCTGCATAACCGGCCAGGAGGGACCGAGGCACTGACCATGTCCCATCTTCAGTACTGCAACCTACTCATGATGCCCGTGATGGGCAGAGGTGGAGGATGCAGTGGCCAGATGGTAGGCGTTGGCCTCAATGGGCTGTTGTGCCATGGAAAGGTATTTAATGCACTAAAAATGAAGAATACTTACTAATAAAAATCTGCTGGAATCACTCCTACAGCTCCATAGACATTGAATTCTGAAAACAATGAACCAAAGAAAAATCAGGAAATAGTATAAGTAGAAGTTTTTTCTACTGAAAACAATAATAGGGATATGTTAACAAGCATTTTTCAACAAACATAAAATGTTGTAGACCTTAAATTGTGAAACAATTTATAGGGAGCAGCATGTTCAAATGCAGCTTCTTAGATGCAAAATTAATTTCTTTTAATAATCCTTTACTTAATGTTTTGTGAACTTATTATAAGACTATACTATTGGTTATTATATTTACTATATTTGTATTATATTTGTACATTTCAATCAGTGGCATATATTGTGGGCTATCAAAGCTTTCACCAAAGCCCATATCTAAAGTAAACTAGAAATTAATAAATAATATTAATAATAATTGCAATATTAGCCAGCTTCCCTCATGAAGAATTAGTGTGACAGATGGAATATGTCTTGTTCTGTACCATTGAACAAGGGAAGAATAAGGCTATGGATGTTTGCTGTCGCAGTCTTCACTACAACACAGGCAAGGAGGGTGAGGCAACAAAATGTAGGAATAAGCACACCACGGCTTTGGAATCCCGTGTTGCTATACTCACACGAGTGTCCCTGAAATGTGCTGTGTGAACATGACTTGCTTAGAAGTAGCAAGAATGCTCTGTTTTTAATATTGTGCAATTGTATGGTTCGCAACAGCTGTATTAGTATTAGTTTTTTTATTTCATAGTTTACAGTGTACCAATACAGTTGCTGGTACTAATTTTTCAAAATGGGTGAACAATGTGTAGTAAAAGAATTAGTGAAACAACCATACTCACAGTTGAAATATGAGGATAAGTTAGTGATAGTAAAATAGGGAAGGCCTACTGCAGCTCTTCCATACTTGCAGTGTGAGCAGAAGGAAAAAAATAACGATCTTTAGAAAATATATTTTAATATAAACAATTATGATAAATATGTGTGGCTAACTGGTTCCTGCGAATTAAATAACCTTTATTGCTGGCCATGCTTGTTGTTTGCAACTAAGAAAATGCCCTGAAATATGAGTTTTGCAATTTTAGTGTATTTAATCACAGCTTTGGATAAACATAAGAGATCAACAATTACATAAGATTTGAAGAAATATGGTCAGAGACTATATATATGAGCATTGCTAATAAACAGGACAAAGAAAGGTCCAGAAAGAGAAATTGTTATAAAGATGAAACCATTCTTTGTACTTAAGGATTTTCTGTGAAGTCCTGGACACGTTAATAACACAAACTAAATTAAGATTTGAATCACAGAAACAGTTGAAATTTCTGGCCTTTCTGGATTCTAATAAATGTACATAATGTGGAAATAAACACAAAAAACTAAATTCCTAACAGTATTGAAAGAACCATTGAGATGCAAATTAGAAGTAGAAAGAAAAACTATTGAATAAGCTTTAGAATTTAATTATTTAGGTATTAAAATAACAAGCACCAAAAATTTGAATCAAAAAGTAAAAACACAGACCGATAAAGCAGTGCAGATATCAGGATGCACAAAAGACATAATTTGGTGAAATAAGTATATGGCAGTAGAGAGTAAAGTCTGCATTTATAAAACAATAGTTAGATCAATCTTAACTTATGAAGCAGAAAAATTATTTTATTATTTAACGACGCTGTCAATTGCCAGGATCACATCAGCGTCGCCGGTGTGCCAGAATTTCGTCCCGCAGGAGTTCTTTTACATGCCAGTAAATCTACTGACATGGAGCTGTTGTTTTTAAGCACACTTAAAAACCATCGGCCTGGGCCGGGTTTGAACCCGCGACCGACATTATGAAGCAGAGACCAGAGCAGATAAGCAGATACAGCCAGAACAAAACAAATATTAAGTACATGCAAATTGAAAATATTAAGAATAATTCAAGGAAAGACCTTATTAGATAACATACACAATACAGAAATCAGAGAAAATTACCAAATTCAGGATATAAAAAAATGTATTAAGAGCAACAGAAATACTGGAAAGAACACATTAACACATTAAGGATGGGAAACACCGTTAGTAAAAAGTGCCAAAGAAGGCAGACCTTTGGATGGGAAAAGGACAAGAGGAAGACCTGCTATACTGAAGTTCAGGGTATGAGCAATACAAACCAGATGTCCCTCACATCACGTTTTTTGGCATGCAGTGTTGCAACATTGTGGCAAGATTTTGAAACTCTTTTCACATAATAACACTCTGGAGACATCACTTCCATTTTTGCTAATAACACAGCACACTAATGTAAACTAATAATCATCAGTTAACACACTTCATCACAATTTAACCTTTAACTATATGGTTCTAAACAAGATGAATATGACACAGAATGTAACAGAGCAACCATGTGCTTCACGTGCAGTTGCCACATTATGCTTTAGCAGATGAAAACCAATTGAAAGTTTAGTGAAAACTTTCAAAATAAATTTGTTTCCAATGTTACATAATAGAACTACTGGTACATTTAGTCATTTCGTTTGATAATAGATTTTTTGAAAATTTAAAAAAAGAACTTGAAACATTAACTTTCATGGCTAAACCCAGCAATGATGTGACCTGTTCCCCTCTCATCCATACCATCCCCGTACCATACCTGCTACTTCTGCTTTGTATCACTCGTAGCGTGAACTTCTGTGTATGTGATGGATTGATAGTATTTATAGCTCATCTGAGTAAAAGCAATTGAAAATGAACTATTATCCTATAAAGAAGAAGAAGAAGAAGCGGAGAAGGAGGAGGAGCAGAAGAAGAAAGATGAAGGAGGAGAAGGGGAAGGAGTAGAAGAAGAAGAAGAAGAAAAAGAAGATGACGATAACTGGATTCTAAACATTTTGCAAGTTATGATAAAAGTTTTTCAACAAATGTGTTATGTGAATCGAGAGAACCATGTGTTTCCTATTTCAATATATACTGTCTTTGAAAAACAAACTGAAAGTGTTATATTCACCTAAAAAAAAAATGTTTTTATTGTTTGATTTATATCCCGCCTTTAACCACAACGGTCATATTGGTGGCCTCTCTCATGGAACATGCTGCCTATTTGAAATGGTGTTACTTGTTTAACAGTGGGTTAACTTTAGGCTTCCTTTTTCTTTTCTTTCCTTTTTTTAATTCACACTGTCATAAACTGGAGAGAATAACAAATAATCTTAGCTGGAGAAAAATTCCTATCCCCGTGCTGGGAATCAAACCTGGGACCTCTTGCACAGCAGGCAAATACTCAACTGACTGAGCTACAGGGCCAGCCTCAAAAATGTTCTAACAATCTTCCTTTCATAGAAGTTTGAAAACAGTGTTATTGTAATTAATTTAATTTAAAAGGTGAGTTAATTAATAACACTGAATAACACTTACAACATATTTTTCCAGGACGCATTTCGAAGGTAACTTTTCTCCATTATCAATAATGGACAATATTGTCCGGTTGATAATGGAGGAAAGTTACCTTCGAAATGCGTCCCGGAAAAATATGTTGTAAGTGTTGTTCAGTGTTATTAATTAACTCACCTTTTAAATTAAATGTTCTAACAAGTCTGTTCAAACCATTGCAAATTATATGAAATCAAATGGACTTGATGTTGTGTACAGTGAAGTTTATAATCTTGTTGTTGTTAGCTAATGCTGGATTTCTGACAATGAAGTCATTAATCCTCTTGCTCTAAAATATTTTTCACTCATAGAGCAATAGCAGTATAGTAACCACTTTTAAGAGAGCACCATATTTTTATGTTTTGGCGGTCACATCGCCCTCTCACAACCCCCAGAATGTCTGGAGGACCACACCTGTCGTTGGTTTACGGGTGTCACCGACCTGACTGGGAGAGTTATTAAAATAAATTCACCGACCATATCCTCTGATTACCAATCAGAGGACGCATTACATGCCATGACAGGTCAGCATGTTAAGGGTTAATATTTTATAGAGAAATTAGAGAAATGGAGAGATTGGAAAAATAAAGACTCCCTAGCCCTTGGGAACCCTAATAGCATCGGGGTCGGAAGAGAACAAGAGATGACAAAGGTGAGGTCAGATAGAAAAGTTACAGTGAGGAGCAAAACACGAGTAAGTGGAAGTAATGTTCTGCTCAGCTTGGGTACCTTGTGGTCGCCATTCACATATCCCCTAGACGGAGACCCCTGAGTACTTTCTTGATTCTCTATTGATTCACAATAACACAGTTTAAGGTGGACACTGAAGTTCTGATTTGCTTAACTATGTCCATTCTTCAAAATTCTAAGGCTTTCACGGCCGGTGTCAATACTAGATGCAATATTAACCGGGCTTGTGGGCCGTGGTCTATTGGGTTCCTTCTTCTTCCCAAACGTTTCGTCTGCGACTACGGCAGACATCTTCAGTGGCAGCGAGGTCGAAGTTTCCTAGTGGAGATCTCAGCACCGACTGCGCTGGGCACCACCAGAGGTGCGGTATTTATGTCGGCGGCTGGAGGGGAAGTATGTTGTGATAGGTCCGGGTGGCCAGTGGGCTGGACTTGTACCAGTGGAGTACTACAAGGAGCTGGCGTCTGATTGGCTGGAGAGGGGTTCTGGATTTTTGTTTTTGTTAACGCTGTTTGCCATATTCTGTTGAGTTTAAGTCCTTCTTCTTTGCGATTGATATTATTTTTGTGCTTGTGTATTTCAATGGCTTCACGGAATAAGCGAGAATAGTAGTGGGATGTAGATGCCAGAATATCTGTGTTACCATATTGGATTATGTGTTCCCCTTCTTCGAGTATGGCATGTTCAGCAATTGCTGATTTTTCAGTTTGACCCATGCGACAATTTCTTCTGTGCTCTTCAATGTGGGTTTTTATACTACGTTGTGTGGTTCCGATGTACACCTTGCCACACGAACAAGGTATTCTATATAGTCCTGCGGTGGATAGAGGATCCCTGGGGTCTTTGGCGGAACGGAGTATGTTACAAATCTGTTTAGTGGGCTTGTAGACGGTGTCAATGTTGTGGCGTTTAAGTAGTTTGCCTATGCGGTCTGTGACTGATCTGATGTACGGTAAAAAGGCCTTGCCCTTCCTATTGTTTGCGGCTGTTTCTGTGATGTTGGGACCTTTACTAGGATGTAATGCTCTCTTAATTTCTCGTTTTGCGTAGCCATTAGAGTGGAGCGCTGACTCTAAGTGTTGAAATTCCTGGTGTAGAACTTGTGGTTCACAAATGCGTGTAGCTCGGTCTGCCGGAGTTTTAATCATAGCACGCTTTTGTTTCAGATGGTGGTTGGAGTTCTTGTGAAGGTAGCGGTCTGTATGGGTCGGCTTACGGTACACCTTGTGGCCTAGTGTGCCATTCTGTTTTCTGTTTACCATGACATCCAAAAAGGGCAATTTGCCGTCTTGTTCCTTCTCCATGGTGAATTGAATTTGTTTATTGATGCTGTTGAGGTGATCCAGAAATTCTGTCAGGGCTGATTCTCCGTGACTCCAAATGACGAACGTGTCGTCCACGTAACGCCACCAGCACGAAGGTAATATGGCAAACAGCGTTAACAAAAACAAAAGTCCAGAACCCCTCTCCAGCCAATCAGGCGCCAGCTCCTTGTAGTACTCCACTGGTACAAGTCCAGCCCACTGGCCACCCGGACCTATCACAACATACTTCCCCTCCAGCCGCCGACATAAATACCGCACCTCTGGTGGTGACCAGCGCAGTCGGTGCTGAGATCTCCACTAGGAAACTTCGACCTCGCTGCCACTGAAGATGTCTGCCGTAGTCGCAGACGAAACGTTTGGGAAGAAGAAGGAACCCAATAGACCACGGCCCACAAGCCCGGTTAATATTGCATCTAGTATGTCCATTCTTTTTCTGTTACCATTGTCCTGTTTTCATTATCTTCATAATGAACTTGCTATTCCTTTAACTAGTTTTACGGAACATTGGGCTTCAACAAAACAACACCAGCACTGTTTTTCATTATTCCTCATTGCTTGTGTTAATTCACACAGAAATAGTATTGTACTGATGACTGTGAGATGACCAGTATCTTCACAAGCTGTCCACTAGTTTATTCGTATAAATCACAGACTTTGTTCCCGAACCCAAATCACTTATGTCAAGGAACTGTTGATTTCTACAAACAGCATCATTTTCACACACAAGGCACTCAGGCTATTGATACTAGTGGTGTTTAAAGTTGTTGTTGTTAGCTAATGCTGGATTTCTGACAATGAAGTCATTAATCCTCTTGCTCTCCAATATTTTTCACTGATGGATGGGGCACTAGAAGTGGCTGGGCATATTTGAAGGTGGTCTCGGTCCATTTCCTCTTGCAGATCACATAGAGGACAGAGTGGTGAAGAATATATCCCAATTCTGTGGTGTTTAAAGTGACTGCTACCTGTTGCATGTTTCTAGCTCACATTCTGTGGCAATTGTCACAGAGCTGAGTGTGTCAAAGTAATGCCACAACAAACACTTTCTAGATCTTGAGGTCACAGTTCAAACATAGAACTCACACTGTGTGTAAGCAAACTATAAATAGACCATCAAGTCTTCATTCTCAATGAGCTCTATATAATCATATAAGGTAGAATCAGAAATGAAAAATCAATGCCACAGCTGGGACATGAAACATGAATCTTCTGCCCCATGTGTCGCTGCTCTTAACCACTGAGATACCATGGGAACATGCTGCCACAGCCTAAAATTGTTCATCTCATTCACATTTTCCCAGTAAGACCTTAAGTGATCTCATATTTGAGACACTTACCTCTGGTGCAGAGGACCCAGGTTCAATCCCAGGAACCAGCATGGGGGTCTGGCATGGGGTGCACTCTGCCTTATTAGTTCCTGGAGGGGCCAATTGAGGAGCTACTTGAAGAAGTAGTGACCCCATGTCATGAAGACCACATAACTTGCCAGGAGGTCCTAGAGCGCTGAATACGTCCCACCCTCCAGCACTATACCCCACTCATGGCATCTGTAGTGGGCAGAGGTGGGGGATGCAGCAGCCAGGTGGCAAGCTTTGGCCCTTCACGAGCTGTTACGCTGGGAGTTTTACCCCAATAAGCGCTTAACATTGATCGCTTGATATATGGGAACTATTTATATAATCATTTTTGCTGGAGGTAAATTTTACTGGGCCAGGCTGGGCCATGATGTACTGTATCATGTTTTAAACTATGCTACTTACTATCAAAATCAGTTTGTGATAAAAAAAAAAATGAGTGTTGTTTCAGTATGTTTCATGTAAATTAGACCACAAAGATTGCATTATAAATATTTCTACGTCAAATTCATAACGAGGCAGTCTTATAATCTATGTGAACTGATTTTAACATTTCCTTCCACTACAAGTGAAAAACAGTTTTTCAGCATTGAAATTAATAAAATCTTATTTATAGGCAACACAAAGACAATTTTATAAAGTTTGAACATTGTAATATGATGACAAGCTATCTGTATGCTAGACGAGATCTATTACTTGGTTGCAGAACAGCTTACTTGTCAATAAACTATTCTATTCTATTCATAATAGAGACAGTACATGTATTATCCTGCTACCCAAATGGTTAACGTTACTGCTTCAAAGGGTGTGGGAAGACTGCAGGTATTTAATGTCACAGAAAGTAATGTTGTCACTATTCTCCAAGTAAACATATGCATTACAGTATGGACCTTATTTTCTAGAATACCAATACCAGGGACCTGCATGTGGTATTTGTGGTGGATGAAGCGGCGCTGGGCAGGTTTTCTCTGGGTTCTCCAGTTTCCCTTTCACTCATTCCACCAACTGCTCCATTATCACCTTTCCAACCATTAATTTTGCCTGCATTTCGTATAATTCTCTTCCTCACTATTATACATGGTGCTTGGCTGACCACCTGTTTCCAGGTCTTCATTCTGTCTGGTCTGTAGGTTCCTGTGATTCCCAACAGGAATCTGACTCTACACACTGGCTTGTAAGTAACTCCTGCATAAGGGGAGAGTAATCAGGTAAAGAAAAAAAAAAGAAAAAAAACCAATGAATCAGAAGAATGACTGAGAAAACAGTGAGGACATTGCAATGCTGTGGTTTACTTCACACGGGGTTAATATCTTATCTGTCATTTATGATTTCTATGCATTTATTGACTGAAGGAACATGCTCATTGGTGTAGCATATGTACACCAATGCTTGCCTCTGGGGTGGGGATCCAGTTCGACCCTTAGTACCAACATGGACATGTCTCCCGCTGGGAGCTTTGACATGGGGCACTCAGCCTCAGGTCCTTGAGAGGCCAACTGAGGAGCTGCTTGGTAAAGCAGTAGCGACCCCAAGTCCCAAATGCCACATAACTGGTTGGGAGTGTTCAGGGCATAGACATGTCCCACTCTTCAGTTCTGCACCCCACTCATGACACCTGTAGTGGGCAGAGGTGGCAGACGCACTGCCGGGTGGTAAGCATTAGCTTGTGAAGGGCTGTTGAGCTAGGGGTTATACTACAAAATGTTCTCTATTTTTCTAAACATCACACTTTGAAATTTCTATCTTATGCTTTGGACTCATGTCTTTTTCAACTTTGAATTTAGATATTGCATTTTTTTCACTTCAATTATTCCACTTGCTATTTGCTTTTGGTTGTAGTTAATTATATATGCACTTATATTGAGGTATTTCTTTTGATTTTCTAAAATGTTGGCTTCCATAATGCCAAGGCATCTACATCTTCTTTATATAGAAATTTCCCCAATTCAAAATTTTTATCATGACTGAAACCTCTTCAATTCTATTGGATCATCTTTAGATTATCTCTTGTCCTTGAGCAATCCCCATCTGGAAATCTGAGCAGGGGACTTTTTTTCTCTAGAAAGTAAAACAAGGAGCTGCATTCAGGTGCATAGAACAGATATGAAACTTTTCTCAGTTAAAGTAGTTCACCTTTTATGAAACAAGAAGCAGATATTCCTCATTAATTACTAGAAACCTGTTCAATAATAAAAATGAAAAATAAATTAAGAGAAAAACAGAAAGTAATCATTGAGAAGTAAATCCAGTGAATATGTTTTGGAAGTACTTCAAAGTGAAGATCATACAGTCCAGCAACAACAATCTTGGATGTATGAGGAGGTGCATTCCTGTAATGAAAGAGAATTTTGTTTTTAATATGGGTTGGATGTTTAACCAAAACAGCATCCTTCAGTTGGTCAATAGTGACGTATACTTCCTGGTGGTGATTCTAACCTTCTGGAGGAATTGTATGAGCACCACACCATGAGAAAACCAGAAAGCCATAGTCATGACTAGGGCTAGGAAGTTCATGCATTTGCATGTGAGACAGAATATATGGTTGGACCCTGAAGGGAGGTCATTTGTGTAAGTGTTTGTTGCAAATGTAGTTTGTTTTTCGTGTTGATAGGAGTTGGTTGAGTGACAGAAATGTGTCGCTATTTTTTCATTGTTAAGAAAAATAAGTTTGTTTAAAAACGTCATCAATGTTAAGTTTCATGTTTAAATTTAATATGTATAAGTATAAAAACCATATATATTTAATGTTAAAAGGGAAGTGAGAATAGATAAAGATCACTTCCCTAACAATACTGGAACTATTAAACGTAAGAAAATATAAAATGAACACATATGCGCATGTATACAAAAAAGGGCATCATGTAAAGTAGTGCCAATTTTGTTATTAGCATCTGTATGTTTGAGATGTGAAGATGTGTTTCTATAATGCGCGTGGATGTGGATCGAAAAGACTATAAAAATGGAAAGACTATAAATAAAATACAAATAGGTGCAACGAAAGTCAATTAAATTATTACCAGTGTAATAAGAGACGAAAAAAGTGTTAATAAAGTGATATATAGTGAAGTTACATTGAGTGTTTATTCATTCCACCTAGTACCACGCCCAGAGAGAAATAATAGTCTCATAGCTCAACGAAAAGTAATAATCTATTAAAAATACAGCACCACATGTTTTTTCATAGGGGTAAAAAATGTATGCTTTTACATTATGTGCACAAATTATGGAATTTTCAGTTAATTGAACATGATTTTATGTTGCATATAACTGCATATTTTCTTGATTTTGACAAATGCATAATATTTCAATATCATAGCCCCTATATTGCATATTTTAATGAGTTTTATGGTTTTTTATTATTTTTTTCCATCTGGATAATATTTTTAATATTGCAAATGATGATGCAACTCATGAAGATTTCAATATCATAGCCCCTATATTGCACATTTTAATGATTTTTATGTTTTTTTATTATTTTTTCCATCTGTATAATATTTTTCATACTGGTAGTATTGCACATGATGATGCAACTCACGAGGTGGCGAGAACTAATGCTGAGTCATGTCATCACAGTGTTTCCATCCTTTCATTATATGTATGTGCATAGAGAATAATCAGTGCGTTATCTAAGAGGTTTATATTAACAAAGATAAAGTGCAGGTCAACGTTTTGAGCAGCACGATTATAGCAACGCTTGCCTGCCCACCAGTAGTTGTGTCGTGGTCTTCAAGCATAACAGTGTTGTGAACTGGTTCCCACCAAATTAAATTAGGCGTTTAAAATGTTAAAAAACTCTTCAAATGTTGAAAATAAAACCAACTCCGAGTGCTAGATTAATTAATTTACAGAAAGAATTTTCGGGTGATTTATCTACATATAATAGGGTACTGTTTTGTGGAGCATGTGAGAAAAATGTAGGGAGTGAGAAAAGATTTCAATTAGTTCAGCACATAAACACAGCAAAACATAAGGAGAATTTAATCAGAAAATTCGCAAACAAAGAACCTGTTCAAAAATAGCTAGTAGAGTATTTAGAATGTAGGGTTACTGAATTTTCCTATGACTTGTGCCAAGCATTTTTAGTTGCTGATATTCCCTTGTTCAAAATTAATAATACAACATTTAAAAACTTTCTTGCCAAGTACACTCGACAACATGTGCCTGAAGAAAGTACACTGCGTAAGACCTATGTAGGACATTGTTACAATAATGTATTGTCAAATATACAAAATTATTCAAGATGCTCTCGGGCTTCAAGCCAGGTGTAGTGATGAAAAGACATCAACGTTTCGGGAGTGTACATCTCTCCCATCTTCAGGATGAATGACTAGCAAGAGTGAAGGGACCAGTACTGTCAGCCAGTACGTACCGAGTAGAAAACACCCAGTCTAGTGTGGAGGTGGTTCACCGCTTCGTTGGAATCTGTGTTTTCTGAGTCGGTCGATTTCCAATTTTAAGGCTGGTTTCCAAGATGGACTAAACTGCAATCCAGCGTCCCGGTTCAGTGTACTCTTCTCGGAGGAGATGGCCAGAGCCTCCTTAACCCTCCGTTCCCATAAACCGCTACATTTTGCCACAATGGTCGTACACTCCCGAAACGTTGATGTCTTTTCATCACTACACCTGGCTTGAAGCCCGAGAGCATCTTGAATATGTTCGTCGCCAGGAAAGCTACAAATCTTATTATACAAAATTAATTAGCGGATCAGTTTGTGTGGTTGTCCTGTTGATGAAATCCTTGATTCTAAGCGCCGTTCTATTGCTAATATAATCGTGGGTGGTACGTTAAATAATGAACAAAAGACTACACCTTATCTTCTTAATGTGTGTGAATTGTCAGTGCTGACAATGTAATTGTGACCCAGTTTGTGATGCACTCTTTGAAATTACTATGGCCATGTGAAATCAAATACGACTGGTTACTTTTATTTGTTACTGATGCAGGACCTATGGTAAAATCAGGACAAACTCTGAAAGGTATTTTTCCTAACTTAATTCATAGAAACTGTTGGCACACGCTCTTCACCACATTTCTGAGACAATACATCATTCTTTCCCATTGGTAGACAGATTTGTGTCCTTCACAAAGAGAATTTTTGTTAAATCTCCAAAAAGAGTTAAGTTGTTTAGATCAACAACACCTTTCTCCTGCACCAGTGTTAACTTGATGGGGAAGACGGGTTGATGCAGTTTTATCTTATGCTGAGCACATAGAAATAGTCAAAGAGTTTGTTAATTCATTGGAGTTGAAAGATGCTTCATCAATAGAAACTGTGCAAAATATTCTGTCAGGCATTGGGTTAAAAGAGGATCTTAGTTTCATATCTGCCCATTTTTCTTTTTTGCCATCAGCCATTACGGCATTGGAAGCTGTAGGATCTCCTTTGCATGAATCACTTACTATCTTTGAAAAAACAATATGTGAAAAAAAGCGAAAGAGAAAGCGAATTATGTAATTTGAAAAACTGTTGGTTATAAACAGATGTGCGATATTCAAGACATCCTCAAAAGAAAACCATCTGTCATGCCAAGAGACTTGACTCTCTCTGTGAAGCAGTTAACGTTATTTAAATATGCACCGATAACATCTTGTGACATGGAGAGAAGTTTTTCATGTTACAAAAGTGTTTTGCAAGACAACAGACAATGTTTTACAGTTGAAAATTTGTGCAAAGTGTTGGTTATGAACTGCAATGTAGCAGTTAATACTAGCAGCAGGACCACTTCTGCTACAACCTCTAAGGAATAAGGTAACTTTATTTATTATTTATACTAACTCATATTGTCTACTACAAAGGGACATTAATTGTTTTAATGAAATAGTGCATATTTCTTGGCATATTGTCAAGCTTTTAAGAGCACATTTGCATGCATATTTCAGTGTTTTTTAGGGCATGAGCTTCCGAGTCCTAGTCATGACTTTTCCTGCAGATGGAATTCCTTTTATTTTCTTGATGCACTTGTGGTGGTTCTTTTATGATGATTTTGCTGTAGCTATGAGTCTTATCTACAGAGTGCTATGGGTGTAAGCGGACAGATAATGGCGATAATTATTATATTTCCAATAAGTTTTAAATTTTCCACCAATTCAACTTTATTCTTATGAACTTAAAACAATATAATGAATTATCTTCACTCTTTTACAAATATCAGTTCTATTAGGTCCTAAAACTATTCAATTCAAGACCTTCGTGGTTCTGTATAAGTTAAATCCACACTTCTTTTGTAAATATCTTGGAATATTTACAAGATAATCTGCGTGATGAATATCTACACATGGTGTTCAATTAGACATCCTTCGGCAAAACTATCCAATGTTGTTGGATTGCAGACAAAATCTCTTTACATTCAGTGGCATGAATATGCATCCATTTACATCAATGCATATATCATCAGTAATTAGTCATTCATTACCTCTCTATAGGGTAATTATTTATTTCCCTAGTTACGGGCATAGCAACTGAGATCGATTGGTTCGATCACAATACGTCAATCACGCAGCCATGATCGACCTTGAATACATTTCCCTTTGATATGCATAGTTTCGGGGCACAGGTTCAGAAATATAACCTTGATATTTACATTATATAGGAAATTTACAGATACTGACAAATTAAATATTGATGTAAATTTTCTCATTAATTCATTTGGACATATAATTCCTGCCACATATGCCCCATAATCATGTTACGTTTGCATGATTTGTATTTCATTTTTTTTACCATCTTCAAAACAAGGAAAATTTGCTAATATTCAACCCAAACCTAGAATTTATTAATTTTTAACCTATATTTTCTTTAAATTTTGCAGATAGCATCAAAAAATATGATTTTAAATTATGCTCTTTTTTTTAAACAAAATTAAGTTCACAAATTACATATCTGAAACAATAACTAAACTCCCATGAACATATTATATAAATTTTTACAAGCCACATGCTATTGTGCATTCCAGAAATAATGTCTTTTTCCGCTTTTTAAAGTTACGTGGATATTCTACCCCTCTCCTCTTGTGTTTTAATCTTTATCTTTTAAAGTTATTATGTCTATGCATTCTGTATACAGTTTTGAGCTTGTTTGTGTTGCAATTGCATTATGTTTCAGGTGTTTGTGTTTCAGGACTTACAATTCTATCAGCTGTTTTTGGCTTATTGTTTCGTAAATTTAATTTACTTTTATTGAGTTATTTTAATTTCCTTTATTATTTCCTGTTGTGATTGCATTACAGTTGATAGAGTATTCATTTCTGCTACTACTATATTTTTTATACTAGCATTGTCTGCATGTTTTATCATTACACCTTCCACCTCTTGACTTATAACTTTTTTCACTTTCTCACTTTGTCTTATTTTGTAAGCATTTTGCTCTGACCTCAAATTTTCTATTTCACCAACTAGTTCTGCTTTTACACTCTTTATTTCATTCCCTACATTAATTTTACATAGTGTCATTTCATCTTTACATTTACTTATCTCTTTCCTTAATCTGGTATTATTTTCCTTCACCTCTATCTCTAAACTACTCATTTTTGTTCCTATTATTTCTATTTTACTTTCTGGGGCATTCTTAGTTTCCCTAATTTCCCTATGGATGTTTATTAAGTTATTCTCCATTGATATCATGTTTCTATTACATTCTTTCCTACCCTGTTCTATTTATTTTTTCAAATTATCTTTAATTTTTTCTAGCTCTGCTTTACCCTGTTCTATTTTTATTTCAATTCATCTTTAGTTTTTTCTAGCTCTACTCTACCCCGTTCAATTTTTAAGCTTAAATCATGTTTAATTTCAATCATTTCTTGACCTAAGCCAGTTATTTCTACCTTTAAATTTTGTTTCATTTCTACCCCTAAACCTGTCATTTCTTCAAATTGTGTAAGCTTTCCTGTCATAAAATATAGCATGAATTTTTAGGCTTATGGGCTGTGGTCTAGTGGAAATTCTTCTTCCATATGTTTCGTTCGAAACAGCTTTGAACAACATCAGTGGTGTGATCACAGTATTCTACTACTGTTGGCAAACTGATTGGAGCTATTTGATTTCACAGGCTTAATATGCTTAGCATGTGTGGGCATATCATGGTTGGTCTGGTCAAAAACATACGGAAGAAGAATTTCCACTAGACCACGGCCCATAAGCTCGAATATTCATTCCATATTTTCTTGTCTTATAAGTCTGTAAATATCTTATATATTCATTTCCATTTGTTTCTGTGGCTCTTCCCTTCCAGTATCCCCTTCTACTACTTGTGATGCCTCAACCCTTACTGCACTTACTTCCGTACTTCCTACACTTCCTTCTCTCACTTTTGACAGCTTTAGTATCTCTCCATCTCTCAATTCTGAGACAGAATATTAGAAGACCCCAAAAGAAAATCGTTTATGTGAATATTTGTTAAAAGTGTAATTTGTTTTTTGATATTGGTATGAGTTGGTTAAATGGCGAAAACGTGTTAATAATGTTCATTGTTACGAACAACTAAGTTTGCCCAAAGACGTCATAAATCTTTCCATATTTGATTTTAATGTATAAATATTAGAATTATATGTGTTCCATAATAAAGGTAAGGGAGGATGGTTAGGGATCTCTTCCCTAACAAGAAAGAACTATTTGATGGACGCATACGCGGATGTATACGAAAAAGGCAGTGTCGCGTGAAGTGACGCCATAAACTGCCCACTCGCGTGTGTGTAATCGAGGTGAAAGGACATATTTAGGTAGTGTGAACATAGAATTTTCACCAGACTTTCATCAAGCATTGGTTCCGCTAAATGAAAAAGTGGAAATGTTTTAAATCATTTAGAATGGTGCTAAGAGGAATTATTTAATGTAAAATATCGATAAAGTGTTAATAAAATAATACATTGTGGAGAAGAAACATCGTGTGATTTTTCATTCCGTCCGTTACCACACCCTGAGATCACAAAGATCTCAATAGCTCAAAGACACAATGCCATTATTAATTACAAAAACTGCACCAATTCCATAAAAAAATTGAAATAAAAAGATTTTGTCCTTCTTCCTTTTGATGATTCCTTCCTTATGTCTCATTGTGATGATTCCGATGTCCTTGGGTTTGATGCTCTCCATACACTTCGCAATACATTGCAAATCCAGTTCTGTAGGTAAGGTCCTTGAACTTCGACGTCCTTGGAGTGTCCTTGGGATGTCCAGGTATCCTTGTGGCATCTCTACAGCTGTTGTTTTGTGTTTGATTCTGATTTTTTTTTTTTTTTTTGTCCGGGAAGTTTTTCGAAATTATTATTATCCTTTGTCCGCTTTATGTCCTGCCCCAGGTTGGGCACCATTTGTGGCATTTCTTTTATGACAATTCTGCTGTAGCTATGAGTTTTATCTGTAGGGCGTTATGGATGTAAGCTGACAGATAATGACAATAATTATTATACTTTCAATAAGTGTTCAATTTTTCACCAATTCAATTTTATTCTTATGAACATACAACATAATAAATTATCTTCACTCTTTTACAAATATCAGCGCTATAAGGCCCTGAAACTATTCAATTCAAGACCTTCGTTGTTCTATATAAATTAAATCCACACTTCTTTTGTAAATATCTTGGAATATTTAAGATAATCATACGTGATGAATATCTACACACGGTATTCAATTAAACATCCTTCGACAATACAATCCAATGTTATTAATTATTTATGCCAACGAACTTACTGTTGGTGTTTTTAAACACATAAACCGTGTGTGGGCAATGTTTAAGAGGTAGAAATGGAACTTAAAAATTCAATAGAACCGGTTTGAGAATTCAACATCATTCTGGCAGGTTGTCACAGTAGCTCAATAGTTAGAGCACCCACCTAGTAAGCGGAAGGTCTGCAGTTCAAATCCCAGCTGTGGCAATATTTAAATTGAATTTTAAGTTCCAGTTCTACCTCTCAAACATTGCCCACACACGGTTTGTGTGTTTAAAAACACCAACAGTAAGTTTGTTGGCATAAATAAATAATAATTACCATCTGAAGGTTATTTAATCCCAGGACATAAAGTACTTGCAATAGTAAGTCACCATTGCGGTAATTGTCTCTGATGTGAGACTGCCTTTGTGGTTTACTGGAAAAAGTACGAACTGGTTTGAGAATTCAATGTCATTCTGGCAGGTTGTCACAGTAGCTCAATGGTTAGAGCACCCACCTAGTAAGCAGAAGGTCTGTGGTTCAAATCCCAGCTGTGGCATTGAATTTTTAAGCTCCAGTTCTACCTCTCAAACAATCCAATGTTGTTGGATTGCCGACAAAATATCTTTACATTCAGCAGCACAAATATGCATCCATTTACATTGATGCATATATAATTAATAATTAGTCATTCATTACTTCTCTATAGGGGTAATTATTTATTTCCATAGTTACAGGCATAGCAACCGAGATTGATTGGCTATTTATCATTGGTTTGATCACAATACGTCAATCACGTGGTCATGATTGACCTTAAATACATTGTTCTTTGATCTGCATAGTTTCAGGATACAGGTTCACAAATATGACCTTGATATTTACATTATATAGAAAATTTACAGATATTATGTGAATACAACTTGACATATTAAATATTGATGTAAATTTTCTCATTAATTCATTTGGACATACAATTCCTGCCACCGGGTGTAAGGGGTAGTGATGCGCCTCCTATAGCTTCTCCTACCCAATTCCCATCCTCATCCTGTCCGTGGTGCACCCTGCTTTTAACAGATGATGCTCTGGGGACCGAATCACAGCGGTATAACTGTTTCATCTAAAATGGAGGAAATGCCATTTACATATGTGCTGGTCTATCACAGCACAACAGCGTCCCTCAGAAGCACATGAGGGGAAGGTTGGTGGATCTAAATACCACCTATTTAGTCCTCCCGGCTAGGTCCGATGGACCCGTTGACCAACGATAAGTGTGGTCCCCCTTGCAAAATGGGGGTTTAAGTAGGGTGATGTAACTGCCACATTGTAAAACTGGTGCCAGTTAAGAAAACAGTTACATGAAAGCCACATACATGAGTATGAGTCCTAAAGATAAACATTCCGGAATTAAAACTGTCCCCCAATCAGATCTCCGGGTGGGGACATCTTTAGGCAAATTGTTGTTGTTAGCTAATGCTGGATTTCTGACAATGAAGTCATTAATCCTCTTGCTCTCCAATATTTTTCACTGATGGATGGGGCATTAGAAGTGGCCGGGCATATTTGAAGGTGGTCTCGATTCATTTCCTCTTGCAGATCACATAGAGGACAGCATGGTGAAGAATATATCCCAATTCTGTTTAAAATTTTTGCCAGACAATCATGTCCTGTAATCAAACTGAAGTCTTTAGGTAAATTTCATCACAACAATTCCGATACTTTAAGAATTCTACAATGGAATGCAGGAGGCATGTCCCAGCCTAAAAAACAAGAGCTAATGAAAATATTAAAAGACCAAGATATAGACGTCTTCACAGTACAAGAAGCCAATATATCAGAAGAACAGGAAATATACTTTGAAATGGATCAGTACACTACACATATACTTCCAAAAGCTCATCAAATAGCAAGTGGTATTCTTACAGGAATTAAAAGAAATATAAAAGCTACTATTCAAATCCAAAAAAACAATGGAAGAACAAGATAAATCAGAAATAGTTAAAATTGAAGTATGGAAAAGTAACTACCACTATAGAATTTACAGTATCTACAATCCTCCAGACAATACACTAGATCTAAATTCTATTCCCATAGAACCCAAAAGTATTTTAATAGGTGATTTTAATGCACACTCCCCTAGGTGGGGCTACAGAGATATAAATTCAGCAGGAAGAGTCATAGAAGACCTATTAAACTCATCAACAATGGAATTAATATTTAATCCAAATGATCCACCCACTTACCTTCATTATAATGGTTCAAGTACAAATCCTGATCTTCTGATGGTGTCATCTGATATAATTGACAATACAAAAAGAGATAGAAGATGCAGGTTCAGGCCACAGAATCACCATAAACTCCATAAGAGGTCTAATAAATAAAAGTAACAAACCAAAAATTAAAACTTCTTGGAATTTTAAAAAAGCAGATTGGTCCAGTTTCCAAAATGAGATAGAAGGGAAGTGTAATATACTGTTAGAATCAGAGTTCAAGTCAACAGACGAAATGAATAAAAAAATTTGTGAAAAATTATTTATTGACAGCAGCCAAAACACATATCCCCAAAGGAAAGTTAAAGAAATATAGCTACTTTTGGTCTCCATCTTTATCTAAGTTAAAACACGAAAGAAATATAGAAAGAGTCAAAGCCGAAAGAACCAAGTGCCCAGAAGATGTACAAAACTGGAGAAGAAAAGCAGCCATTTTTAAGAAAGAATTAATTACAGCAAAGAGGTCCTAGTTTCACAAATTTTGTAGAACACATGGACTATAGGAAAGATGGAAATAAGATATACAAATTCCTCAATAAAACAAAATTATCAAAAAATACAACTGAACCATTAAAATATAATAACAAAAGCTTAACTACAGATAGGGAAATAACAGAATCCCTTAACAAGTTTTATGGTCAGTCACAAAGAATATCCCAAGCGCACAAAAAACAAGATAAAGCTATCCAAAAACTATCAAAGAAACTAATAAGCCAAAAGATATGCAAAATGATATTTTTATTCAGGATTTTAACGAAACAGAACTAGATTTAGCAATAGAAGTATTACAGAACAAGAAATCTCTAGGACCTGACAAGATCCACCCAGAGTTTATTAAACACCTTGGCAGGAAAGGAAAAGAAATCCTACTTAAGCTGTATAACACGTGTTGGAGAATGACTGTACCTTCCGACTGGAAAAGAGCCATTATCATCCCGATTTTAAAGAAAAACAAACCCTCAAACAATATTAATAGTTTCAGGCCAATATCTTTGACCAGTGTTATTGCAAAAGTGATGGAAAGAATGGTGGCATCTAGACTTAACTGGTTCCTAGAATATTACAACTTAATTAATAGTTCACAGAAAAGCTTCAGACAGAATCATAGTACAAGTGAAAATGTACGCCTACTAAGCCAAGACATCAAGGAAGCTTTCAATAGAAAGGAGGAAACCTTGGCAGTATTCATTGATTTTAAATCAGCATATGACTCAGTCTGGAAAAACAAATTAATTGAGAAGTTTGTAGCGGAATATTATGATTTGGTTCACGTTAGATCGCCATTTGATGTGGAATTTGTTGGTTGCTCCGGCTAGTTCAACGTGAGTTTTCTTTAATCCAGGGTATGCGTACGTATATTTTATAGATCACCCAGAAGAACTTTTGTAGATTATTTATTTTCCACTCTTTTGACATTTTCAGGAGTTATGCCGACTTTCCATACATATAGATATACTCGCAGAGTAATCGCACTCACGTGTGTACACCTCCAAGTCCGCTACCAGTCTGGGGTGAGTGATCACGCTTCCTGGCGTCCCCACGCTAGAAAAAAAGAACGTTCTTTCCAATTTTAAATTTCATAACGTCATCGAAAGAAAGCCTCGTATCCAAGATGCTATTTCATTCCTTTTCACAATTTAGAAATGTCCCTTTCTATTATAACATGTTCTTTTTTGAATTCCGAATATATAGTTACCTTTTTATGATTAAACGATGTTTTCTTTATATTTTATTAAACATATCGCGCGACTTTTAAGGTTGGCAGACCTGAATTTTGACCGTGATTTCAAACTATGTGGTATGACGTCATGACTCGTTAATTTCAAACCAATAATGCGTTTATCCTACAAATTTAACGACTATTATTTACTCATATCTTGCTCACCTTACAACACTTCCTACTCTATTATCTACCTATGTTATTACTCAACACTTATCGCAAATCTCACATCCGGCAATTAAACTAAAACGTGTCTTTATCAAGCCCAATCGATTTGAAATCTAAATTTCGGTATCAAGTTGCAATCAATAGGTGTGAAAAGTAATATGCTTAAATGGATAACTCAGTTTATTTCACAAAGATTTTGTGCCACAAAATATAATACATACATTTCCAAATATAAACAAACACACCGAGGACTTCCACAAGGTGCTTTTCTGAGCACAACAATCTTTAACATATATATAAGTGACCTTCCATCTATAATAACAACTTTAGAAACCAAAATTGCTTTATTTGCTGACGTTGTAGTCATTTGGACTCCAGGCTCTCCAAAAAAAACCTGAATTAATTAAAGACAGAATAGAAACAGCCCTAAACAAAGTACATGAATGGAGCTCCAAAAACCTCATGACTATCAATGTGGAAAAAACAAATTATGAATTATTTACACTAAAATACAAACCAGTTAATATTAACATAAATTATAATGGTAAACCACTCAAAGCAGTTGATGATGCCAAATATTTAGGCATCACTTTTGACAGAAAGCTAATTTGGAAAAAACATATAACAAACATCTCAGAAGAGGTTGAAAAGAAACTGCAAATCCTGAAAAGGTTAGCTGGTGCTAAGTGGGGCTGCTCAAGGAGAGTCCTTAACACAACATACAAAATGTACGTGAAACCAAACCTCTTGTACTGTTCTGAAGCTTTAATAACAGCAGCAAATGCTAACATCAATAAACTTGAACAAATACAAAATCAGGCTCTTTGCCTAATCACTGGAGCAGTTAAATCCACACCTATTGATGCCATGATTGCCTTAACACGGACCCCATCAATAACAACAAAAATAGAAGAACAAACATTGCTCCAACACGAGAAAATGTTACGACTGCCAAACTCTAAATGGACAGAAGAGAACCTCCCCCCTTCAATCCTTAAAGCTCATAGTAGTTTCCTAGAAAAGGTAACACAGATTAAATCCAAATTGAACATTCCTAACAGCAGAGAAAATCTACTTATAAGAGAAAATCCATTGGACTTATTGTAATCTATCTTCAGTTGGAATTAATAGAGGAAATAAGTAAATCAGACACACCAGAAGAAATACAAAAACTTCTAGCTCTGGAAACAATCAATACTAGGTATCCCACAGAAGAATGGCTGCACATATATACTGATGGGTCCTCCACGGAAAACTTTACTGGAGCTGGAGTTACGTGTTCACATTTTTCCTTTTACCATTCTGTTGGCAGAGACACAACAAATTATGATGGAGAAATAGAGGCTATATACATTGCTCTCCGACAATTATTAAATCTTCCCATAAATAAATTTAACAAGGCAGTAATTCTTTCAGATTCTAAAGCTGCAATTCAGGGAATATGTTCAAATACTACAAAGAAGTCAACAAAAATTAGAGAATGCTACAAAATGTTAACACAACTCCAAAAAGTTAATAAGACTGTTCATCTCCAATGGATTCCAGTACACTGTGGAGGCATGGGGAACGAAACTGCAGACTCACTTGCAAAGAAAGGCACAACAATAAAACAAAAGTCTAAATTCAATTTCTCATATTCCTCAATAAAACGCTTGATCATTAAAAATTTTTCTCATTCATACCTCCAAGAAATAGAAGCAAATGCCAAAGATAAAAAATGGATTACACTACTTTCCAACCTAGATATAATCACCCAGAGACCAAGGAAAACAGCGGTTGCAGCCTTTCGACTACTGACAAATCACGACTGCTTAGCAAGTCATCTCTACAGAATAGGTATCTCAGCTTCACCAATATGTGTCCTGTGTAACGATCCAGAAGAAATGAACGAAGACCACTTGAAGACCTGTGAAGCATTAAGATCAGAAGAAACTACAGTTCAAAAGTATTGGAAAGCATGAATGCTAATTACTTCCTTGCCAGATGCAAGGCACTAGAAAACAACAACAACATAATTCCTGCTACACATTTTCACCTGCTGCCACCCACTGCATGGACTGTTCCTTCATCACTGGCATATTTGATTGGTGCAGTTGTTTTTTATGATGTTGCATGATGAGCAATGAGAACTCTTATCTCTTTTCAGGTGGTGGCCAGGGAATAAAACATAAAGTTAGCTTTTCAAATTAAGTTCCAGAACTTCTTTTGCTGCACACTTTTTATTTCACTTTTACTTTGTTACAATATTACTTTGTTACAATATTTCTTCACTTTCATGAGTGTTTCTAACTTGCTAACATGCCCAAAACCATACAATTTATGATTTTTCAATGAGCTATCAAAAAATGACTTCTGTGTTTCATGAATTCATTTACCAAGCCCTGTTTAAAAAATGTTCTATAGGTAACTATAGTGATATTGTTCAACTCTTGTACCCCTTAACAATACATTTTCTTGTTTCATCAGAATTATTTCAATGACATCATGTGTCCTTGTCAGGTGTATGCGATTTGAAGGTCATTTCACTCATGCCATAAATAATAACATTAATTTACATTTTAAATTTCCTCTTGTTGATACCGAAATTTAGATTTCCGATCGAATGGGCTTTTGAAAAAGACACGTTTTAATTTAATTGCCGGATATGAGATTTGCGATAAATATTGAGTAATAACATAAATAGATAATAGAGCAGGAAGTGTTGTAAGGTGAACAAGATATGAGTAAATAATAGTCGTTAAATTTGTAGGATAAACACATTATTGGTTTGAAATTAGCGAGTCATGACGTCATACTACATAGTTTAAATACACGTTCGAAAGTCAAGTCTATCAACCTTAAAAGTCGCGCGATATATTTAATAAAATATAAAGTAAACATCGTTTAATCCTAAAAAGGTAATTATATATTCGAAATTCATAAAAGAACATGTTATAATAGAAAGGGACATTTCTAAATTGCGGGAAAAGGAAATAGCATTTTGGATACGAGGCTTTCTTGGATGACGTCATGACATTCAAAATTGAAGGGAACGGTTTCTTAGCGTGGGTAAGAGAGAAAGCGTCTGGTCACTACTCAACGAGAGACCAGTACGGCAGGTTGTGCTGTGCGGACGTGAGTGCGATTCCTCTACATATAGAATCGGCATAGCTCCTGAAAATATCTAAGATGCAATAAACAATATATAAAAAGTTTCCTTGGGTAGTCTATTCGAAAACATCTGCGCGTACCCGAGATAAAGAGATCTCTTGCAGAGCTAGAGGGAAAGAACCAAATCAACGGGCGACACAGCGATACATCAAGAAGCGAAGAACGACTATTTAGCTTCATTGTATATGGCATGACTTAAAATAATTACTAATTACATTAACATGATTGGGGTAGTAAGGGGTAGTGATGCGCCTCCTATAGCCTCTCCTACCCAATTCCCATCCTCATCCTGCCCGTGGTGCACCCTGCTTTTAACAGATGAGGCTCTGGGGACCGAATCACAGCGGTATAACTGTTTCATCTAAAATGGAGGAAATGTCATTTACATATGTGCTGGCCTATCACAGCACAACAGCGCCCCTCAGAGGCACATGAGGGGAAGGTCGGTGGATCTAAATACCACCTATTTAGTCCTCCCGGCTAGGTCCGATGGACCCGTTGACCAACGATAGGTGTGGTCCCCCTTGCAAAATGGGGGTTTAAGTCGGGTGATGTAACTGCCACATTGTAAAACTGGTGCCCGTTAAGAAAACAGTTACATGAAAGCCACATACATGAATATGAGTCCTAAAGATAAACATTCCGGAGTTAAAACTGTCCCCCAATCGGATCTCCGGGTGGGGACATCTTTAGGCAAATTTCATCACAATTCCAATACTTTAAGAATTCTACAATGGAATGCAGGAGGCATGTCCCAGCCTAAAAAACAAGAGCTAATGAAAATATTAAAAGACCAAGATATAGATGTCTTCACAGTACAAGAAGCCAATATATCAGAAGAACAGGAAATATACTTTTAAATGGATCAGTACACTACACATATACTTCCAAAGGCTCGTCAAATAGCAAGTGGTATTCTTACAGCAATTAAAAGAAATATGAAAGCTACTATCCAAATCCAAAAAACAATGGAAGAACAAGATAAATCAGAAATAGTTAAAATTGAAGTATGGAAAAGTAACTACCACTATAGAATTTACAGTATCTACAATCCTCCAGACAATACACTAGATCTAAATTCTATTCCCATAGAACCCAAAAGTATTTTAATAGGTGATTTTAATGCACACTCCCCTAGGTGGGGCTACAGAGATATAAATTCAGCAGGAAGAGTCATAGAAGACCTATTAAACTCGCCAACAATGGAATTAATATTTAATCCAAATGATCCACCCACTTACCTTCATTATAATGGTTCGGGTACAAATCCTGACCTTCTGATGGTGTCATCTGACATAATTGACAATACAAAAAGAGAAATAATAGAAGACCCAGGTTCAGGCCACAGAATCACCATAAACTCCATAAGAGGTCTAATAAATAAAAGTAACAAACCAAAAGTTAAAACTTATTGGAATTTTAAAAAAGCAGATTGGTCCAGTTTCCAAAATGAGATAGAAGGGAAGTGTAATATACTGTTAGAATCAGAGTTCAAGTCAACAGATGAAATGAATAAAAAAATTTGTGAAATATTATTGACAGCAGCCAAAACACATATCCCCAAAGGAATGTTAAAGAAATATAGCTACTTTTGGTCTCCATCTTTATCTAAGTTAAAACACGAAAGAAATATAGCAAGAGTCAAAGCCGAAAGAACCAAGTGTCCAGAAGATGTACAAAACTGGAGAAGAAAAGCAGCCATTTTTAAGAAAGAATTAATTACAGCAAAGAGGGCCAGTTTCACAAATTTTGTAGAATATATGTTGTCGTTAGCTAATGCTGGATTTCTGACAATGAAGTCATTAATCCTCTTGCTCTCCAATATTTTTCACTGATGGATGGGGCACTAGAAGTGGCTGGGCATATTTGAAGGTGGTCTCGGTCCATTTCCTCTTGCAGATCACATAGAGGACAGAGTGGTGAAGAATATATCCCAATTCTGTTTAAATGTTTTGCCAGACAATCATGTCCTGTAATCAACCTGAAGGTTGCAACTGCTGTTTTTCGAGGATACTCAGGAATCACTGTTTGAATGTTTGGTAGTTCCCATCTTTTATTCTTTGATTTTTCATAGTAATATTTTGCAATAATTTTTTTGAATTCAGAGTTGACTAATCTTTTAGCTGCATAAAATGGTAGATTAACTATAGATTTTTGTACACCGCTGGTACCCTTTTTTGCAAGAAAATCAGCTTTCTCATTACCACTCAGTCCACAGTGAGCCGGTATCCATTGGAAGACTAGGTGTTTTTGAAGTGCTGTTAGATGGCTAAGCATCTTCCAACATTCTATAATAGTTTGGTTTTTTGGTGACAACTTGGAAGTAATTGCTATAATTGCTGCCCTGGAATCTGAGAGAATAACTGCTTGCTGAAAATGTGAAATTCTATACAAAAGATTTTGTAGGGCCATTCGAATTGCTTCAATTTCTCCATCAAAGTTAGTAGTTCCATAACTTAAAGATTTGTAATAGGAAAAGAGGTGACATGTGACTCCAGCACCTGCTCCATCTTGGTTTGATATCAATGATCCATCAGTATAAATATGGAGCCATTCATGTTCTGGAAATCTAGTATGGATTGTCTCTAATGCCAATAATTTTAGAACACTAGTTGGAGTATCACTTTTTTTAACTTCTTCTGTCAGGTGTAAATAATATGTGATGTCTAATGTATGTGTCGGATTGACTTTAGATATGAAGTTTTCCTTTGAATTAGGAAGGTGTACATTCTTCTTGATGTCTTGAATTTTGGAAAGGAAGCTCTCCTGAGTCTTTAGTGTATGTGTAAAATTTCTCTTGTGCCATGTATTGAATGGGAGTCTGATCAACTTTTCGTGTTGAATAAGAGCCGCTTTTTCTATTTCATATTCAATGGGATATTGGTTGGTTAGTATTTCCATAGCTGCTATTGGTGTGGTTTTGATAGCACCTGTAATTAATCTCAGACTTTGGTTTTGAAAGATTTGAATTTTTTTTGTGTTTGCTGTTACAAGAACTTCGCTGCAGTAAGTAAACAATGGTTTTATATATATATTATATGTTGTGTTAAGCGTTGCTCTGGAACATCCCCACTTCATTCCTGAACATATGGACTATAGGAAAGATGGAAATAAAATATACAAATTCCTTAATAAAACAAAATTATCAAAAAATACAACTGAACCATTAAAATATAATAACAAAAGCTTAACTACAGATAGGGACATAGCAGAATCCCTTAACAAGTTTTATGCTCAGTCACAAAGAATACCCCAAGCGTATAAAAAACAAGATAAGGCTATCCAAAAAACTATCAGAGAAACTAGTAAGCCAAAAGGTATACGAAATGATATTTTTATTCAGGATTTTAATGAAACAGAACTGGATTTAGCAATAGAACAATTACAGAACAAAAAATCTCCTGGACCTGACAAGATCCACCCAGAGTTTATTAAACCCCTTTGCAGGAAAGGAAAAGAAATCCTACTTAAACTGTATAACACGTGTTGGAGAATGGCTGTACCTTCTGACTGGAAAAAAGCCATTATCATCCCGATTTTAAAAAAAAGCAAACCCTCAAACAATATTAATAGTTTCAGACCAATATCTTTGACCAGTGTTATTGCAAAAGTGATGGAAAGAATGGTGGCATCTAGACTTAACTGGTTCCTAGAATATTACAACTTAATTAATAGTTCACAGAAAAGCTTCAGACAGAATCATAGTACAAGTGAAAATGTACTCCTACTAAGCCAAGACATCAAGGAAGCTTTCAATAGAAAGGAGGATACCTTGGCAGTATTCATTGATTTTAAATCAGCATATGACTCAGTCTGGAGAAACAAATTAATTGAGAAGTTGCAATCAGTAGGTGTGAAAAGTAACATGCTTAAGTGGATAACTCCGTTTATTTCACAAAGGTTTTGTGCCACAAAATATAATACATACATTTCCAAATATAAACAAACACACCGAGGACTTCCACAAGGTGCTGTTCTGAGCACAACACCCTTTAATATATATAAATGACCTTCCATCAATAACAAAAACTTTAGAAACCAAAATTGCTTTATTTGCTGACGATGTAGTCATTTGGACTTCAGGCTCTCCAAAAAAACCTGAATTAATTAAAGACAGAATAGAAACAGCCCTAAACAAAGTACATGAATGGAGCTCCAAAAACCTCATGACTATCAATGTGGAAAAAACAAATTATGAATTATTTACACTAAAATACAAACCAGTTAATGTTAACATAAATTATAATGGTAAACCACTCAAAGCAGTTGATGGTGCCAAATACTTAGGCATCACTTTCAACAGAAGGCTAAGTTGGAAAAAGCATATTACAAACATCTCAGAAAAGGTTGAAAAGAAACTGCAAATCCTGAAAAGGTTAGCTGGTGCTAAATGGGGCTGCTCAAGGAGAGTCCTTAACACAACATACAAAATGTGTGTTAAACCAAACCTCTTGTACCGTTCTGAAGCTTTAATAACAGCAACAAATACTAACATCAATAAACTTGAACAAATACAAAATCAGGCTCTTTGCCTAATCACTGGAGCAGTTAAATCCACACCTATTGATGCCATGCTTGCCTTAACACGGACCCCATCAATAACATCAAAAATAGAAGAACAAGCATTGCTCCAACACGAGAAAATGTTACGACTGCCAAACTCTAAATGGACAGAAGAGAACCTCCCCCCTTCAATCCTTAAAACTCATAGTAGTTTCCTAGAAAAGGTAACACAGATTAAATCCAAATTGAACATTCCTAACACCAGAGAAAATCTACTTATAAGAGAAAATCCATTGGAATTATTGCAACCTACCTTCAATTTGGAATTAATAGAGGAAATAAGTAAATCAGACACACCAAAAGAAATACAAAAACTTCTAGCTCTGGAAACAATCAATACTAGGTATCCCACAGAAGAATGGCTGCACATATATACTGATGGATCCTCCAAGGAAAACCTTACTGGAGCTGGAGTTACATGTTCACATTTTTCCTTTTATCATTCTGTTGGCAGAGACACAACAAATTATGATGGAGAAATAGAGGCTATATACATTGCTCTCCGACAATTATTAAATCTTCCCTTAAATAAATTTAACAAGGCAGTAATTCTTTCAGATTCTAAAGCTGCAATTCAGGGAATATGTTCAAATACTACAAAGAAGTCAACAAAAATTAGAGAATGCTACAAAATGTTAACACAACTCCAAAAAGTTAATAAGACTGTTCATCTCCAATGGATTCCAGCACACTGTGGAGTCATGGGGAACGAAGCTGCAGACTCACTTGCAAAGAAGGGCACAACAATAAAACAAAAGTCTAAATTCAATTTCTCATATTCCTCAGTAAAACGCTTGATCATTAAAAATTTTTCTCATTCATACCTACAAGAAATAGAAACAAATGCCAAAGATAAAAAATGGATTACACTACTTTTCAATCCAGATATAATCCCCCAGAGACCAAGGAAAACAGCGGTTGCAGCCTTTCGACTACTGACAAATCATGACTGCTTAGCAAGTCATCTCTACAGAATAGGTATCTCAGCTTCACCAATATGTGTCCTGTGTAACGATCCAGCAGAAATGAACGAAGACCACTTGAAGACCTGTGAAGCATTAAGATCAGAAGAAACTACAGTTCAAAAGTATTGGAAAGCACGAATGCTAATGGCTTCATTGCCAGATGCAAGGCACTAGAAAACAACAACAACATTAACATGATCAAAATATTGAAAAAATGTTAATAATAATGATAATTTTCACAAATTGATAACAGATTAAGTAATAATAAAAATCCAATTAACCAAATCAAGCTGTTATGAACAATTGTTCAGCTTAAAGATTTCTTTATATACATAATATTTGCTTCATGATGAACCCATGTTTCAGCTATTGAACCCACTGAAATTGTGTTTAAACAAGTCTAAACAGATCTAAACATAACAAGTTGCCATGGTAGTACAGTGGCTAGAGCAGCTGTATGTCTGGTGTAAGACCCATGGTTCATATCCTGGCTATGGCATTGAATTTTTCAACCCTGATTCTACCTGTCAAACATTGCCCACACACGGTTTATGTGTTTAAACAACCAGCAGTATGTTGGTTGGCATAAAATAATGATTACTGACTAAAGATCACTTAAATCTGGGACATAAAGTACTTACCATTGTAAGTCGCCCTTGGGGTACTTATCTCAGATGTGAGATTCCCTAGTGTTCTACCGGAAAAATACAAATTGATTGGGGAATTTGTCATACTGACAAGTGGCCATTGTAGCTCAGTGGTTAGAGCAGCTACGCATGAAGTGGTAGTCATGGTTCAAATCCCTTCTATGACATTGAATTTTTCAGTCCTCATTTTAATTCTCAAACCAATGTGCATTTGATTATGTTTCTGGTGCATTGTTAATAAAGGTGGCACCCAATCAATGTTTTTGAAATACACAGTCAACTTGCTGATCACTAAGTATGGCATTATGAAGTTTTGTCACAATCTCTTTGGTTGTAGTGGTTTTGGGATACCCTGAACCCTCATCATTTTGAATGGATATGACCAGCTATAAATCTAGCAGCTCATGTTTTAAATGTTGAAAATAAATGTAGCTTCAGATCTAACTCCTTTTGTATTTCTGTTAACTTAAACCTTGAAAATGATGTACCGTATCGCAGCTTATATTTCTGTTGCATTTAAACCTTTCAAAATTATATACTTTATCACAGCTTGTATTTCTGTTTTATCATTTTGTAGGAAATGTTAACAAGGTGTTAAACACAATTATCATAAGCAAGTAACTGCACTAATACATCTAAAAATTTATAGCATACTGTCTAAATGTTTCTAATCTTAACAAGACCTGTTATAGTAATTTAGCCTTCTTTACACCTCAGTCAGGCCAAGAACTTTTAAAATGCCTTTTGTAACTGCCAACTCACCATCACGATCGTCATCAAAGGCTCTGAGAATCCGCTTAGTTTCTTCTTCAGTAGTTACCTTGTTCACATTTATATCATATTTAGCTAAAAACATTTCAATTTCCATGTCTGTGAAATTATTTCTGAAACAAAGAATGAGAAATAATACTGTCATTGCAAATTAGACCTTGTCTCATAAAGGTGTAGTTGCACTACTGATGTTATTTACTAATGTTTGCATGGAATATTTATAAAAATCTTCACATTCATTATAGGGCCCAAATGTCCTAGTTGTTGATGGGCTCTTAAACAGTACTTGCTCACTCACTCAGTCACTCACTCACTTACTCACTCCCTCACTCACTCACTCACTTACTCACTCACTCACTCACTCACTCACTCTCTCATTCACTCACTCACTCACTCACTCACTCATTCACTCACTCACCCACCCACCCACATGCTCACTCACTTGCTAACTCACTCATTTGCTCACTAACTCACACACTCACTCTCACACACACACAGACACACTCACCCACCCATCCACTCACTCAATCACCCATCTACCCACTCACTCATGCACCCACCTACCCACTCAGCCATGCACCCATCCACTCACTCACTCACTCACTCACTCACTCACTCACTCACTCACTCACTCACTCACTCACTCACTCACTCACTCACTCACTCACTCACTCACTCACTCACACACACACTCACCCACCTACCCACTCAGCCATGCACCCATCCACTCACTCATGCACCCATCTACTCACTCACCCAACCAAACACTCACTCACATACCCATCTACCCACTCACTCATGCACCCACCTACCAACTCAGCCACGGACCCATCCACTCACTCGTGCACCCATCTACTCACTCACTCACCCAACCAAACACTCACTCACTCACTTATGCACCCAACTACCCACTCACTCATCCACTCACCCAGCCACCCACCTACCCACCCACCCTTAGGTTGTACTCTTCTTTAACTTACTTTTTCAATACTTTCCTGATTTCATCATAGGTAACTTTTACCTCCGTTTTGGGTTTTTCATCTGGTTTTCGTTTTTTACACCATAGTTTGCGACTGATGTTCTTAAAACCTTTCTTCAGGTAATCGGTCATTTCAATCCCTCTTTCAGCAACTATTTCAGAATTCACCTCAGAATACGCATCATTGATGATAGCCAGGAACATGTTCTGGAAAAATAATTAGGATCTACTAGCTTATATAGGCTTATCTTAAATAAGCAAGATGTTTTAACATTTCTCTCAATATGGGAATTTATATCTGTGACTTAAATAGTTATTGAACCATGGGATTTTAATGTATTACTCATTATACTTCAATATTATTTTATATTATAGATGCAGTCAAATTATTACACTAAGCATTAACACTAAACTTGTTTTGAATGTGAATACTTCCAGCTCAATAATTACACTGGTCAGCAATGAATTTTAACCAAAAGGACTAAATATGCTGCAAAGCAGAGTTTCGCCAGCTGATTCCAGGTATGGTTTCAGTTTTGTCCTATCATGTACAGTTTTATAGTTATTTGTAATTTAATATCCACTTTGCTCATTATTTGCATGTGGTGATTGACATTCTTATTCCTTTCCCATGTTGCATGGAGTATATCTTCTATATTTAAACGAGCAATTCTTGTATATAAATATATTCTGCGTAACTTGGAAACGGCTCTAACGATTTCCATCAAATTTCCTATTCAGATAGGGTTTTGCTTTTTAAGTTCATCTATATAGGTGTTGTTGTTTTCTAGTGCCTTGCATCTGGCAATGAAGCCATTAGCATTCGTGCTTTCCAAACATTAGAGAATGCTACAAAATGTTAACACAACTCCAAAAAGTTAATAAGACTGTTTATCTCCAATGGATTCCAGCACACTGTGGAGTCATGGGGAACGAAGCTGCAGACTCACTTGCAAAGAAAGGCACAACAATAAAACAAAAGTCTAAATTCAATTTCTCATATTCCTCAATAAAACGCTTGATCGTTAAAAAATTTTCTCATTCATACCTACAAGAAATAGAAACAAATGCCAAAGATAAAAAATGGATTACACTATTTTCCAAACCAGATTTAATCCCCCAGAGACCAAGGAAAACAGCGGTTGCAGCCTTCCGACTATTGACAAGTCACGACTGCTTAGCAAGTCATCTTTACAGAATAGGTATCTCAAGCTCACCAATATGTGTCCTGTGTAACAATCCAGCAGAAATGAACGAAGACCACTTGAAGACCTGTGAAGCATTAAGATCAGAAGAAACTACAGTTCAAAAGTATCTATATAGGTGTAATTCCCCAAAAAATGTGATTTTACATAAAAAATAACATTTTTTATCCCCATTTCTACAGAGCAATTCTTGTATATGAGGAGTATCGTTTCAAAACGCGAAAAGTCTGCAAATAACAATTTTACAGAAAAGCCGAAAATGTAATAACTTCTGAAGTGAACAATACTTTCAAAATATAATTATGTCGTTGTGATCTAAAAAAGGAGCATATAACATGGCGATGAGTGTCAAAAATCACAGCCTTAATGCAAAGCTGTAATGGCGGGTTAAAATATGAAAAATGCTGGACTTATCTTGTTTTGCACCGAATAGATGGACATAAAGCTTTTTGAACCGTTCTTCCATATAAACAATGTTAATTTCAGTAAATTGCTTTATTGCAGATTTTTAACTCTTACATGTTATTGTAATTTACAACACATGTTTTCTGTTCTTAATGTGTTGTCTAGGACACTGTAACTCTTTCGACTGTTTGAAGCAATACAATTTTGAAAACCAATTCAATGTAATAATTATGCATATTAGAAGCAGACATGCAGAAAATCCTGATTAATGATCATGTGTTCTGAATAGTAATGTGTTATAACACCACTATATTTGAGCAAACATAAAGGAAAAATCTATTCCATTCTATGAATGCTCTTAGAAATTCTAACACTTATGATTGGTAGTTATCAGGGTGAAACAAAACTAATTTAATGATAAACTTTGAGACAGTTCTCAAATGGAATTAAAACCTTGTTCTTCTTGCAAACACTCACAGTCTTCATTCTCACTTTCCTCCTCCATTTCTTGTGCATCATCTTCATGCTGAATTAATCTTGCATAAAATTTTAGCTCATTATTACTGTACCATTCTTCACCAAAACGTTGTTTTGAAAGCTTGTACAAATTATTATTTTTTTTTGCTAATTTGATGGGCTGTTCCAAAGGCAGAACTGGGGGCTCTACTAGTTGCTCGACTGCTATTCCTCGTTTAAGCATGGAGATGAATTTCTTGGATTCGTCATTCAGTCTATACATTTCCATTTTCAGAGAAACGTAAAATTTATTCCCCTTAAACTTCTTTTTTAACATGACCCTTTTCATTTCCCTTATACCATCTGGCTTTTTTAAGTAATTGCAAAGCATCTTAAAGTCATGCACATACCAATCCTTGCCCAGTTGGTGAACAGTACCAACCTTAGAATACGTTTCAACATACTTCTCTGGAGTTAATATCTCAGACTGTTTTCTAAGATCCTTTTCCAAAACTCCAAACATGCGGTCCGCAGGTAAGAAAGAATGGCCTCTCACAGGAAATATCATGCATATTTCCTTAAGATAATCTGGAGACTTTTTCAAAAGCCACCAATAGAGTGCGTGGACCACGTGCACGAGCACAGCCATCAGAGAACAGCCTTAATTTGGATACACCACCCTCAAATTGCTGTTTGCTTAAAAAATTTGTTAACGCAGAAGCAACTTCAATAGCTCCACGGCCTGCTTGATTTTCAGTCCAGCAATAAAATGCTGGTGATTTATTCTCTATATCAGTTATGCACAGAGCATAGAATGATAGTTGGCGAGCATAATAGGCTTCACTTATTACAAGCTTAGGTAATGGTTGCACCTGCTGTAAATCGAAGCATAAGGACATGGTAGCTGAATCCTTTTCTCTCATCATTTTGTGGAATGCCTTTGCTTTCAATTTATGTGCAGTGAGTTCAGCTTGTAACTCGTTCTTTCTATGGGAATTTTCCATGACTTGCAGTTCATATTTTGTCCTACTGCAATAACTGCAAACATCTACAGCTGGTTCACCAAAACCCAAGTTAAATTTATTAGAAAAAATAGTGTGGCAGAACCACTTCTTTACTTTTAGTGATTCAGCCACACTAGCATTGTACATTTGGAATAACTTGTTCACACTTAGCTCTGAAGGAAGGTAGAGCCGCTTGCTTTTTTGTCTTGAGTGATGACTCTCTCTAGCTTTTAGCTTGGATAAAAAACTAATTACCGATTCCTTCTTTTGGGCATATTGTTTGGCTTTTCGTTCACCTCCCCTTCTTTCCATTATTGGTTTACCTGCTATTACAGAAGCTGCTATGTTGTTTACTCTTGTTGTGCCAATGCTAAAAAGAGCTTGAAAGAACTTAGAACAAAGCGGAATAGTTTCATTGTTTACTCTAACAAGATATTTTATAACGACTGCATTAATCTGTTCTGATTTTCTTGATCTGCGCCTTTTGGGAGATGATACAGACATCATTGATGCCAGAAGCCTGTCTTATGATTTGTTTCTGTAGTTGTACACTAATTTTCTTGCTCTGATGAGATGATAGGCAGGAATGGTACAGCATTTAAATCTACCCTCTGTGTGTGCACATGGAGACTCAAACTCCAGCATGTTAGAATCTTTGTCAGAATACCTGAAACACACCAATGGATGATGTGGTAAGAACTATACTAACCACAACGTGACTCTGAACACATTCCTGTATAACTAGTTTCGCTAAATAATACTGATAATTATTCTTCTTATAAAGCTTAAATAGTATTTATCTTTCTTCTTGTTCCCTTTTCCTTTTTGTCATACTCTTTGGCTCCTTCTGGAACCTGCAGAACGCTCACCTAGAGCTACGCTTTCTTCCATGCTCATAGATACAACTACACGAACTGCTTACGAAACTCACAATAATAGCAAGACTCTGTAGACAGTGCAATCTGATCAAACAATGAGGTAGAATGAGAAACAGATGTTTTTCTGATGCCATGACAAAACAGGCGGAAATTCCTACGCGCGAGCCCGACAATGTGCGTAAGAAAGTGGACTCTTCGCGCTTTGATCCGGTCAAGCCACTGGACATAACACATTTTGCACTGAACCCACATTTTCGTTCTCAATTTTAAGGGGTTTAAAACGTGCTTTGAAGCAAACAGGAACGTAAGTCCGATGCAGGGCATGCTAAAGTGTTGAAATTCGCTTCAAACTAATTTTCGATTGCGAGTGGACTTTTCGCGTTTTGAAACGATACTCCTCATATATTCCCGGTATTTCAGAAACGGCTCTAAAGTAATGGTTAAATTTTTTTATGCATGCAATTACATTCACAGTGTTTCCTCTACTCACTTTTAGGTAACACATTCACATCGCTTTCTCTACTCACTCTTCTATAAACAATTTTCCACAAAAAAAAAAAAACCCACAATTTTACACCAAAAAAAAAAAAAAAACATTTTTATCCCCACTTTTAAAATATGTCATATCATGTTCTGTATGGTTGAAGTAGAAATGCTATTACATTCAAAATGTTTTCTCCACTCACATTTAGTAACACATTCACATCTCTTTCTCTACTCACTCTTCTACAAATAAGTCATTTATTTTTGTATGTTTGAAATAGAGATACTGCATATTTCATTCACAGTGGTTTCTCTACTTAAGTACTTTAGGTAACACATTCACATCTCTTTCTCTACTCACTCTTCTATAAACAATTTTCCATAAAAAATGTCATTTTACACCAAAAATCATTTCTATCCCCACTTTTAAAATAAGTCATACCATGTTCTGTATGCTTGAAATAGAAGTACTGCATATTACATTCACAGTTTTCTCTACTCACTTTGAGGTAACACATTCACACCTCTTTCTCTACTCACTCTTCTATAAACAATTTTCTATAAAAAACATGAGTTTACACCAAAAATCATTTTTATCCCCACTTTTAAAATAAGTCATACCATGTTCTGTATGTTTGAAGTAGAAATGCTGTTTTCTCCTCTCACTTTTAGGTAACACATTCACATCTGTTTCTCTACTCACTCTTCTACAAAGAAGTCATACAATTTCGTGCATGTTTGAAATAGAAATGCTACGTATTACATTCACACTGTTTTCTCTACTTACTTTTGGGTAACACATTCATAACTGTTTCCCTACTCACTCTTCTAGAAGTAAGTTATACAATGTTGTGTATGTTTGAAATAGAAATGCTGCATATTGCATTTGCACTGTTTTCTCTACTCACTTTTAGGTAACATATTCATATTTCTTTCTCTACACACTCTTCTACAAAGAAGCCATACAACTTTCTGTATGTTTGAAGTACAAATGCTATTACATTCACATTGTTTTCTCCTCTCACTTTTAGGTAACACATTCACATCTGTTTTTCTACTCACTCTTCTAGAAGTAAGTTATACAATTTTCTGTGTTTGAAATAGAAATGCTATATATTATATTCATACTGTTTTCTCTATTCACTTTAGGTAACACATTCACATCTCTTTCTCTACTCACTCTTCTACAAATAGGTCATACAATTTTGTACATGTTTGAAATAGAAACGCTATGTATTACATTCACACTGTTTTCTCTTCTTACTTTTGGGTAACACATTCATAACTGTTTCTCTACTCACTCTTCTAGAAAAAAGTCATGCAATTTTCTGTATGTTTGAAATAGAAATGCTGCATGTTACATTCACATTCACATTCACACATTCACATCTCTTTCTCTGCTCAATCTTCTACAAATAGGTCATACAATTTTCTGTATGTTTAAAATATAAATGCTGGATATTACACTCACAGTGGTTTCTCAACTTATTTTTAGGTATCACATTCATATCTCTTTCTCTAGTCACTCTTCTACAAACAATTCACATATATACACAAATTGGATGTTTGTACATATGTAACTGTTAATCTTGAAAAGTGTTTAATCGATCACCACAAAATTCAGCACGTATATGTATTTTTTTTCATGGTAACAATTTTACTGCACAATACATTACTTTCAAATGGTTTTCTACCCGCTTTTTTTACGTAACACATTCATGTATCATCTGTTTGCCCTTCAACATACAATTCCTATAATATTCTATGATTGAAATATAAATGCAACGTATTACATTCACAAGACTTCCTCTACTAATTCTTTCTCTACGAGACACAATCAGTCTTCTTTCACTACTCGTCCTTCAACATACAATTCATACAATTTGCTATATGATTGAAACAGAAATACAAGGTACTACATTCATACTATTTTCTCTACTCACTTTTGTTTTATGTAAAAATTCACACGTTATTCTCTGTCATTTATCAACTTTATACATACCAACACCTATGCATATTGTATGTTGAAGAGTGAGTGAAATCCAAAACAGGTTTACCATTCACCATGAAAATTGACATATCTAAGTGTTTTTCATGTCAAAGGTTTTTATGGAATCCATTTTACCATGCAACGTATTACGTTCATATAGTTTTCTCTACTCCCTTTTCTATTACCTAACGTACTACTCCCTCTTCTACAAACAATTGAAATATAAGCGCGATGTATAACATTCACACGATTTTTCTACTCATTTTTGTTTACTAAACACAATAACATTTCTTTCACTACTCCTGCTTTGATGAACAATTCATACAATTTTCTATGAGATTGAAACAGAAATGCGCAGTACATTCACGTGACTTTATCAACAAGCTTTCCTTCCAAGTAGCATTTGTTATTGTTCAAAAGTGCTTTTGCTTAGTGTCGCTCCGGTGTTTTATAAAAAATAAAGAAATGTTAAAAAAGTAAGGTAATCACAATTGGTCTCAGGAGTGTGATGAAAAGCATGATATGGAACAGTTAATGAAAGAAATATTATCCAAGATGGACATAGTGGGGAGTGAAATGAATTCCGGAATGCGGCAGAGGAAACAAATATGAAAACCAAATTGAAAAGTGTAAACTATGGAATGGAAAATATGGAATCAGAAATGAACAAAATAGAAACAAAAATGGAAGCCAAATTGAAAAATGCCCGACTGCGGATTGGAAAAGATGAAGGCGGAATGTCCAATATGAAGATAGATCTATCGGAGAATACTAACAAGTGACTGGCCGGGGTTAAGGAAGCCATGGAAGAACTTGACGGAAATATGAAGGACCTTGGTCAATGTGTTAATGGCCTGGAGTCAATCACAGCACCAAAAATCTGAACTCCATAATGGAAAAATGCACAGCAAAAATCTCAAACAAGGTGGATATCTATGGGATAGGCCTGCATTCAGCAGCAGACGTTTTTCAGCAGAAATGATGGTGTTTATGAAATATTTGTATGTATTTCTATATCTCTTGTATCTCGGATATGACTCTTTTTTTATTTAGTTAATGTTTTGCCTTTCAGGTTTATCTAAGAAGTATTTTCTCCCACAAAAAAAAAACAAGATTTCACAAAACCAGAGGCAAAAAATGCCGAGCAAAACACAGTCACTCAGGTACTCATACATAAAACTTGGTCTGGTTCCATTGTAATCATCTCTTAGCTCAGTGACGGTTTGCATACTAGATGCAACATGTTCATCTTGCTTGTAGCAGTGGATCTTGTGTGATAGTGATATAATGATTTTGTGATGCTGTGTAATTTACATCACTTTAATAAAAGCTAGTGTGTCTGTATTTTACACTAGTTACTATAGTTTTTTACTTTCTCTACTGGTAAGTAGAAGGAAGTAGGTACTGTATTCCACCCAAAAATTTAAAGTTGAGATTTCACTGGAAATATATGTTTTGAGATCCCCTGAATCCAAAAAACAATTTTAGAAAAAGATCTGTGTATGTGTGTGCGCATATGCATGTGTGCGTGCAGGTAGTGTGTGTGTGTGTGTGTAAGAGTGTGTGGGCGAGTATGTGAGCAAGTGTATGAGCGTGTGTGTGTAGGGTGTGCGCATGTTAACATGACATACAAAGTATATATATAAAGCCATTATTTACTTACTGCAGCAAAGTTCTTGTAACAGCAAAAACAAAAACAAAATTCAATTCTTTCAAAACCAAAGTCTGAGACTAATTACAGGTGCTATCAAAATCACACCAATAACAGCTATGGAAATACTAACCAACCAATACCCCATTGAATATGAAATAGAAAAAGCAGCTCTTATTCAACATGAAAAGTAGATCAGACTCCCATTCAATACATGGAACAAGAGAAATTTTACACATACACTAAAGACTCAGGTGGGCTTTCTTTCCAAAATTCAAGACAAAATTCAAGAAGAATGTAGACCTTCCTAATTCAAAGGAAAACTTCATATATAATCAACCTGACACAAACATTAGACATCACATATTGTTTACACCTGACAAAAGAAGTTAAGAAAAGTGATACTCCAACTAGTGTTCTAAAATTATTGGCATTAGAGACAATCTATACTAGATTTCCAGAACACGAATGGCTACATATTTATACTGATGGATCATTGATATCAAACCGAGATGGAGCAGGGGCTGGAGTCACGTGTCACCTGTTTTCATATTACAAATCTTTAAGTTATGGAACTACTAACTTTGATGGAGAAATTGAAGCAATTTGAATGGCCCCACAAAATCTTTTGTACAGAATTTCACATTTTCAGCAAGCAGTTATTCTCTAAGATTCCAGGGCAGCAATTATAGCAATTACTTCCAAGTTGTCACCAAAAAACCAAAAAATTATAGAATGTTGGAAAATCCTTACCCATCTAATAGCACTTCAAAAACACCTAATCTTCCAATGGATACCAGCTCACTGTGAACAGAGTGGTAATGATAAAGCTGATTTCCTTGCAAAAAAGGGTACCAGCAGTGTACAGAAATCTATAGTTAATCTACCATTCTATGCAGGTAAAAGATTAGTCAACTCTGAAATCAAAAAAATTATTGCAATATATTACTATGAAAAACCCAAAAATAAATTATGGGAACTACCAAACATTCAAACAGTAATTCCTGAGCATCCTTGAAAAACGGTAGTTGCAACCTTCAGGTTGATTACAGGACATGATTGTCTGGCAAAACCTTTAAACAGAATTGGGATATATTCTTCACCACTCTGTCCTCTCTGTCAGTGGTGTCAAGGTCATAGGCAGTTGAGGGCTGTTCTGGGCATGTTCTGAAACCAGCGGGCAAAATATGACGTAATACATATCAACACTAGAAACATTATCATGTGACTCCTGTTTACTTGTATGTTGGCCGCGTCCACAGATAAAATCTTTCTTAGAGTGCGTATACCTTATGAATGTTTTCCTTCAGAATTAGGACACATAGTACAGATACAAGATGGATCCACGAAGCGGAATAGTATTTCTCATGCGTTAATAGAAAACTACTTAATGTAGTTATTCAAGTTGATTAAAATAGTTGCAACTATCTGATGATTAGACTGAATTATAGGCACTGTTAAACCTACCCTAGCCTGTGGGTTAGCATTCTCAAACTGGGAAGTACACCATTTATGCACTTACACACCTCTTAAAGATAGATGTTTTTATTACTTTTCAATCCCAGATGTAAAAATGTCAAAATCAATTTTCAAATGAATGAATGAATGAATGAATGAATGAATGAATGAATGAATGAATGAATGAATGAATGAATGAATGAATGAATGAATTGAATAAATAAAAAATAAACAAATAAACAAGTAAACAAGTAAATAAGTAAGTAAATAAATATATAAATAAATAAGAGACTAAGTACACAATATTAATAATAGTGCTTTTAACCCAATTTTGTATCAGATATATCTATATTCATACCAATAGTAAATGACAGCTTTGAAATCCTGTTATCCCTTAAATGGTTATTCTTAGCTATTTTAATTAAAAGCAAATAACAGAATATTTACTTTGCTTATCTTCAAATAAGTGAAATAATACAGAACACTGTTACTAAGAGAGATTGGTGGTTTCCTCCAAAATTAAAGAGAACTGCATGGAAGTTGTTTGAAAACTACTGTCCTTAAAGATAGATATTTTAATGTTAAGTGTTTTCATAATGAATTTAAGACAATCTTACTGAAAACCTAAGTAAAATACCACATGTTACACATTTGTGGGATCTGTCACTTGGCATATATTTGAATTCATACACCTTTAAAAATTTGGCTCAATAACATGTGAAATGGATGTGAAATTGCTATCCGAGAGTCTGTTTCTGTGGTGAGTTTTCTGGAGCTTCATTATATAGAAACCCTGTTCACAAAGGTAGGTACTACCATACAATGTCACAGTTTTTACTGTGTTGGGAATCAAATTTAGGAAACACCTGTTGTCAAGTTTCTGGTAGAATTTGATCAGTGCGTCTGAGCATGATTTGTCAAATTTCTTATGAAGGCGACACTTATTTTGTACTTCTATCAGCTATAGCTGAACCGCTGAAATATTTACTTTATCTATGTTCTTGATGTCTTTGTATGTTGCATTTTTTAATGCATATTAGGTACTGAATGCCACTACCGACAACTTTGCAGAGGAATTGTTTTTCCCATTCAAAACACACAAATCCAAATGACGCAGCCATTGCCCTGCCTGCATCACATGGAAAACTGCACTGAACTGGTTTCTAACGTATTGGCCCTCTCTGCCCAAGGCACGGTGGCTGGCTCTCTCCGTAGCATGCCACTCGGGGCCACGATTGACACCACTGCTCTATATGATCTGCAAGAGGAAATGGACCGAGACCACCTTCAAATATGCCCGGCCACATCTAGTGCCCCATCCATCAGTAAAAAATATTGGAGAGCAAGAGGATTAAAGACTTTATTGTCAGAAATCCAACAACAACATGGTATGTCATACATTGATGTGCAGGGTATGCTGTTACATCATGGTGTGTTGCACTTGAAAACGAGATGCAGCCATACCTATCAGATAAGCATACTGCTTCAGCTACAAACCGTATACATATTTCATGAAAAAAAAAAGATTAATGTTTAACAACTTACCAGTAGCACAAAGAATACAAGGAATATGTAGAGTATGAAGAATACAGGGCCAAGAACTCGATTTGCCCTTCCTATTGCAAAATAATCAAAATCTCCCAGAATTGTCCTGAATAAAGTGAAAATGGATGATCCAAAATTTCTGAAATCTTCCACCTGAAAGTGTAAATACATTTTAAATGTAATTTGTTGAACATCTAAAGGTGAAATTTATATTCAGTAATACTGGGAGAGTAAATAATTACTTCTTTTGAATGACAAAATCATGGTCTAATTGTCATCTAGAGCTTTTAGTAGCACATAAAGCAGGGGAAGACAGGTTCGTTGCTGTGACATCAGCTCACTCAGCTCAGATACTCGCAATGACGGCCAGTTGAACATGTAACATCACAGCGGGCAAGAGGAAAGGCATGCAGGGCATCACAATTTTAATGCTGACTGTTTCAATTACAGAATAGTCACAGATTATAAATAATTACATATCGGCTTTATACCATATATATAAATTCTAGTACATGTGATCAGTCATGTTATAACTCAAATAGAACAGAAATTATAACTATTTTGCCTGAGCTAGAGGAGAGCTATACAGAACAATTAGGTGGACATTTTCCGACATTTGCCGTTTTGCTTTCTTTAACTAGTTTGTCAATATTAGGGCATAATGTATGGCACATTTGTAACCAAAAACTGCATGTTAGATTGTGATCTGACAATATGCTTAGGGATTTTGACTTAGAAAGGTTCATAACAGAAAAGAATTGTTTGCACACATACGTGGAACCAAACTACATAATATCCATGCAACAAGGGCATATAACCTCAGAAATATGGTTTGAGGAACATTCTTATAAAAATCAGCCAAGTCTTCCTTGTGTTTACAATTGTCCTTCAGCAAATCGTCGCACTGTATATTTATCAATTCAATTTGCTACCTGCTAGAAACATTGTTAACATCCAATGAATACAGGGCCGCAAAGACCTGAAACGTAGTTGACAATGTTTCTACATCTTGAAGCCTGGTCTCAAACTGGAGTGAAACACAGGGAACTGAACACAAACACAAAACCAGTACACACAATGCTACACAACGTCAACAAAAATACAAAATACAAAACAAAATTCACACTAACGCCGTTAAGATCCCTCACACAACAAATAAACACCCTCAGACTAGGCTGAAGAGGGTTCATCCTAAACAGCCCGGGCATGTTGTAAACATGCCCAAATAACATTTTTCATTATTATTTATTTATGCCAACAAACTTACTATTGGTGTTTTTAAACACACAAGCCCTGTGTGGGCAAAGTTTAAGAGGTAGAACTGGAACTTAAAAATTCAATGTCACAATTGGCTTGAGAATTTAATGCCATTCTGGCAGTTTGTCACAATAGCTCAGTGGTTAGAGCGTCCGCCTGGCAAGCGGAAGGTCTGTGGTTCAAATCCCAGTTGTGGCATTGAATTTTTAAGTTCCAGTTCTACCTCTTTAACATTTTTCATATTCATTCAGTTTCTTGCAAGTAGTGCCGCTGATCTATGCAGCATAGCAATACACCGCTCTCAACTGACGTCACACCAACAAACAAGCTGGCTCTTCATTTAAATACGTCACACGGCCTGAAGTTGTCTTCCCCTGACATAAAGTATGATTTTTTTTTATGTAGAAACATCCAGATAGTTAACTTCTAGTTCCAAATTAAGAACAAATTAGAAATTAAAAGCTCCAGCTATCTTATTAATTCTAGTTCCAATTTGAATCCGTTAAAGAGTTTTGTTCCTGCACTGTGTTTCGGTGAGCTGGAGCAAGGTACCTTCTCCCATTCCTGGTCATGAAATTACCTGTGTTATAATGTGGAATGCGTATGAATGAAATGTGTTGTAATAACCTATTCCTATTTGAGAAAAGTTGATGTTTTCTAATACCCGACAATTGACAATGAAGTCATTAGTCCTCTTACACTCCAATATTTTTCATAATTATTTGGTATATTGAGAACTGTGGACATTTTTTAAGACAGTTATAGTCTATTTCTTCATTTAGAGTGCATAGTGGACAGACTGGGTATGCATATATTCAGATTCTACGTAAATGTTTAGCTGTAACAGTATTAAATAATACCATTTTAAGTATTAGCAGAATTAGGTATTTTGGGCTAAGAAAAGGGGGTAACCACATGGACAGAACAGCCTGATGACATCATTGTTACATATGATCAAGTGATGTGTGCCTTTGAGGTGAAGGAAAGTGTTGATCGCACTCACTCCTTGAGGTGAAGGCATGAGCAGTCACTTAACTTCAAGACTCCTGCATATAAGTCATAGTAAAGGGATGACTTATAAAGTTTGGGATGATTAAGGTGAGCCATTGGTAAAGCAAGGAAGATCCAAGATGTATGAACAGCATATCAAAAGTACCCCATCACGTTGTGTTAAATTTCAGTGAAGGAGGTAAGATGTGACATCATTGCAGATGACTGTTTGGAGAAGTAACCATGCATGGCTGAACTTGTTGGCTGTTTCAACTACATGGGACAGTATTTAAAAAGAGGGGGTCTTCTAGAGAGTTGATAGCGTAACAACGTGATTTCCTTGTCGAGCGCAAGATATGGTCTCTGCGTCCAACTACGCTTCACAGTAAAATGGGGCGGGAAATGGATGGAGCAGCACATAGTGAAAGATAAGTACTGTGTGGGGAGTTTAGTAACTAAAATTGGTGGTAACATTTGGGAAGAAAATTTTGGGACAGTTTTAAGAAAAAGCCATGTCTGTAATGTTACAGTTATTAATTCCATGGTTAATGGGCTTGGTGAAGTAAGCCTGTTAAGAATTAAGTGTAGAGCATTTTGGTAGAAAGGTTTTAAAGATTATATTTTCAAATTGCTGGTGTAAGGAGTTGAGATGTTGAATTCATATGTGTAGTAAGAATCAAGGTTTACTTGAACATTTTAAAGTGTTGCAAATGTTTTATAATTAATTACTGATTCATGTAAACGTGTTCATGCTAGAATTTCTCAATTTAAGAAGTGGTAAACAATTAAATTGGTACAGTGCAAGAGAAATATTCAACTCATACACTTTTAATGCAAAACCAAAAGGTGTTGTTTTATGAGAAAGGTAAAGGGTTCAAGTTTGGTTGTATATTTTATGGGGTTGTAAGTGAGAAACAAGTAATCTTGTTACTGACTGATGTAAACGTGCTTATGCAGGAAATCCTGATTTAACCAGGGTGAACCATCTAAGTTGTATAATTTAATTATATAAATATATGTTATTACTACAGTAATCTGACTCTCTGTTTGGTATGCCTTTGCTATCCACATGGTCCAATGGGTTGGGCATAAGTTGGGTGTAAGAGAAAGGACTTAATGTAAGCAAAACAAAATTAAAGCCAACAAAAGGGTGACAGCGCAAGCTACACAATCATGTGCTGTTAATATCTGAGAAAAGTGAAGTATTGGAAAATTCAAATAAATAACAAGAAGCATCTCAAAAATGGTTCACTCCAAATAAACAAAAAAAAAAAAAAAAAAAAAAAAAAAAAAAAACCAACAACAACAACAACAAAATAAAAAAAAAATAAAAAATAAAAAAAATAAAAGAAAGAAAGAAAGTTGACACAAATTGTGTATTTTAACAAGATGTAAATTTTTTGTGTGGTAAGAAAGATATTGTCTGTCTAATTCAATGAAAAACTGAAGCTGTTAACAGTGAAGCAGTATAAATCTTAAGCAGACTGAACATCAAAAAACTAGTTTGCATAACATTTTAAGAACTTGCAGCAAATACTAAGATAAATGAAGCTTTTAGTTTCTAATTAATTGTTATATTTATTGCCTGTCTCTTATGGTTTACCAGTTATACAAGTCACCTACAAAGTAGAGAAATTCTGATGACATTCTCAGAAAGTACAAGATATATGTACATTTCATTTAGTATGGAAATATCTTAAAATGTCTTAAAATATCTTAAAAATATGGCATTTTAATCAAAATTGTTAAAACTACGAGGTGCATCCAGAAAGTAAGGCCCGATCGCGTCCAGAGATGGCACCCCCAGTCGGATAGGAATGTGCATGCGCAGGAGAAGAGAGGAAGTATATGGTAACATTATAGTAAAGTTTCAGTTTTGTGATGGCAGTGGTTACTGATCTGTGCTAGGAGAAAATGTCTGCTCCGATATTGTCTCCCGCCAAATGCAAGGTTCGTGCAGTCATCTGATTTTTGCATTCTCAAAGGCAATCTCCAGCAGAGATCCATCATCAATTGTGTCATGTGTATGGACAGGACATTATGTGTGACAGTATGGTAAGACGATGGTGCGGGCAATTCATGGAAGGAAGAACCAATATTCATGACGAAGACCATAATGGCCGACCGTCTCGGTGACACCACAAGTGTTGGAAAGTGTGTGGCAAGCAATTGTGCAGAACCGGCACTTCACAGTTTCAGAACTCTCTTGTCAGTTTCCCCAGATGTTTTGCTCACTTTTGCACAAAATTGTCTTCCGGTGACTTGGTTTTCACAAAGTGTGTGCAAGATGGGTGCCTAGACAACTGACAGATGAACACAAAACCAAACATCTGGCTGCAGCATTGACATTCCTACAGCGATACGCAGCAGTAGGTGACCAGTTTCTCAACAATATTGTCACTGGGGATGAAACATTGGTGGCACATGTCACACCAGAGACAAAACAACAGTCAATGCATTGGCGGCATAGTAGTTCACCTGTGAAGACCAAATTCAAGCAGACAATCTGTCAAAAGCATCATGTGCACTGTCTTCTGGGATTGACATGGTGTCCTCTTGTGTGGCATTTTACTGCGAGGGGAGACTGTAAATCCTGATCAATATTGCCAGACGTTGCATAAACTCAGGCAGGTAATCCAGAACAAGAGACATGGAATGTTAACAAGAGGCATTACACTTGTGCATGACAATGCAAGGCCCCATACAGCCAACGCCACATGAAATGTGTTGAATAAGTTTGGGTGGGGGGTCTTTGAACATCCACCCTACAGCCCCGACCTCACTCCAAGTGACTTTCATCTATTCCGTCTCATGAGCATTTTCTGGCAGGAAACATTTTCACAGTGGCGCCGAGGTGCAGAATGAAGTGACTTTGTGGCTGCGAACATTGGTGGCAGAATCCTATGATTTGGGCATACAATTAATGGTGCACCATTACAATAAATGCCTCAACAATGGTGGTGACTATGTTGAAAAGTAACCAGTGAGTCTATCTAACTATTCCAATAAATATTTCTTACTTAGTGATGCTTTTGTTCTCTTTATCGGTCATCAGGTCTTACTTACTGGATGCACCTCGTATGTTTGAGAAAATCAAAATTTTACAAAAGTGTTACATGTAAAAGGTAGTTAGGATTGGGGGAATTTTCTTTAAAATATTTGTGTTGCATACTTTGAAGATGCTGAATGGATATTTAACTCATACACACACATGCACATGCCCATATGCACACATATATGTGTGCACATGCACCCCTTTTCCTAAACCTGTTGTTTTAGAATTCAGAGACTGTTGATTTCCAATAAAATCTCAACATTGAACCTTTGAATGGAATGCAATACTTCCTCTACTTGTTGAATGTGGTAGAGAAAGTAAAAATGTATGATATCTGTGTAATAGATATGAAAGAATGGTGAATACATAATTGACTGATTGATTAATTCACTGGAATAGAATCAAATCATACATTTTATATTCATTTTATCTCCAATACGAATTGGGCTGATATGATTATCTTTGCTTAGTCTTCTGCTCTATCCAAAATTTCTAATGTATGCATTCTGATGGTATAGATACAGCCATAACAGCTTTATGCCATGCTGTTATTGTATGTCTAGTTTAGATTAGATTAGATTTAGATATATGATTATATTAAGACATTTTGTTGGAATTTCCTCTGGATTAAACTATGAGAAATTTAAATTTGGTACACCAGTGGTCAAGTTATGGTTTTTGCTAAAGCATTAACTCTGTTTGATTAAATAGATAAATGAATGAATGAATCAATCAATCAATAAACAGATAAATAAACACATTTATCAGCACAGAAAATAACCAACAGTGAATGGATACAAAAATAGCAAGTGCAGCTATCAAAAATGTTTCATGAGTACTTGTTTAGATAAAACTAAAAGTACACAGATAAACTTAAGAATTATAGGTTTTTATCAGCAGTGTTTGTCCCAAATAATATATACCTTTCACATAAGTTAAATGCCTTAGGAGTTTTGAAGATTTACCTTTGTACCAAACAGCAAATATCCCAGGTGAGCAAAAGCAAGGAACACAAGGAAGAACATGAAGCCAAATCCAAGTATATCTGTTGCACACTGAAACCAGTAGAAAACTGCATATGAAAAATAACTATTTATTGCTAAAAATAGAGGAAATTGATATACAAGGCCTATGAAACTCACAGCTTAACTGTAGATTTTTATCCACTTCAGTCTTCAGACTGACATAAAATCGTGGTAAGTATGCACCTTTTTTTAATGCTGCAGGTTTAGGTTTACCAGATATCTGGAAATTCCTGGACATGCCCTACATTTTAACCATTTGTCCAACATCTGGGGGGAATTTCTGAAAAGTCTCTAACATCCTACATTTTCAGAAACAAGCAGTTAGAAAATTTTAGAAAAAGAGCTGAAAATTAGCAAAATAGAAATGAATAATTGGTAATTAGCTGCAATTACAACTCACTATGGCAATATGGCTACACAGACCACAGTCAAAGAGCATACTTGTTCATTGGTAACACTGAACAAGAGTTTGGCACTGCAGCATTTGCAGTTTGAGACAAAATGTTATTTTTCTGTAAAAAACAAAGAGATGGTTTATTCTCACTCTTCCATTTGCATTTTGATTATGGAAGAATAGGGAAATGAAAAATAAATAGTCTGTCTTTTAGGAAACAAAACTTCACAAAATTCTGCCAATGTTTCAGATATTGCTTGGCCCACACAGTAAGCCTATAGTATCATTGCATGTTCGAGATACTTTAGTATGCTTAGGAACAGAAAAGAAATGTGAATCATTTAGAGCTGGTAATACAAACACAAATTTTGGTGGTATAGGTTAACCAGAGGGAAAACATGTATTCAGCAATCTAAAGTCATATATTAACTGTGCAACATTAGTTCTTCAGAGAAGTATGACAGACTGGTAAGGATGTCATTTAACATTGAATGTTTCAGGATTTTAAGAAAATATAAATGTACATGCCTGTGGATACATAAAAAAGCATTTGAATTATAACTTTACATTATTTTTGCATTGACTGATAATGTCCTACATTTTTTTACCATTGTGTCCTACATTTTCACAAAATAATCTGGTAACCCTATGCAAACTTTGACTCTTATTGCTAAGTAACTCATTTGTCAATCTTGGGAAACTCAATGTACTGAATAATTCACTGTGACAGTTTTAACTATGAACAAACCAATTTTTTTAACTCTTTGAAGAAAATGCTATAGAAAATTAATGACAGTGAATATAAAATGCTCCTAAAACTGTGCTTTCTATTTAGGAAAGAATGAAATTATACTTACCCGAGATAATGTCTTGCTTAGTTGAGACATTGTATTGTTGAAGGATACAAATTTAAAAAGCTTGATCCAGGAAAAAAACACAAGGAAAGCCATAATATCATTATACTTTGACTGCCACAGACCAAGTGGATCAAAATTTGCATATCTGCTTACAGTAAGAAGATGAGTTACCATTGGTATGACCACCAAATACCTATACACACTCATTCCAATGATAACATAGCCAATCTGCAAGTAAAAATGTTATGCTTATGTTATATTACCACAGAGCAAGACTATACTAATACATAATATATAAAATTAAAATAATATCACACTTTGTAATGCAGCAATTATGCTCGCATGGCTCATTATTAAAATGCAATATGTTATAAAAGCAGTATTTCAAGGAAAACACATAGAAATGCCTTAATATTGCTTTGAGCTTCATCAACTTATATCCATTAAGGCATATAGTAAAGGCAAGTGTGAAGCTCCTTATCAACTTCACTTGAGATATACAGGGTGGAGCAGATAAAAGTAGCCTGTTAAGTATGAAGGAAATGTAGTGAAATTACAGAGACAAAGAGCTGAAATGCACTTACTATTTATTATATATTTCTTTACCTGATTAACCTCACCTTATGTAGGACTTACAAGCCAGTGCCTAGGGTCAGACAGCTGCTGGGGAGCACAGGCACCTATGGACCTGACAGAGTGAAGACCTGGAAGTGGGAGCTCAGCCAAGCTCCAGGTATGATAGTGAGGAACAGGATGATATGAAATGCAGGCAAAATCGATAATTGGAAAGGTGATAATGGAGCAGTTGGAATGAGTGGCAGGGTAAACTGGAGAATGCAGAGAAAACCTGCCCTGAGGCTGCTTCGTCTACCATAAATACCACATACTGGTCCTGGGATTGAACCTGAGCCACCTAGGTGATAGGCGAATGCTCTAACCACTCATGGCACCACTTTAGCATTTATTTAAAATGAAAAATACAGTTATAGAAGATGTTGAAAGTAATCCTCTGAAACATCAATACATCAATACATCAATACATCAATCAGCTGTGCAAGTTTAAGCATATTCAGATACACCCGATGCAGAGTTCAGATATTGATGGTGGCAACTTCGCGGTTAATGTTGTCTATCAGTTTCTGTATTGTGTATGGATTTGTTTCATAGACCTTGCTCTTTGAGTGTCCCCACAGGAAAAAATCTCATGCTGTTAGATCCGATGAACATGATGGTTACAAATGTTTGCCAACAGTTCGTTTCTCAGAGAAGAGATTATGGACTTGTTTGGCATACCTTAGCCATGTGGCACGTTGGCCTATCTTGCTGGAAGAAGCAGTACTGTCTTTCATACTCAGTGAGTTGAACAAATGTATAAACATTTCCATATATGCAACTGTGTCAAGGGTAGTGTCAAAAAATGTTGGTCCAATGATGTGCATTCCTGTTACACCACACCAAACACTGACTTTTTTTCATCATGGAGGCGTTGCTGACATACAATGTTAGGGTTCTCTATTGCCCAGTACCTGTTCCATGAAAGATGAAACCATGTTTTAACACTCATGATGTAATGAAGAAGGTCTAACAAACCATCGTTGATGTTATTCAAAAGCCATGTGCAATAATCTATACATTTCTGATTGTCATCTTCTCGTAATTGCTGCATAACCATCACATGCTATTACTTCAAATTAAGACTTTTCAATATCCTCCTATTTGCATGCACCTGTTGGGCCAATTTATGTGTAGATTTCTTTAAGCTCTGAATCATTCTTCAATGAATTCTGCAATAACTTTTGGTATGCAACTGAAACAATTCTTTATCATTTTAAATGTTGCACATATCCGTAGGTGCACCAACTTTTATATAGACTCTGTATTGTTCTCTTTGCTGGTGGTCCTCTATCTGAATACTTGACCCCGAAAATTTTGCAAGTTTCCTTAATCGATCCTGTTTTCGTATGTGCTTCCAGAATTTCAATTCTTTTTTCCATTCAATTCTCTTTGCAGAATGCAAAGAGAAATATGTAGCTTGATGGATGAAATAAACTGAAATGTTGACAGAATACTAACAATCGATAACTGCATAAAAGTGCCCATTATTGTAGCTGTTTACTCTATTCAATAAGAGCATTGTTATAGCATTGTTGAGTGTGAATTTGTTGTTGTTGTTTTCTAGTGCCTTGCATCTGGCAATGAAGCCATTAGCATTTGTGCTTTCCAATACTTTTGAACTGTAGTTTCTTCTGATCTTAATGCTTCACAGGTCTTCAAGTGGTCTTCGTTCATTTCTGCTGGATCATTACACAGGACACAGTGTGAATTTCAGAAGTTAAAATATTGCATCTGCATTCAAGGGCTACTATTTACAGGATAGGAAGGAAGAAAATCCACAAAAGAGCAAGAAACTGACCAAGAAGAAGAAACAAAACATCCACATATTTGCAGATAGTCATGGCAGAGGCATGAGTGTGAAATTAGCTGAAATGCAAGAAGACGCAAAAATGGAAGGAATAGTGAAAGCAAGTGCCCAAATGAAAGAAGTAATAAGAGAAACTGTAAGTTCTTGTTCAAAGCTTACAAAAAAGGAGTTTGTGATAGTAATGGAGGGCACAAACGATATCGCAAAAAATGATGGTGTGAATGTAACTAATGATCTAAAAAGATGCTTATCAAAGCTACATAACACAGACATAATTGTAGTGAACATTCCAAACGGATATGACTTAAATGAGAACTCTGTGTGAATAAAGCCATAAAGCAGTATAACATAGCTAAAGTAATGTTTCTAGCAGATTTAGTAATGTTAGTGAAGTAGATGTAAGTGTTCTGAACAAGAATATTCATACTCAGCATGGCCTACATCTAAATTGGGTGGGTAAAAAGTGGCTGGCAAGTAAAATTGCAGAAGTAATTGATTTGAATATAGATACAAAGCAAAATCCTATACCACTACATGACTCAAAAAAAGATATCAGTCAGGAAAACTCATAAATGTAACTGAGATAATGAGGTCTCAGTCAAGTAACAAAAAAGGCAAAGAATATGTTAACAATAATACATCAAAACATTCAAATTTGGGAACAAGACAAATGACTTGGCTGTATTTCTTAATGAAAATAAACCAAATATAATAGCCATAACTGAACATGGGTTTAAGGAAAATGAATTAATAAATTGCAACTTGGAGGGTTACATGAAAATTACACACTATTGTAGAGAAACTCATAAAGGAGGTGGAGTAGTAATGTTAACCAACAATAGACTAATGAAGGTTAAGTCGTTGAATTGGATTAAAGGAAAGAGCATTGAAAAATCTTGTGAAATAGTAGGAATAGAAATTAGGTTAGAAATCAAAAAACCCATAATTCATCATTACATCACTCATCATTACATGCTACAGATCGCCAAATAGTGTACCACTGATTTTTTAGAAACTTAATGTTAATCAACTGGTTGGAGAAAATGTGGTACTGTTGGGAGATTTAAATGTAAATAAAGATGAAAATAGTAACATATATAAACAATTAAAAGATATTTTAAATATGTACAACCTGCAAACCACTATAAATGAACCCACAAGAGTAACTGACAAAAGTGCAACAATACTATAATTGCTCCACCATTAGATCCGCACTTGGTGTAAACACAAGCCGTCAACAACTAACCGGTGATACGCTGAAACCAAAGCACACCATAAAATGTAGTACCCTAAATATCGGCGATTATGTGTGAGTTTTCAAGCTGTATGATAACCCTCGTAGACTACTTGAACGTAACGTGATAGCAGCAATATTTCTAAAACTCCTGAGTAAATATCGTTCTGTTGCATCATGAACACTAGGCATGAATCCACGTGGTGTTTGTTTTGTTTTGCATTAGTCGCAGGTTATCACGGAGGGATACAAGGGGCGGATCTAAGGCTGGATGCCAATTTTAGATCAAATTTTAATGAATCTTGATGAAGATAAATATAAGGCATAAGTATTAAATGGTCATCTGTCTGATCATTATGCCCAGGAAATAAGCATATTTCATAGGGTTCTAAAGTAAGAACAAATTAGAAACTAAAAACTTCACTTATCTTAGTAATGACGCTGGGTCAGTTTGTGCAAAAAGAATGTTCAACATTACTAAGATAAGTGAAGTTTTTAGTTTCTAATTTGCTCTTACAATAAGGAAAAATTGAAGCTATTAACAGTGAAGCAACAAGATTCTAAAGTAAGAACAAATTAGAAACTAAAAACTTCACTTATCTTATTGTTTTGGTGCTAACCCTGGGGTTTCAAGCTTTCAAGCTTTGAGAATGAGTTGGACACAGCTTGAAACCCCAGGGTTAGCACCAAAACAATAAGATAAGTGAAGTTTTTAGTTTCTAATTTGTTCTTACTTTAGAATTGTTCTTACAAACTGACCCAGGGTTTCAAGTTGTCTCCAACTCATTCTCAAAGCTTCTCAAAGGGTCAGTTTGTGCAAAAAGAACGTGCAACATTGCTAAGATAAGTGAAGTTTTTAGTTTCTAATTTGTTCTTACTTTAGAATCTTGTTGCTTCACTGTTAATAGCTTCAATTTTCCTTATTTAACATATTTCATAGGGATTTGTTCAAGAAAATCTTAGTAAGGAAATGTGAGAAATCAATGATGCAAAGATTGTCTCTCTTTGCAACATAATAGCTAATGAGAAATGGGTAAATGTTGTTAATGAAGTTGATGTGAAAAAAAATGGAATAATTTTTATGTGATTTTTAATTACTACTTTGATATTGCATGCCCAAAAAGAGTAAAGAAAATAAAGAACTACACAGTGATGGATAGACAAAGATGTAACAGATGCTAAAACATAAATGAAATATTATTATGATAATACACAGAAACAAATAAAATAACAAAGATGTGTATATAAATTTTAAAAAGTTCTATAGAAAATTAATAAAAAAAATCCAAATGGAAGTGTTATAATAATGTAATTAGTAACTCAGTTAATATCTCAAAAACAACTTGGAATGTGGTAAATAATGAACTTGGCAAAAGCAAAAACAAATTAGATAACATACAGATAAAAACAGCACACAAGATAAGTAAAGATCCCAATGTAATAAGTAATATGTTCAATGATAGTTTTATAAACAACATAAATAAACTAGTTGAAACCAACTCAAACACAATACCAGTTAACCACTGCAAAGTTGTCAGTTATTTAGTATATATTCGTAAAATAAGTAAATAAACTAAATAAATAACTAAATAAACTAAAAAGTAAAAAAGCATATGGTAAAGATGGGATCTCTGCCATGTTACTTAAAAAATGTGCATCTTATATGCTTGAACTATTAGTAGAATTGATAAATACCGCAAACAGTTTGGGAACTTTCCTGATTCTTTAAAGAATGCCATCGTAAGCCCACTTCACAAGAAAGGTGACAAAGGATCTATAGATAATTACCGACCAATAACATTAGTATCCCCACTCTCACTTGTTGTCGAAAAAGTAATTGCACAACATATTATGTCTTTTTTAGAGAAACACAAAGTGTTAAATAATTTACATTTTGGTTTTAAGAAAGGTAAATCCACACAAGATACAATAGTAGAAATAATAGAACATCTGATAGACAGCTTAGAAAAAAAGCATCAAAATAGCTGTATATTTTAAGATTTGAGCAAAGTGTTTGACTGTGTTAATCATGAAACACTATTAAATAAAATGCAACAGTATGGTATATGAGGGATAACTTACAAACTAATTAAAACATTATTTATTTATGCCAACAAACTTACTGTTGGTGTTTTTAAACACACAAACCGTGTGTGGGCAATGTTTGAGAGGCAGAACTGGAACTTAAAAATTCAATGCCACAGCTGGGATCTGAACCACAGACCTTCTGCTTACCAGGCGGGTGCTCTACCATTGAGCTACTGTGACAAACTGCCAGGAAAAATACGAACTGGTTTGGGAATTCAATGCCATTCTGGCAGTTTGTCACAGTAGCTCAATGGTAGAGCACCCGCCTGGTAAGCGGAAGGTCTGTGGTTCAGATCCCAGCTGTGGCATTGAATTTTTAAGTTCCAGTTCTACATCTCAAATAATTAAAACATATTTAACTGCTATGGCACAACAAGTTAAAATAAACCATATTCAGGGACAGCAAATAAAAGAATACATTTCGAATATTCAAACAGTAAAATATGGGGTGCCATAGGGATCATTCTGGAGCTGCTTTTATTTATAATAGATATATATAAATTACATATCTCAGCTAAAAAATGGAAGAACAATATCATATGCTGATGACACCTTGATAATAAATTCTGCAGAAACCCTACAAAGTCTGGAACACCACACAACCGAAAACAATAAACAAGTGGTACAATTTAACTCAAAAGGTGAGTCAATTAATAACACTAAACAATACTTACATTTATAATTTTTTGAAACGCATTTCAGAGGTTAACTTTCCTCCATTATCAACTGGACAATAACTGGGTTTCCATGGTGCGGATGGCGATGCTTCTTCTGATGTTTCTTCTGGTAATGGTTCAAGGAACTTGCTAAAAATATCTGTTATTAATTGACTCAACTTTTTAATTAAATTTATTATAATAACACTGTTTTTGAACTTCTAATAAAGGAAGAAAGTGGTACAATATTTAAAATCAAATAATTTATACATAATAAAAAAACAGCATATATGAGCATACAGACACCACAGAGAAAACACAATATCATGCTTGATGTAACAATTGAAAATCAAGTTATTAAAAGATTGGAATGCACCAATTTTTAAGGGTAGTGTTAGACAAAAATTTAAGCTGGGAGAAACACATTAGTAGAATCTGTAACAAAATCGCCTCTAGCCTGTTCATTCTAAAACAAATGGCAAAATTTGTCGATGCAAATGCCCCTGGATATGAAGCTACAAGATGACATAGTGTAGTCATGTGAGGAAGTCACAACATTTCAATTACCATACACATGGCAATGTATTCAACATAACAACAATGTATTCTTCTATCCTGTGGACATAGGGGTATGTAGATAGCTCAGTTTATTTTGCCATTGTTAGCAATCATTCTACAGTAGTTTATGCTTTTCACCCATAAAATAATACAGATTAGGTGCTTGTTTGTATTATACCATGCACTGCAATGTCAACCAAATGAAAACACAGTTCCTGTAAATTTAAAAAAAACTGGAAGTGCTTAAGTGATTTGACAAGGGGGGAAAGTGCTGCAAAATTGGCTACTGAATTTGTTGTTTAACAGTGACTACTGCAGGCACATTGCCTATAACAAATTTCACCAGAACATTTTTGTGCAATAAACATTTTATTCCAATGGGTGTAGTTTCCATAGAGTTTGTCTGTTCTATAATACAAATGTTTTCTTTACTCTACAAGTAAGCTTTTGTTGTATTTTTAAACTATGGATTTTGTAAAATTGAAAAATGTGTTGATATTTCTAAACAACTTCTGCTCCAACTTGTAATTAACAGGACTAGTTTTGGAGAGAGATTTCTCCATCATTCAGCTGTTGATTGACTGTTTAAACATCAGGTAACTGCCTCCCCATTTTCTCATTGCCTGGTATGCTATTCTTCTTATTGACTAGTTGTAAGACATCGTGTATCTTTGGTATGTTGAAATTCATCACCTATCTTAATCCTTAATTATGTAAATATTTTTCTGCACTGTTAATTCTCAATAATTTTTTGCTGGTTTTAAAAGTTGAATATTTAGGTTGATATTATGATTGCAAGACCCAAAGTGGTGAGCTTTTGCTGATATATATCTTATGGCAGTCTTCACTAATAGTTTAATACTTTTAGTTGTGGTTTTTGGAGGCTGAGTGAGTAAATTTCTAAAACTATACTGCTTTTCCAGAGCCAGTTTTATATTATAATCCTTAAAAACTTTGTTGAAAAATGTTGGGTGATATGTAAATTTACAATATCTTTCTTGGGTATTGTTAATTTTTAATTTTCTGACATCCTTGATAGTCGTTGATCTTCTATGGTTTTTTTTAATAAACTAGTTACAAAATTGGGTTTAAATCCATCCAAATTTGCAACAAGTTTAATATGCTCCAGTTCTTCATTGTTTTCTCTATTTGTTACTGGGATATTGATCAACCTGTGTATTAAGCTATGGAAGACTGCATGCTGATGTGCTTTTGGGTTGAAATTATTGCTTTTTGGTGTAGTTGTCCATGTGTGTTTGTTTCATATATATGCCCAATTCCAGTCTGTCTGTCCATGTTTCTTACAATTTTTACTTTCTTTACTGTTAAGTAGGAGAAGTATTGTATTCCACCCAAAATTCATTGCCGAGATTTCATCAGAAATATATGTTTTGAGACCCCCTGAATCTAAAAAAGAAACATTTTCAGAAAAAGGTCTGTATGTGTGTGTGCATGGGCGCACGCGCGCGCGTGTGCGTGTGTGTGTGTGTGTGTGTGTGTGTGTGTGTGTGTGTGTGTGTGTGTGTGTGTGTGTGTGTGTGTCTGTCAGTCTGTAGACAGCATAACTCAAAAATGAAAAGGCAGTTTAAAACCAAATTTGGTATTTAAGTTTAATGTTTTTCAAGGATGTGACATGAAGATTTTGAACAAAATAGCCCCACCCAAAACAACCCTTTACATGGAAACTTTTTCAAAAATTTTGATTTTCTTGAAAACAATTCTAATGACTGATTAAAATGCCATTAGTTTAAGATATTTGTGTGACAAATGAAATGTATATTTTGAATTTTCTGACTATAGCCTATGTAGTCCTGTTTACTCTGAATGACTTTTGCATAACTGCTAAACCATAAGAGGTGGTCAAAATCTTACTATACAAAAAATATAGACCTCACTAAAACATGCAATTTATGTAGGAATAAATTTTTCTGTAGAGTGAACCATTTCAGAGCTATTCCTTGTTATTTGTGTCAGTTTCATAAAACTTAAAACTTTTCTTGAAATGGAACATCTTTCCTTTTTTTATATGTGAAGCGTGCAAAAGAGATCATGATCTCAAAGCTTTAAAAGTTTTGACTATTGCTTAAAGCCTGCTGTATTTTAGTATTCCCCTTGCACCTACAAGGAAATAAGCAATAAGATAATCCATACAAATGTTTATCTCAACTAACACAAACAAGATATAGGAATAAGAGTTTGTAAGAATGGTTAGTACAAGAGTAGAGAAAGTCATGTGAGTGCAACACATCAGGTTTTTAAGACAAGGAACTAGTCCTATGACTAACATAATCACAAGTTGGACCGGAATGTGTTTATAAATATCGGCAGATTTTTCAATTTATCAATGTGCTCCACTGTTTTAAACACTTCATTTTCATCAATTTTATATGGATTTTGTGTTCAGATTATCTGGAATTTTGGATTAGGAGGGTTCTACATACATAGTTTATTGTCACTTTTTCTGTTTCTCCTCATGCAGGTATGAGAGATTTTTTGCACCCCCACTTTTTTATTAAAACTTTTACTGTGGACATATATATGGGCATGATTTTCTATTTTGTTACTTGCACGATAAAGTGCTTGTGTTAGCAAGTCTCATTTACATATTTCTAATAAGCATGCTAACTCTCCTGAATGTTGATATGGCTCTTGGCTTTCTGTGAATACATGTTGAAACAGATGTGCAGTGAAACCTTGTTTAATTATATTTGTACATACTGTCACCGCGCCCGCCGCATCTAATTGCCGACAACAGCAGTGTCACCCATCGCATTATTGTCGGCACTACCGCAAAGGAGCCGAAGGAAAGAGACAGAGAATGGCCGCATTGTTGGGGCGCTTGCCGAAAGAGAGAAAAGGATAGAGACTTCGAGAATCTTCTGCTTTGTATTTCACTGCAATAACTGAACTTTCCAGAATAGTGCCTGGGAGATATAAATAGCGGTAAAGTGCGACAGAAGAGTCAGTCCAGACAGTCAGATGTATGTGAAGCGTTGAGTAGTCGTGCCGATGGAGAGGACAGACGATGTGAAGCGTTGAGTAGTCGTGCTGACGGAGAAGTGACAGTTCTTTGTGTTACGAGTTCGGAGCCGTGCTGTTAGAGAATCGGAAAAAGACTTTCTTGCTGTTGCAACGAGTGTAAAAAGTTACTGTTTACGGAAATAAAAGTGTTTCTTTATCCCGGCTACATCTGTCTTCTTTACTTTTCAACCAACCAAAGTCACAATACTGACTGTGCGCTGATGATCTAGGTTTAAACTAGTGTGAGCTAGGTTCAATTTAATTCTATTTGGTTGGTTTTTATTTTTAATGTTATTGAATGTCTTTGTACGGATGTCTAACACAGAGCTGCAGTGCATTCTTCACTCTTGTCTTACTGCAGTATGACGCAAACGTTCCTCTCCATCGAAGACGTCGCCTTTAAGACCTGTAACATCTCGTGTTTGGTGTCCGGACTAGCTCTAGCAAGAGGTCCTAATCTACAGGGTATGCGTGAGTTATGGTAGGAATGGAACCAAACGAAGAATTGACCAACATATCACTTTATTTGTAAATTTCCAGATTTGTAGAGAACTGCCGACAATATTTAAATAGAATGTAACTTTGTAACTTCAACTACAACGTTATAACACTTTAATTTTGTCACCCTTTAGCAACCGCCGAATTATGTATACGTGCTAGCTCACGTACAACTCAGAAATTGCACGTGACTCTCGGCTCGATTCAAGACGAGTGTGTGTTGCATCGCATTTGTTTTTGTGTGAGCAACACGAAGGAGGCGATTTCCATTGGCTAACTTTGGAGCACATCATGGTAAGATACAAATCAGCCTGCGGAATCACTATGGCTTGGTACAAACAAAAGTTGTAACCTTATCAGTCATTTAAATCTGCCTAGGCTTCCATCCTTGAGACTTTAACATACTCAGCTTTATTATGTCTTCCCCTTAACTATTGACTAGAATCTCCTTTTGTTTCTTTCTATTATCAGATATATATATATTGACATTATAATTTTGGTTTCAAGTAGCTAGGGTTTTGGTTGGAAAATTAAAACTACCTGTTCTTACTGCAGTAAGTAGGGTTTTGGTTGGAAAATTAAAACTACCAGTACTCAACTAACTCTTTAAATTTTTCCAGGCTGGCTCAAGGGATGTTATCCTGCAATCACTTTTCTTTTACAACAGAGATTCGTTTTGGTGATCGCATCCAAATTAAGAACCATAATGTCGCATAATATGGCACTGGATCAAATTTAGAAAGAGAAGATTCAGTTAGACTCAATGAGTTGAACTAAAACTTTTGGGCAGCTGTTCTTAGGAGATTAGTGCTCTAAGAACATCTAAAAGTAATTTGTTACATGGAATAATTCACAGCAAGCGCTTTTTTATAGTTAGATTATGATAGATGTAAAAAATTGTTTAAGTTACACCCTTACAATTCTGTCAACTATTACTGAGGTACTGATATGTGACAAATACATGAGACATTTTAAATACTTTCAACATAAAGTTTGATACGTAACTTGGTTTGCCCAAGTGGTCAACAATAACTGTTCATTCCATTGGGAAAAATTAACTCACTATTTTTCTTTCTATTTTTTACACACAGAGTGTGGCAAAAATAAAAGTTTGTTCATTATTATCATCTCCTCTCCATTAGGTGCTATAAGGTTATTTTGTGATCAGTAAATTGTTGGAATTTTGCCCAAACAAGTAAACATCGATGGTCCTGTAAGAGCAATGAGCATTGCATGTTTCAGAACTTCTGGTTCTCACTTCAGACAGATCTATAACTACCGGTACTGACAAGGGACACCTTTGACATCGAACACTCGGAACCTTATGAAAACGGGCTTAGAATAGCAATCAACCATAAACAAAACAGTGGTCTGCATCATTTCCATGCAAAACGTTACATTCTACTTCAAGTGACATTTTAATAGAGAGAAACAAAGTACCAAGATATCAATACCATAGGAGGGAAATTATTTGTAATTCAATGACGTGTGTGTATCATTACATTTTCAGTCAACAGTGCGAAAAACACTCTGCTGAAATTATTTATAATAGCGCAAAATATACATACTACACATCTGATTGTGCTTACTTTAGTCTTCAAAGTGCAGATGCGGAATTTCCATGAAGTGGTTATAACAAAGAAGAGAACAATGTGCACACCTCATTAAAGTCACATTATCACATTCCATATCACTTTCTCATTCACGCAGTCCAATATCAAAACCCACACTAATTATATTTGCAAATGATGATATGGGTATGTCAATGTCGTATCATCATTTATCATATATTCCCATACACCCACCCGCCCACCTGCTCACCTGCCTGCCTGCCTGCTCGCCTGCCCACCTGCCCACCTGCCCGCCTGCCCACCTGCCCGCCTGCCCGCCTGCCCGCCTGCCTGCCTGCCCACCTGCCGACCTGCCCGCCTGCTCACCTGCGTGCATGCATGCGTGTATTTTGATCTTAGATTTTCAACAGTCAAAGAGAGCTGTATTCTTAAGATGTTCCATGTCCATTTCTTCCTCCTTGGAGCACAGTAAAAATTTGGAGGTGTTACCATTCCAGTTTTTTAAAGATGTTTATCCAAAAAATAATATCTGTAATAAGTTGGAATGTAGCAGCATTGACACAAATCTATATTGGAACTTCTAGTGCCCCATCCACCAGTGAAAAATATTGGAGAGCAAGAGGATTAATGACTTCATTGTCAGAAATACAGCATTAGCTAACAACAACAACATATTGGAACTTCAAAAAAGCAAATTGGAACAAATATAAAACTGATCATATGAACAAAAATTTCTGTAAAGCCATCCTAGAAACTGCAAAAAAACATAATCCTTGTGGAAGAATAAAAAAATTCAAACCCTTTTGGAACCCCCAGTTAGAAGAACTGAAAAAGCAAAGGGATATAGCCAGAAATACAGCTGAACATGCAAAAAACATATCCAATATATAAATATGGCAAAAGAAGTGTGCCTCACTAAAAATGAAATTAATACAGCTAAAAAGAATCAGCTTAATACTTTCTTAGAAAAAATGGATTATAGGACAGATGGTAACAAAGCCCATAAGTTCATAAAAAATGTCAAGGACAGGAAAGAAAACAATAGCACACCTATCATACACAATAACAAAATATTAACAAATGATGCAGCCACAGCAGAAACCTTCAATAAATATTATGCTAATTCACATAAAGTAATAAGAAATAATAAAAAGGAATGTAAACAATTTAAGAGAGATTTGAAACAGAAACGAGAATGTGATCCTAACACTCAATGCAATATCTTTTTCCAAAATACTTAAATTTTACTAGGTTTTTACTATACCTACTACCCAAAAATAGATAAGTTATGGAATATTAGCTGGAGTCAAAAAGGATATTAAATCCTCCTTTCAAATTATTAAAGAAATGGGTAACACAGATAAAGCTGAATTAATAAAGCTAAATTTTTGGGATAACAAAACACATTTACATGTCTACAGTATTTATAATCCTCCCAGGAATATACAGATCTCTCACTTTTTGACCAATTAAGTAAAACAATCATAATTGGGGATTTCAATGCCCATTCCAAAAGATGGGGTTATGAAAAAGTGGATTCTATATGGAAGGTAGTGGAAGAATTTTTGAATACCACAACCTTTGAACTCATTTATAATAAAGAAGATCCCACAACCTTCATACATTACTCTGGAGCAGGAAGTAACACAGACTTCTTGTTAGATACAACAGATATTGTAAGATTTAAAGCTTTCACGGCGCACATTATTTATTACAGTTTCACGGGCGATCAGCTGTGTGAGGTTTAAAAATATTGAGCTTGCAAATGTGGTAAAGTGTATGTAGGCCAAACAGGGCGCACAATAGAAGAAAGGTGTAAAGAACATCAACGCAATATCAGGCTCCTACAACCAGATAAGTCAGCAGTGGCCGAGCATTGTATAGAGTATGTCCACAAAATAAACTTTGAAGACATCAAAGTTCTGGAGCATACGGATAAATACTGGGACAGAGTCATTAAGGAAGCCATTCAAATCAAACTACATCCAAACAATTACAACAGGGACCGTGGACTTCAGCTAAGTCCTGCCTGGACAATAGCCATGAAACACATTCACAACAGCAACTATAGTGATTCTGGACCAAGTACTGACCCTCAAGAAAACACTGTGGCTGGTGACAAACATAGCCCGAAACAGCAGGCCCAATCACAAATCGTCACCCGCTCATTGGCCAGGGCAATGCAACCCCCTCCCACCTAACATTGTATATATATGGGGAGTGGAAAACTAACTGTTTGAAGTAGCTCCAACGCTCCAATTACACGAGGAGCTAAAAGTACATTCCATTGAACAGTTCATAAAAAGGCTCACCTGTAACTTACTTGATAAGAAAAACAAAAACCACAACGAACTAATTCAAAACCTAGGAAATTATTATATAACGCACGACAAACATGCAAGGCCACTATCTCTATGCCAGAGAACTATTGGTCTCGGGGAGCCAGATGTTGACATGCAACAATATCTGGACAACCTAGTTAACTACCCCGATGTTATCCACATGTGAACTGTGCATCACTCTCACTCTCTCTCTCTCTCACACACACACACATTCATACCTACAGTTTCTCTTCACATAACCCTCAAGTCCTTATTTATAAGGCAGACCCAGGGGGATAAGGGCCCCCTCGGGAGTGGCACTGGCTCGCACCTGCATTTCAGGCAGACTGCCCGCCAAGTGTGCACTCCAGACGAACAGGCGATACAACGGACATGCACTCACGCAATTGACGATGCCGGATGGTATATCAACAACCTTAATTATGAATTGCACACGACGCCATACGGCGGAACGTAACAATTATAATTACACTAGATTGACGACGCCACAAGCGCACAAATTACCACTAACCTAAGAGACTAATTGTTGTTGTTGTTGTTAGCTAATGCTGGATTTCTGACAATGAAGTCATTAATCCTCTTGCTCTCCAATATTTTTCACTGATGGATGGGGCACTAGAAGTGGCTGGGCATATTTGAAGGTGGTCTCGGTCCATTTCCTCTTGCAGATCACATAGAGGACAGAGTGGTGAAGAATATATCCCAATTCTGTTTAAATGTTTTGCCAGACAATCATGTCCTGTAATCAACCTGAAGGTTGCAACTGCTGTTTTTCGAGGATACTCAGGAATCACTGTTTGTATTCTTTGATTTTTCATAGTAATATTTTGCAATAATTTTTTTGAATTCAGAGTTGACTAATCTTTTAGCTGCATAAAATGGTAGATTAACTATAGATTTTTGTACACTGCTGGTACCCTTTTTTGCAAGAAAATCAGCTTTCTCATTACCACTCAGTCCACAGTGAGCCGGTATCCATTGGAAGACTAGGTGTTTTTGAAGTGCTGTTAGATGGCTAAGCATCTTCCAACATTCTATAATAGTTTGGTTTTTTGGTGACAACTTGGAAGTAATTGCTATAATTGCTGCCCTGGAATCTGAGAGAATAACTGCTGGCTGAAAATGTGAAATGCTGTACAAAAGATTTTGTAGGGCCATTCGAATTGCTTCAATTTCTCCATCAAAGTTTGTAGTTCCATAACTTAAAGATTTGTAATAGGAAAAGAGGTGACATGTGACTCCAGCACCTGCTCCATCTTGGTTTGATATCAATGATCCATCAGTATAAATATGGAGCCACTCATGTTCTGGAAATCTAGTATGGATTGTCTCTAATGCCAATAATTTTAGAACACTAGTTGGAGTATCACTTTTTTTAACTTCTTCTGTCAGGTGTAAATAATATGTGATGTCTAATGTATGTGTTGGATTGACTTTAGATATGAAGTTTTCCTTTGAATTAGGAAGGTGTACATCCTTCTTGATGTCTTGAATTTTGGAAAGAAAGCTCTCCTGAGTCTTTAGTGTATGTGTAAAATTTCTCTTGTGCCATGTATTGAATGGGAGTCTGATCAACTAAGAGACTAATTGTACGCACTTCCTTTGTTCTTAGTGTATGTACATGTATATTTAGATTGTTTCAGGGATCCAGCATGCAGGGTATCGACACGCTCCCAGACTTCTGAGGCGCACGAACAGACGCGGCGTATTCACGCCAAGATACATAGCACCCTGATTCCTGATAGCAATCACTAATGACTCCTACCAAACCATCCATGACTCCGCTAGGGGGCAAGCTGGGCTTCGGTCAAGCTCGTCTCCAAGCTCCTAACCTTCTCCGTCTGGTTACGCTATGCGAACCAGCTCTATCTTCACCACTGAATGCACGGGTGCTACAGGCGGTACCGCAGCAGGCTTTCACCTTCCTAATCCGGTGGATGGGGTTTTTTAGTGGGTATGGCCATCTTCAATGGCGACTCCCAGAGTACCATGGGGTCTCGTAACAAGATTTTTCCCCTCCACCTTTAAAAAAAAAAAAACTGTTCTCTGCGTGTTGAAGCCGGGCAAGAATCCGATCTTTCCTTCTAGCTACCGTTCCATCAGCCTCCTACCAGTTATCTCGAAAGTTTTCGAGAAACTGTTCCTGACCCGCCTTCGACCTCTTTTAGAGGAAAAAGGCCTCCTACGTGAACATCAGTTTGGTTTTCGTTCTGACCATTCCACAACCGAGCAACTACTGCGAGTAGCCGAAAAGGCCTCCCTGGCTTACCAGGAAAGGGCCAAAACAGTGGCAGTGTTGCTTGATGTGGAAAAGGCGTTCTCTACCACCTGGCACGAAGGGCTTATCTACAAGCTCATACAGCACGAAATCCCCCCTCCATATATTTACTTGGTGGCTAGTTTCCTACAGGAACGTAGCTTCCGAGTGAAGGTGGAGGGTTCATTTTCCCGAGAAAGGCCCATTGGCGCAGGAGTTCCCGAGGGCAGTGTACTGTCACCGGCACTCTTTAATGCTTACATGGCCGATCTCCCCACGCACCCCAACACTCACATCTGTCAGTATGCGGACGATCTCATGATCTTCGCAACAAACAAGAACCCGCGCTACAGCTACCGTCAAGTACAAGCCCACCTCTGTGCCATCAGTAGATGGTGCGAGAACTAACGCATGTCTATTAACCCGGAGAAAAGCTCTGCGATTCTCCTGGCCAACACGCTGGCAAACCGGCTCCCGCAGGACCTCGTGCTTCGGCGCCGTCGGATCCCCTGGGTCACTACGGCGAAGTATCTTGGGGTCACGTTGGACCGGCGGCTAACGTATAGGCATCACGTCAGGGGCAAAGTACTACAAGGTCACGCAGCCCTACGGCAGTTGTATCCCATCCTCAGCTCCAAAACCATGCCCATTCGCCTGAAACTCCGGCTGTATCGTGCGATCATCCCGCCTCTGGTCCTGTACGGATGCGAGATCTGGGGAGTGGTGGCAAAGTCCACCTTCATCAGACACCAGACGTTGCAGAATCGGGCATTAAGTATGATCTATGACACTGGTTGGAGATTTCCTGCCCACATCCTTCACGAACATTCCGGCATCCCGTACATTGTCGACGTGATTAAAACCCGCGCTCGAACAATGTACAACAAACTCCAGAACCACCCTAACCCACTGGTGAACACTCTGGGACAATATGACCAGAGGGAGCCTCGCCGACTACCATCTAAAAAATTGCCGAAGGACATCTTAAGTCCAACGGGCTAATTTTCGAAGATGGGAAAGGCAAAATGAATATCTGTATTTAAAACAGAGTAAAACGCCTAACTCAGATCACCTCTCAGTGAGTGACTGACGGCCAGAACCAGGAGGAGATTAGCGCGTCACCTGATTGACTAACCAGCCAATCAGCATGTATGGGCAGTGCCCGTTCATGGACCAATCCCTACCAACATCCATCTTGTCCCTATAAGTACCCCTGATCCCAAACATTCCCAGAGATTAAATCCCTGTAGACCAAAACACCATACTATCGCGCAGGTAAAGCCGTATAACGGCTAGGTACTGCGGTAAAGGCACTTCGGGTGGGGGAATAAGCTTCCCCACTCGACTCGAACTGCCTCTGGAGCCTCTGGAGCCTAACTGTTCTCGGTGGGCTAAAGTTGCCCACTGTATAGGTTTTTTGAACATATAAAAGCAAACATGAACATGTAAATACTGTAAACTATAATTAATGTTAATTTTAGCCTGTAAGCCGGGCCCTTATGTACCGGCACCGGGCAAATGTTTTTCTATAATAAAATAAGTTGAAAGTTGAAAACGGTCATTTTTTGTTTTCGTTATGACCATTCCACAACCGAGCAACTACTGCGAGTAGCCGAAAAGGCCTCCCTGGCTTACCAGGAAAGGGTCAAAACAGTGGTAGTGTTGCTTGACGTGGAAAAGGCGTTCTCTACCACCTGGCACGAAGGGCTTATCTACAAGCTCATACAGCACGAAATCCCCCCTCCATACATTTACTTGGTGGCTAGTTTCCTACAGGAACGTAGCTTCCGAGTGAAGGTGGAGGGTTCATTTTCCCGAGAAAGGCCCATTGGCGCAGGAGTTCCCGAGGGCAGTGTACTGTCACCTGCACTCTTTAACGCTTACATGGCCGATCTCCCCACGCACCCCAACACCCACATCTGTCAGTATGCGGACGATCTCATGATCTTCGCAACTAACAAGAACCCGCGCTACAGCTACCGTCAAGTACAAGCCCACCTCTGTGCCATCAGTAGATGGTGCGAGAACTAACGCATGTCTATTAACTCGGAGAAAAGCTCTGCGATTCTCCTGGCCAACACGCTGGCAAACCGGCTCCCGCAGGACCTCGTGCTTCGGCGCCGTCGGATCCCCTGGGTCACTACGGCGAAGTATCTTGGGGTCACGTTGGACCGGCGGCTAACGTATAGGCATCACGTCAGGGGCAAAGTACTACAAAGTCACGCAGCCCTCCGGCAGTTGTATCCCATCCTCAGCTCCAAAACCATGCCCATTCGCCTGAAGCTCCAGCTGTATCGTGCGATCATCCCGCCTCTGGTCCTGTACGGATGTGAGATCTGGGGAGTGGTGGCAAAGTCCACCTTCATCAGACACCAGACGTTGCAGAATCGGGCATTAAGGATGCTCTATGACACTGGTTGGAGATTTCCTGCCCACATCCATCACGAACATTCCGGCATCCCGTACATTGTCGACGTGATTAAAACCCACGCTCGAACAATGGACAACAAATTCCAGAACCACCCTAATCCACTGGTGGACACTCTGGGACAATATGACCAGAGAGAGCTGCACCGACTACCATCTAAAAAATTGCCGAAGGACATCTTAAGTCCAACGGCCTAATTTTGGAAGATGAGAAAGGCAAAATTAATATCTGTACTTGAAACAGAGTAGAACGCCTAACTCAGATCACCTCTCAGTGAGTGACTGACGGCCAGACCCTGGAGGAGATTAGCGCGTCACCTGATTGACAAACCAGCCAATCAGCATGTACGGGCACTGCCCGCTCATGGACCAATCCCTACCAACCACCCCTGTTTCCAAACATTCCCAGAGAATTAAATCCCTGTAGACCAAAACATCATACTATCGCGCAGGTTAAGCCGTATAACGGCTAGGTACTGCGGTAAAGACACTTCGGGTGGGGGAATAAGCTTCCCCACTCAACTCGAACTGCCTCTGGAGCCTCTGGAACGGTCATTTTCATTCTGACGAAGGCCATGGAGTTTAGAATGGCCGAAAGCTCAATATTTTTAAACCTCACATGACTGATCGCCCGTGAAACTGTAACAAATATACAACAGATATTGTTTCAAAAATTAAAAAACAAGTTATAGAAGACCCAAGTTATGGTCACAGAGTAGTGATTGCTGATATAAAACCAGATAATACAATTAACAGTCAAAATCACACATCTGTATTGGAACTTCAAAAAAGCAGATTGGAACAAATATAAAACTGAAGTGGAACATAAATTTGAAGAACAACCAAACTCACAGCTGCCTGACCAACCAGATCATATGAACAAAAATATCTGTAAAGCCATCCTAGAAACCGCAAAAAAATATATACCTCGTGGAAGAATAACAAATTTCAAACCCTTTAGGAACCCCAGTTAGAAGAACTGAAGAAGAAAAGGGATATAGCTATAAATACAGCTGAACAAACAAAAAACATATTGGATACACAAATGTGGCAAAAGAAATGTGCCTCACTAAAAAATGAAATTAATACAGCTAAAAAGAATCACTTTAATAATTTGTTAGAAAAAATGGATTATAGGACAGATGGTAACAAAGTCCAAAAATTCATAAAAAATGTCAGGGACAGGAAAGAAAACAACAGCACACCTATCATACACAACAATAAAATATTACCAAATGATGCGGTTACAGCCAAAACCTTCAATAAATATTATGCTAATTCACATAAAGTAACAAGGAATAATAAAAAGGAATGGAAACAATTTAAGAAAGATTTGAAACAAGAAAGAGAATGTGATTCTAACACTCAATACAATGTCCTTTTCCAAAATTTTAATATGCAAGAGCTGAACATTGCAATTACTAATCTAAAAATCAAAAAGTAACCCAGACCAGATCACTTACATCTAGAGTTCATAAAAAACTTTGGAAAAACAGCAAAACAACAACTACTAAAACTCTACAATATAGCTCTTACTAGCATAATAGCAAAAGTGGTGGAAAGAATGGTGTCAAATAGGTTAAATTGGTTTCTAGAATCACAAAATTTAATTTCCCCATGTCAAGCTGGATTCCAAGTTTTACTTCTCAGTGAAGAAATCAAAGACTCCATCAATAGAAAAGAAGATAATGTATCAGAATTTATTGATTTCCAAAGTGCATATGATTCTATATGCAGAACAAAACTGCTAAAGAAAGTAAAAAAAAAGGGATACAAGGTCCAATGTTTCCATGGCTATGCCATTTCCCAATGCAAAGCTTTATTGCTACCAGATATGGAAGAAATATATCTAAACATAAACAAGTGCACTGTGGCTTACCACAAGGCACAGTGTTCAGCACTACACTTTTTGATATATTTATTAATGATCTGTCACATCAAACACAAGAATCAGTTGTGAAGTGTGCACTAGTTGCCGATGACTTACTAATGTGGACTTTAAAACCAAAAAACAAAAGTACGCAACTAGAGAAAACCATACAACAATCCATAACCAACCTACAAAAGTGGACCAAAGAAAATTTAATGACTGTTAATACAACAAAATAAAACTACCAAATCCTTTCACTAAGAAAGGAAACCAGTAAAAATAAAATTAAATTTTGAGGGTTGACAATTACCAGAAACAAAGGAAGCAAAGTTTTTGGGAGCTATATTTGATAATTAACTTACATGGACCAAACAAATAGAAAATATAATACAAAGAGCAGAAAGGTGCCTTTCACTTTTAAATCGTCTAACAGGAATGAAGTGGGGATGTTCCAGAGCAACTCTTAATATGGCATACAATGTATATATATATATATAGAAAGATAATATTTACTTACTGCTGCGAAGTTCTTGTAACAGCAAATAAAAAAAATTCAAATCTGTCAAAACAAAGTCTGAGACTAATTACAGGTGCCATCAAAACCACACCAATACCAGCTATGGAAATACTAACCAACCAATACCCCATTGAATATGAAACAGAAAAGGCAGCTCTTATTCAACACAAAAAGTTGATCAGACTACCTTTCAATACATGGAACGAGAGAAATTTTATACATACACTAAAGACCCAGGAGAACTTTCTTTCCAAAATTCAATGCATCAAGAAGAATGTAGACCTTCCTAATTCAAAGGAAAACTTCATATCTAAAGTCAAGCCAACACATATATTAGACATCACATTTTATTTACACCTGACAGAAGAAGTTAAGAAAAGTGATACTACAACTAGTGTTCTAAAATTAGTGGCATTAGAGACAATCCATACTAGATTTCCGGAACATGAATGGCTCCATATACCGATGGATCACTGATATCAAACTGAGATGGAGAAGGAGCTGGAGTCACGTGTCACCTGTTTTCATATTACAAATCTTTAGGTTATGGAACTATAAACTTTGATGGAGAAATTGAAGCAATTTGAATGGCCCTACAGAATCTTTTGTGTAGAATTTCACATTTTCATCAAGCAGATATTCTTTCAGATTCCAGGGCAGCAATTATAGCAATTACTTCCAAGTTGTCACCAAAAAAACCAAACAATTATAGAATGTTGGAGAATCCTTACCCATCTAACAGCACTTCAAAAACAGCTAGTCTTCCAATGGATACCAGCTCACTGTGGACTGAGTGGTAATGAAAAAGCTGATTTTCTTGCAAAAAAGGGTACCAGCAGTGTACATTTCTTTTTTAATTTAACGTCCTCCAACGTAATGTCATATCGGATGGTGAGTGACTGAAATGGGTAAAATGATGCTCTAATGAGCCCAAGGTCCATAGAACTTTAAGTTACCCAATATTCGTTTTCTCAGGATAAGGGAAAACCTCGGAAAGAAACTTTACTGGATAACTTACCCTAAGTGAGATTCGAACTCGCAACCTCATGAACATGAGGCAGACACGCTAACCATGATACCGAAATTTAGATTTCAAATCGAATGGGCTTGATAAAGACACGTTTTAATTTAATTGCCGGATGTGAGATTTGCGATAAGTGTTGAGTAATAACATAAATAGATAATAGAGCAGGAAGTGTTGTAAGGTGAGCCAGATATGAGTAAATAATAGTCGTTAAATTTGTAGGATAAACACATTATTGGTTTGAAATTAACGAGTCATGACGTCATACTACATAGTTTAAATTCACGTTTGAAATTCAGGTCGCGCGATATATTTAATAAAATATAAAGAAAACATCGTTTAATCATAAAAAGGTAAATATATATTCAAAATTCATAAAAGAACATGTTATAATAGAAAGGGACATTTCTAAATTGCGGGAAAAGGAAATAGCATTTTGGATACGAGGCTTTCTTGGATGACGTCATGACATTCAAAATTGAAGTGAACGGTTTTCCTAGCGTGGGTAAGCGAGAAAGCGTCTGGTCACTACCCAGACCAGCACCGCACGTTGTGGAGTGCAGACGTGAGTGCGATTCTTCTGCGTGTAGCAGATCGGCATAGCTCCCGCAAGTATCGAAGATGCAATAAATAGTATGCAAAGATTTTCTTGGGTTGTCTATTACACACCTACGCAGACCCGAGATAAAATAAAGAGATCTCAAGCTGAGCTAGCGGGAAAGAACCAAATCAACGGGCAACAACTAGAACCGAACAACGACTCCAGCTTCAAATGGCGATCCAACCACGAGGACACAACGACTTTCCGCCTCAAATGGCATCCCAACGTGTGGCGTCGAAAGAATGGACCAACCCCAAGACGACCAAGCCAGCATCGAGCCAGCAGACAAGAAGGTGCCCAGCGTGTCAACATCTGTGAAACGTGTAGTGAACAAGTTTAAGTGCAGTTAAAAAAAAAAAAAAATAGTGAAACAGTGAAAATTATTAAATATTGGTGAGTAGAAAAACACATGTAAATAGCTTAGAAATGGAAGACAGTGATAGCGATTTTCTAGGTTTTGAGAGTCCAGAAATTGAGAAAAGTGTAGTTAGGATGGAAGAATATAATCAGAATGTAATTGGTAGCAGAATATGCCAAGAATTAGAAGATCAGAACGTTAGAGAAACACCTAGAGGTAGTTCAGAAATGTTTAGTACTAATTCAGAAAGGCCAGCAATTATGTCAGAAATAGAGAATATGTTTCAAAAGATAATGAAAAAGATGAGTACAGAGTTAAGTCAAAAGATAGATGAAAATAGTATAGAGTTAGGACAGAAATTAGAGAAGGGACAACAGGAATTGGGAATGCAATTGGAGAATCAGAAGAGAGCTTTAGAAACCTTTAGGGAAGAAGTTAGGGAGGAAATTAATAAAGTCAGTAGTGAAGTAAAAGAAAATAGAGAACAGGTTAAGGGAGAATTAGAGACAATAAGGCAAGAAGTAAAAAATTCTGAAAAGAAATTAGGTCAACAAGTGAGTGAAAAATTAAATAAAGAAAGGGAAAAAGTAACATATAGATTAGACAAACAAAGGGAAGAAATTAGAGAAGAGTTACAGGGGTGTAAAGTTAGAATAGAAAGATCTGATGTAGAAAGTGAAAGGCAGGCTAGAAATTTGGAGGATGTTACAGACCAAATAAAAGGGGTAGTAACAGAAATTACTCAGGTAAAAGAGGCCTTAGAAAATTTGAAATTAAATGAAAATGCATGTAATCACAACAATCTTAATAATGAAGCTGCAAGAAACGAGGCAATACCAGGTGTATCAGCTGACATTTCAATGCAAAATAGGGGTAACAGTAATTCCCATTCTGATCTCGGAAATAGTGCAGGGACAGGTGACAATTCAAATTTACATTGGCCTAACCCTGTCTTAAATGAAATGACACCTCCAGTTTTTGAAAATGAAGATTCAGATGATCCTAAAGCCTTTTTAGAAGGGTTACAAGAGTACTTCACGGTGAAACGTATACCAGAGGAGTACAAGATGGTGATAGTAAGAAAATGCCTAAAGGGTAATGCTGCTAATTGGCTAGGCCTTTCTATGGGTAACAATAATGATTACAGGACCTTTAGGAACATCTTTTTAACCAGATATTGGGGAGCTAGTAGGCAGGCTAATATTAGAGTTGAATTAAGCAATGGAAAGTTTAATCCTAGATCGGAGGAATCGATGGTCAACTATTTTATGAGAATAGCGAGAAAATCGAAGATGTTGGATCCTCCCTTAGCTGAAAAAGATCTAATAAATATAGTTACTCCACATTTTCCGGAAACGCTTCAACACTACCTAATCATAGCCCGACCCGATAGCATTGCAGCTATGATCGAATTATTATCAGCCTTAGAAGTCAATAAGCCAAAACACGCATTTGGAAATAAATATGAAGGAAAAGAAACTGTAAATTCTTTCGGGCAAGGGGCACAGTATTATCAGAATAGAAGTGAGATTAGGGAAAGATATAAAGGACCAGTACCAAGGATGGAATCATTCCGGTGGGAAAATCAAGGTAGATATAACCAGGAAGGGCATCACCAAAATAGAAATGGTAATCAAAGGGGAAGAAATATAAGGGTGAATTATATGAATACAAATAGATTTGATCGAGGTAGACGGGGTCGTTATTTTGGACATAGTAGAAATTCAAATGATGGGTATTGGACAAACGGAGATAATGAGTTTAGACCGAGGTCACCAAGACAGGGAGAAAGGTATTCTAATGGACGAAATTCCCCCGAAAATGCGGAAATGGTTGAGGCCATTAACACGGTCAAATACATGGTAGGAAATAACCCCGATTTAATGCAGGAAAACAGAAGTAACAATTCGGGAAATAGTACAGGAGCAATACCTAAAAATCAGGGAAACGCCAGACCCGGTCAAACGCGCCTTCAGTGAGAACTGGGTATCCTAGTAATGATTGTGATAAGTACTCGGAAATAAATAGTCCTGGAAGGCAAATGATGATACAAAAGAAAAGAGAATGGAAAAATATAATCGACGAAAACGAAAAAGTAGGAGATCCACCTAAAATCAAAATTGGAGTAAATGGAAAACAATACAATGCAATTATAGATACGGGATCAAATAGCACAGTATGCTCACAAAATTTTTATGATAATTTACAAAGTAGTGGTTTTAAAGTAATGTCTTTACCAGTTAATGGGATATATTGCTCGCTAGCTGTGGGAAAACGAAAAGAGAGAGTAAAATTTCAAGCAATGATAAATATTGAAATAAATGGGAGAATACTAGGAATTTTATTTCTGATTGTAGGAAGACTTGTGACAGATATTATAATAGGTTGTGATTGTCTTTCTGCCTGGGAAGCTGTGGTGAATTTTAAAAACATGATTGTAGAAATGAAAGTTGAAGATGAGACCATTATAGTGCCTTTTGTGGAAGATAGTAGTTCAGAAACTATTGTACGAGAAAAAGAGGAAGAAGAAATCCAAAGGGATACATTCTTTGTAGAATATGTTAAAGTAGGAGCTATGGAATTAACTGAAGTAAATGTCAAAGAGTACAGTGTCGATAATAAAGAACATGTAGAATGGGATAAAAATGATTTCATAGACAATTTGAGGTTTTCTGACGCAACTAGGTACTATGATAGGGAGAGTAGTGGAGACTTAGAAGAATTGTTGAGGGAAAAGGTAACTCAGGCTGATCAACTAAATGAACAACAGAGGGATAAACTGTTTGAAATATTAATCCGAAATAAAGAAGTATTCTCTGAGAAACCTGGTAAATGTAATATTTATACTCATTCGTTTGAGATGATACCCATCAAACCTTTTACACATAAAGCGAGAGCTATCCCTAGTACAATAAGAGAAGAGGTAGATGCAGTTATAAAGTCAATATTAGAAGATGAGGTTATTGAGATTTCGAATTCAGAATTTGTGAATCCCCTATGTATTGTAAATAAGGCCAATGGAAAGATTAGGGTGACATTAGACTCGAGAAAACTAAATTATCATACTTTCCATCAGGGAATCCAACAGAACGTGTCCTCCGAGATATAGGAATTTATTTACGTGTACTTACACATCATAATCACAAGGATTGGGTGAAATATTGTCCATTGATAGAAAAGATTATCAATCACACCATTAATGTAACTACTGGGTTTGCACCAATAAAATTAATGTTAGGAATTGAACCAGAACCAATATTGATCGGGGTACCAAAAACACTGAAAATTAATGACATTCAGTTAAGTGAAGAAGAAAGAGCGAAAATTGCTTTTGAACGAATCAAGAAAAAGGCAGAGAAGCGAAAATTAAAAAAAAAAGAGTAGAAAACATAAATGGGAACCTAAGATAGGCGATTGGGTACTAGTTAAAGACGATAAGTTATCAAGTGCCTTGCGAGGTAGGAACAAAAGGATGGAATTGTTATATAAAGGTCCTGCAGAAATTATATCAAAATTTGGTTATCATACCTATGAATTAAAAGATGTTAAAAATGAAAAATGTCTGGGAAGATGGCATAAACAACTCCTTCGACCATACAAGAAACCGTGTGGTTCCTTGGAACCTTGATTTCATGTAAAAAAAATTCGAAGTGTCATTGTCTATTGGCGCCCAATCAGCTTTGAGATAAAATTTAAATATTAGCTTACTTGAAAACCATATATTGGTCAGGTACTTACATATTCATGACAAATGCAGAATGTGAATTGCTATATACTACAAAGAGCTTAAGAATATATTGTATAGAGCTCACAGTAACAGCTTCAGAAAGATTGTTAAAATGTTCATCTCCGCATAGAGAAAAAACCAGAATATTTACTTTGTAAACATTTGTTAAAATATTTAGATGTATAGATAGTTATCACAGCAAGATAAAGAAAGAACTTGTATGAAGAGTGTAATCGATTTATATAAATATATGTACATTTTAGTGCTTAAAGGATCTAGTAAAGATATGTGTTACAATAACAAAAGTGCAAAATCACAGTGCAAGTGCTAGTGAGAGCGAAGTGAGCAAACATGAACTAAAAGAAGGAAGTATAAAGAAAGACTCTTGAAATTTAACCTTTATATAAAAGTTTCACAGAAGAAACCATAACATATTGTAATTAGTATTTAAGGATTAATGTTTAGTCAAGTGTACAATTGTTTGTCATGTTAAAAAGATTAAGGAGAAAATGTGTTAATAACCAATTTCAAAAACAGTGTAATTGAAAATTGTATATAATGGGAGTGTTGCCGATTATTCAAAATACAGCAGTAATTTTTAATTTTCTTTCGGACAAGACATTTACATTATTTTATTATGAAATAATAAAATAACATAAATGGGGGCATTTGATACCGAAATTTAGATTTCAAATCGAATGGGCTTGATAAAGACACGTTTTAATTTAATTGCCGGATGTGAGATTTGCGATAAGTGTTGAGTAATAACATAAATAGATAATAGAGCAGGAAGTGTTGTAAGGTGAGCCAGATATGAGTAAATAATAGTCGTTAAATTTGTAGGATAAACACATTATTGGTTTGAAATTAACGAGTCATGACATCATACTACATAGTTTAAATTCACGTTTGAAATTCAGGTCGCGCGATATATTTAAAAAAATATAAAGAAAACATCGTTTAATCATAAAAAGGTAAATATATATTCAAAATTCATAAAAGAACATGTTATAATAGAAAGGGACATTTCTAAATTGCGGGAAAAGGAAATAGCATTTTGGATACGAGGCTTTCTTGGATGACGTCATGACGTTTAAATTTGGAGAGAACGTTTTTTTTCTAGCGTGGGTACGCGAGAAAGCGTCACCACTCGCCCCAGACCAGTACTGCAAGTTATGCTGTGCAGACGTGAGTGCGATTCCTCTACATATAGAATCTGCATAACTCCCGAAAGTATCTAAGGTGTAATAAACAATATACAAAGGTTTTCTTGGGTATTCTATAAAACACCTGCGCGTACCTGAGATAAATAAAGAGATCTCAACCTGAGCTAGCGGGAACGAACCAAATCAACGGGCGACAACGAGATCAACGACATTTACGCATCAAATGGCGACACAACGAGAGACGAACAACGACTTCTAGCTTCAACCATCATGCTACAGAGAGGGGCTAAGAGATTAGTCAACTCTAAATTCAAAATAATTATTGTAAAACATTACTATGAAAAATCGAAAAAAAAAAATGGGGACTACCAAACATTCAAATAATAATTCCTGAGTATCCTCGAGAAATGGCAGTCACAACCTTCAGGTTGATTGCAGGACATGACTGTCTGGCAAAGCATTTAAACACAATTGGTATATATTCTTCACCACTTTGTCCTCTGTGTGATCTGCAAGAGAAAGTGGACCAAGACCACCTTCAAATATGCCCAGCCACTTCACTTCAGTGAAAAATATTGGAGAGCAAGAGGATTAATGACTTCATTGTCAGAAATCCAGCTTTAACTAACAACAACCTTACTATTATTAAGATTATAAATATTATGTCACATTGTACAGTATGTTTACCACAAAACTTGGCCAGCAGGTGCACGGCCTGTCTCCTGGGCACATACCGCATACGTGGCCAGCAGTTGCGCACCCCTTTTCCCTGTCATTCGTGCATACATATGAGATCTGAAGCTGAATAATCGTTCTTCACTTCTTGAATGTTTCACCGTTGATACTTAAATGTCGTTGGTGACGTGGTGTTGCCCTTCGATGTAGCTCGCTCCGGCTAGTTCTGCAAGAGATCTCTTTATCTCGGGTTTGCGTAAGTGTAATGGACAACCCAAGAACAACTTTGCATATCATTTATTTCAAATATTTTCGGGAGCTATGCCGATTCTATATGTGTATGTAGAGGAATCGCACTCACATCCGCGCAGCACGACCTCCCGTACTGGTCTCTGGTTGAGTAGTGACTAGACGCTTTCTCTCTTACCCACGCTAAGAAGCCGTTCACCTCAATTTTGAATGTCATGACGTCATCCAAGAAAGCCTCGTATCCAAAACGCTATTTCCTTTTCCCGCAATTTAGAAATGTCCCTTTCTATTATAACATGTTCTTTTATGAATTTCGAATATATAATTACCTTTTTAGGATTAAACGATGTTTACTTTATATTTTATTAAATATATCGCGCGACTTTTAAGGTTTGTAGAACTGACTTTCGAACGTGTATTTAAACTATGTAGTATGACGTCATGACTCGTTAATTTCAAACCAATAATGCGTTTATACTACAAATTTAACGACTATTATTTACTCATATCTTGCTCACCTTACAACACTTCCTGCTCTATTATCTATTTATGTTATTACTCAATATTTATCGCAAATCTCATATCCGGCAATTAAATTAAAACGTGTCTTTTTCAAAAGCCCATTCGATCGGAAATCTAAATTTCGGTATCAGATCAAATTAACAATTACCAGAATAAACATAAAACATACTTTATCACAGTACATGCTGGATATGCTGTCCATCTGCAACAACACATGTACAGTGTCTTCTAAGGAAATTTTCATTCACATGCATTATTTCAGCTTTCATTATAATTTTGAGAGGTAGAACTGGAACTTAAAAATTCAATGCCACAACTGGGATTTGAACCACAGAACTTCTGCTTACCAGGCGGCTGCTCTAACCATGGAGCTATTGTGACAAACTGCCAGAATGGCATTAAATTCTCAAACCAGTTCGTATTTCTCATGGTAAACCAGTTATAGCATTGAATTTTTAAGTTCCATTGCTACCTCTCAAACTTTGCTCACACATGGCTTGTGTGTTTAAAAACACCAACAGTAAGTTTGTTGGCATAAATAAATAATAATTTCATTATAATTTTAATTTCTGTCCCGATATTTTGTTTTAATTTTGTTTTGTGCAAGGTGCCTAAGAGATTTTCAACATGACCAGTCCTAGTAGTGAACTAGTGGACTAGAACAACACAGAAACCTACCTAACAGAAGTAAGACTGATGTACATGAATAACATTAGTATTTAGAAGTGTTTAGTTTTGTTTGAAGTATTTTCAAAATGTCTCAATGGCAGTATACAGTGCAACAAAAGGTGTTTATCTATGATAGGTATGTGCTTGCATCATATTTTAGGGAAACTGTAAAGGCAATTTGAAACTAAATTTCCTGGTGTGCATTTTCCAAAGAGAGACTGCTTGTTTACTTTTAAATAAATTCAGGGAGGCAGGATCATTTCGTGATAGGAAAAGAAAAGTGTAAAGGCATGTGCCTATGAAATAGAAATTAGATGAAATGAGAGAAAGGTTAGAATGGTCATCTGGTCTGCTGGTCAAGCTTTGTGGTAAGCATTGTGTGCTTATTCTTAAGTACATTGATGATGTCATTGTATACATTGCATAGGTATATGATATCACATTGTATTTATTATTTTTTATATTGATGATATAATGAATTCCATGTTATTCTTACAGCTGATAAATCTATTATCCCAGCCTTTGAAGTACGGTCGCCGCAATTGAAATCTTCACATAGTTAGTGCAAGGAAAATCTTTACGTGGACAATGTGCTCAGTTTGTTCTTATCCCGCCACTATACAAAGGAGCAGGCAAAGCTGCAAATCATGTGATTCTTGAGTGCACAGTAGCAGCTTGCTTCTATTAGCAGGCCAGGTCTCAGTCAGTCTCTGGTATTTGTACAGAGTGTTCTGTTTCCAGTTTGTCGTCATTATTAAATTTTTAACCTGAGTGCTATTTTTAAAGTTGTGTATTTCTCATTATAATACAAATAATGGGATGCAAGAAGCTTACTTCTGAGGAGAAGACTCGTACTTTAACTCTATTGGAAGTAGGTACCTCTGTGATTCGTGTAGCTGCCGATCTAAAGGTTTCAAGACAAGCTATTTATGACCTAAAAGCAACAGCAGCATCTTTCTCACCTGGCAACACACCAAGACAAAAAATCGGCTCAGGTGGTAAAAGAAAGAATTCAACAAGAACTAATGGCCTGCTAAAATGTGAAGCGATGGCTGATCTATGGATTACAGCGGCAGGGTTAAAGAAAAAACACCCAGACCTTCTCAACAATGTTGCAATTCAGCATCGACTTCAAAAAGACTTAGGTTTACCAAGTCGGTGTGCAGCCAAGAAGCCTCTTCTGACTGACGCTATGAAGAAGAAAAGGATAAATTTTTGCAAGACATATCAGCACTGGACATCAGAGAACTGGCGTAAAGTAATGTTTTCTGATGAAAGCACTTTCAAACTGGTCAGAGGAAAGTCCAAAATGGTGAGGAGGCCAAAAAATGTGTCACGATATGATCCAAAGTTTACTGTCAAAACTGTTAAACATCCAGAAAGTGTGATGGTATGGGGTGCTTTTAGTGGCAATTATGGTAGAGGTGGCTTGTACTTTCTCCCAAAGAATATCACAATGAAGGGAAGTAACTATTTAGAAGTGTTACAACAGCATTTGTTCACATTTTGGCCGATTCACCAGTGTCAGTACTTCATGCATGATGATGCTCCTGCACATAGGACAAAGATGGTTCAGAAGTTCCTGAAAGATAATAATATACCTGTACTTCAATGGCCTGGTAACTCTCCTGACCTAAATCCAATAGAAAATGCTTGGAATCAAATGAAAACTAAAATAGAAGAGCTGCAACCATCAAGTATTAAGGAGCTACAGGAAGTGTTGAAGAAGTTGTGGTTGGAAATGGACAAAAAATATTTTGAATATCTAGTAGACTCAATGTCTAGGAGACTCCTGAAAGTGATAAAAGTTAAGGGAAATATGACCAAGTACTAATTGTACGCACAAGTTAAAAATAAAACCATGTAAAGTCGGTATTTGTTGTTTTTATTACCTTGTAAAGATTTCCATTGCGGCAACTGTGATGTCATTTCTCTGGGTATTCTAACACCAGCCAGAAGTTATGAGTAGCAGATTGTTAGCTTATTGTTCCTTTATCTTGTCTATATTTATCTTTAATACTGCAAACTCTTCTGAAAGCTACAGAAAATGCTATAATACTTGATAATTACCATCAGTATTATCACATCTAGAATATTCCATGCATGTTTAAAATATTGTAATCCTGAATTGGAGAGTTCCCATAACTCCTCTAAAGTATAGAAAACGATGAATAGTATAAATAGCCATTCACAAGCAAGTATGAAGAAGTCATACATTGTCACATATCGTATGAGTTTGACTGTTTTAAAGCTGTATGAAGGTATTACTCCACCAATTGGGGGTATTTCCCACACAAGTCTGAAACAAATGAGCACCATTTCATTTTCAAATTTAAAAATTTGTTCTATTTTCATGTTGATTCTATTGCTGTTAAATAATACTAAACCTCTAAAATAAGACAATTCTTATGTTTTGTCCTAGAGCCAAATAATATAAAGTTTATCTTTCTCATTTGAAATTGTGGTGGGTGGATAGTACAGAATAAAAAAGTGTATATATATATATTTTTTTTTATTATTAGTTTGAGAATCACAGATTCTTCCATTCAAAAACACTAAATCACAGTTGCAGAAGATGTACGTGAAAACATTAAAATATTATAAGTCTATATCATAACTGTAGAATGAAGTATCTTCCGGGCTGTTATGCCGTGGTCTGCTGGAGATCTGTCTTCCAGACATTTCGTTTACAACTGCGGTAAACATGCTCAGTGGCGTTGTCGAAGTCTCCTCGTGGAAGGTATCACTGCAACTGATGTGTCGACTGTCTGTAGGGCTCCATTTATACCATGCGCAACGTGCGCTGATTGGCCCGGGGCGTCCAGAGGCGTGGTGGCTGGTGGAGGGGGTTCTATCTTTCTTATGCTGCTGGTCTCTTCTGATTGGCTTACTTTGCTATCCTGCTTCTTATGATGTTCTATGACCGGATGCCAGTTGCTGTTTAGTCTTAAGGCCTCCTCCTTCTTATTAAAGTTGTTAGGGTGCTAGCCCCACAGACAGTCGACGCATCAGTCGCAGTGATACCTTCCACGAGGAGACTTCGACAACGCCACTGAGGATGTTTACCGCAGTTGTAAACGAAACATCTGGAAGACAGATCTCCAGCAGACCACGGCATAACAGCCCGGAAGATACTTCATTCTGATACAGAAATTTAGATTTCAAATCGAATGGGCTTGATAAAGACACGTTTTAATTTAATTGCCGGATGTGAGATTTGCAATAAATGTTGAGTAATAACATAGGTAGATAATAGAGTAGGAAGTGTTGTAAGGTGAGCAAGATATGAGTAAATAATAGTCGTTAAATTTGTAGGATAAACGCATTATTGGTTTGAAATTAACGAGTCATGACGTCATACCACATAGTTTGAAATCAGTCAAAATTCAGGTCTGCCAACCTTAAAAGTCGCGCGATATGTTTAATAGAATATAAAGAAAACATCGTTTAATCATAAAAAGGTAACTATATATATTTGGAATTCAAAAACGAACATGTTATAATAGAAAGGGACATTTCTAAATTCGGAAAAGGAATGAAATAGCATTTTGGATACGAGGCTTTCTTTTGGATGACGTCATGACATTTAAAATTGGAAAGAATGTTTTCCTAGCGTGGGTACGCCAGAAAGCGCCACCACTCGCCCCAGACCGGTAGTGGACGTTGTGGTGTACACACGTGAGTGCGATTCCTCTGCGAGTATCTCTATATATCGAAAGTCGGCATAACTCCTGAAAGTGTCAAAGAGTAAAAAAATAAATAATATACAAAAGTTCTTCTGGGGTAATCTGTAAAACATACCTACGCATACCCGGGATTAAAGAGATTTCAAGCTGAACTAGCTGGAGGAAACAACATCATATATTCCGCTACAAATGGCGATCCAACGTGAACCAACAGCATTTTTCACATCAAATAGCGACCCAACGTGTGGCGTCGAGAGAATAGACCAACCCCAAGAATGAACTACACCAGCATTGAACCAGTGATTAATAAGGACGACAACCAAGCCAGCATCGAACCAGCAAACAAGAAGGTGCCCAGCGTGTCAACATCGTGTGAAACGTGTAGTGAATAAGTTTAAGTGCAGTTAAAAAAAAAAAAAATCATAATAGTGAAAATTGTGAAATATTGGTGAGTAGAAAAACACATGTAAATAGCTTAGAAATGGAAGACAGTGATAGCGATTTTCTAGGTTTTGAGAGTCCGGAAATTGAGAAAAGTGTAGTTAGGATGGAAGAATATAATCAAAATATAATCGGTAGCAGAATATGCCAAGAAGTAGAAGATCAGAACGTTAGAGAAACACCTAGAGGTAGCTCAGAAATGTTTAGTAGTAATTCAGAAAGGCCAGCGGTTATGTCAGAAATAGAGAATATGTTTCAAAAGATAATGAAAAAGATGAGTACAGAGTTAAGTCAAAAGATAGATGAAACTAGTAAAGAATTAAGAACAATGAAAAAGATGAGTACAGAGTTAAGTCAAAAGATAGATGAAACTAGTAAAGAATTAAGAACAGAGTTAGGACAGAAATTAGAGAAGGGGCAACAGGAATTTGGGAATGCAATTGGAGAATCGGAAGAGAGCTTTAGAAACCTTTAGGGAAGAAGTTAGGGAGGAAATTAATAAAGTTAGTAGTGAAGTCAAAGAAAATAGAGAACAGGTTAAGGGAGAATTAGAGACAATAAGGCAAGAAGTAAAGAATTCTGAAAAGAAATTAGGTCAACAAGTGAATGAAAAATTAGATAAAGAAAGGGAAAGAGTAACATATAAATTAGACAAACAAAGGGAAGAGGTAGTACAAAGGTTAGATAAAGACAGGGAAGAAATTAGAGAAGAGTTACAGGGGTGTAAAGTTAGAATGGAAAGATCTGATGTAGAAAGTGAAAGGCAGGCTAGAAATTTGGAGGATGTTACAGACCAAATGAAAGGAGTAGTAACAGAAATTACTCATGTAAAAGAGGCCCTAGAAAATTTGAAATTAAATGAAAATGCATGTAATCACAACAATCTTAATAATGAAGTTGCAAGAAACGAGGCAATACCAGGTGTATCAGCTGACATTTCGATGCAAAATAGAGGTAACAGTAATTCCCATTCTGATCTCAGAAATAGTTCAGGGACAAGTGACAATTCAAATTTACACTGGCCTAACCATATCTTAAATGAAATGACACCTCCAGTTTTTGAAAATGAAGATTCAGATGATCCGATAGCCTTTATAGAAGGGTTACAAGATTACTTCACGGTGAAACGTATACCGGAGGAGTACAAGATGGTGATAGTAAGAAAATGCCTAAAGGGTAATGCTGCCAATTGGCTAGGCCTTTCTATGGGTAACAATAATGATTATGGTACCTTTAGGAACATCTTTTTAACCAGATATTGGGGGGCTAGTAGGCAGGCTAATATTAGAGTCGAATTAAGCAATGGAAAGTTTAATCCTAGATTGGAGGAATCGATGGTCAACTATTTTATGAGAATACAGAGAAAATCGAAGATGTTGGATCCTCCCATAGATGAAAAAGATCTAATAAGTATAGTTACTCCACATTTTCCGGAAACGCTTCAACACTACCTAATCATAGCCCGACCCGGTAGCATTGCAGCTATGATCGAATTATTATCAGCCTTAGAAGTCAATAAGCCAAAACACGCATTTGGAAATAAATATGAAGAAAAAGAAACTGTAAATTCTTTTGGGCAAGGGGCACAGTATTATCAGAATAGAAGTGAGGCTAGGGAAAGATATAAAGGACCAGTACCAAGGATGGAATCGTTCCGGTGGGAAAATCAAGGTAGATGTAACCAGGAAGGGCATCACCAAAATAGAAATGGTAATCTAAGGGGAAGAAATATAAGGGTGAATTATATGAATACAAATAGATTTGATCGAGGTAGACGGGGACGTTATTTTGGACATAGTAGAAATTCAAATGATGGGTATTGGACAAACAGAGATAATGAGTTTAGACCGAGGTCACCAAGACAGGGAGAAAGGTGTTATAATGGACGAAATTCCCCTGAAAATGCGGAAATGGTTGAGGCCATTAACACGGTCAAAAACATGGTAGGAAGTAACCCCGATTTAATGCAGGAAAACAGAAGTAACAATTCGGGAAATTGTACAGGAGCCATACCTAAAAATCAGGGAAACGCCAGACCCGGTCAAACGCGCCTTCAGTGAGAACTGGGTATCCTAGTAATGATTGTGATAAGTACTCGGAAATAAATAGTCCTGGAAGGCAAATGATGATACAAAAGAAAAGAGAATGGAAAAATAGAATCGACGAAAACGAAAAAGTAGGAGATCCATCTAAAATCAAAATTGGAGTAAATGGAAAACAATACAATGCAATTATAGATACGGGATCAAATAGCACAGTATGCTCACAAAATTTTTATGATAATTTACAAAGTAGTGGTTTTAAAGTAATGTCTTTACCAGTTAATGGGATATATTGCTCGCTAGCTGTGGGAAAACAAAAAGAGAGAGTAAAATTTCAAGCAATGATAAATATTGAAATAAATGGGAGAATACTAGGAATTTTATTTCTGATTGTAGGAAGACTTGTGACAGATATTATAATAGGTTGTGATTGTCTTTATGCCTGGGAAGCTGTGGTGAATTTTAAAAACATGATTGTAGAAATGAAAGTTGAAGATGAGACCATTATAGTGCCATTTGTGGAAGATAGTAGTTCAGAAACTATTGTAAGAGAAAAAGAGGAAGAAGAAATCCAAGGGGATACATCCTTTGTAGAATATGTTAAAGTAGGAGCTATGGAATTAACTGAAGTAAATGTCAAAGAGTACAGTGTCAATAATAAAGAACATGTAGAATGGGATAAAAATGATTTCATAGACAATTTGAGGTTTTCTGACGCAACTAGGTACTATGATAGGGAGAGTAGTGAAGACTTAGAAGAATTGTTGAGGGAAAAGGTAACTCAGGCTGATCAACTAAATGAACAACAGAGGGATAAACTGTTTAAAATATTAATCCGAAATAAAGAAGTATTCTCTGAGAAACCTGGTAAATGTAATATTTATACTCATTCGTTTGAGATGATACCCATCAAACCTTTTATTTATTTATTTATTTATTTATTTATTTCAACCATAAAACATATACATGTTGTGGTTGTGTCACTAAAAAAACTACTTACAAAATATAGTACTTACATACATAATATTCACAGGCACAATCTATCTACAAACCCTCATCTAAAACTCACGCTTACATCCTTAGATCTGCATTTACCTCAACAATGCAAAAACTCATCAGTTGAATAATAACACATTACACATAAAGCGAGAGCTATCCCTAGTACAATAAGAGAAGAGGTAGATGCAGTTATAAAGTCAATGTTAGAAGATGAGGTTATTGAGATTTCGAATTCAGAATTTGTGAATCCCCTATGTATTGTAAATAAGGCCAATGGAAAGATTAGGGTGACATTAGACGCGAGAAAACTAAATCAACATTGTAAACCTGATAGATTTAGACCAGAAAGTGTAGAGGTAATATTGAACAAATTGCAGAAGGGCAAAATTTTTTCTACTCTAGATCTTACAGCATCTTTTTGGCAGATCCCACTCAGAGAAGATTTAAGAAAATATACAGCGTTTTTACATTCTGGGGTATTATATCAGTTTCGAGTTTGCGCCTTTGGTATGAATATCAGTGGTAGTGCACTATTAAGAGCTTTGTATGAAATTTTTGGAGAAACCATAAAGAAATTTGTAGCTCAGTATGTGGATGATTTTGTAATTTTTTCAGAAAATATAGAGGATCATTTAAATCATATCAATTATGTGCTTAGTCAGTTAAAGAAAGCAAACATGACAATAAAGCCAAGTAAAACTGCATTCTTTGTGAAACAGACAGAATTATTAGGTTATGTTATTTCAAATGAGGGAATCAGGCCTAATTCCAACAGAATTGAAAGCATAAATAAAATACCAGCTCCTAAAAATATAAAACAATTGAGAAGATTTCTTGATATTCTAAATTATCAATCAAGATTTATCCTGGAATATGCAACTGTAGTAGCTCCATTAAGACAACTTTTGAGAAAAGATGTGAAATGGCAATGGTCATCAGTAGAAGAAGAATCTTTCGAAAAGGTAAAAACATTGTTTGCAGCGTCAATTTTATTGGAAAAACCTAGGGAAGATCTCCCCTACATAATTTATACGGATGCTTCAGGACTTGGGTATGGTAGTGTCATATTACAAAAAGATGAGGAAGGAAAAGATCATCTCATTGCTGTAGCTTCAAGGGGGCTTTCAAGGACTGAATCACAGGCTTGCACTACAGAAAAAGAGATCGCAGCTATTTACTTTGCACTTGTAAAATTTAGGCAATATGTATATAACAACCCAGTAATAGTTTACACAGATCATGTTAGTTTGGCATTTATGAACTCTTGCAAACTCACAAGCACATGTATTTCTAGATACATACATGAGATCACATCCCATAACATAGAAATCAAACACATAGCAGGAAATCAAAATATTTTTAGTGATTTGTTATCAAGGATGAAAACTAATTACACAATACCAGATACAATTAGTGACAACAAACATGATGTAACCATACTATATTTGAAAACCTTAGAAGGGACTCAATTAGCTAAAGAATTTCGAAATTTGGAACGATTACAGACAGAGTATGATGAACTTAAGAAATTGAGAGAAAAGGCACAACCAATCACAGAAAATCTAAAAGATAATATAGGTATTTATGAGGGAAAAATCTATAAATTTCATGGAAGAATTGAACCTAAATGGAAAGTAATGGTACCAAAAGCTTTACAAGAGAAACTTATACTTGCTTATCACAAAACACTAGCTCATACAGGTAGTGAAAAGCTAATCATGGAAATTAGTGACCATTTTTATATAAAACATTTGGCAAAGAAAGTGAGGAAAATATGTTCGAGCTGTGATTTATGTCAAAGGGCCAAACCATTTAACATCAAATTTGATATAGAACCTCAGACAATCATAAGAGAAGGGAAAAATGTACTAGTTACTGCTGATGCACATGGGGAGCTACCAGTAGGACAATTTGGATGTAGATATATGTTTGTTCTTCATGATGTTTTTAGTAAATTTATTAAAATTTATCCTGTTAGGAATATCAGCAGCAAAACATGTGTAGGAAAGATAATAAAAGATTATGTGCCTAAATATGGCAAGATTCAGGCAATCTTAACAGATAATGCTACAGTTCATCGGAGCAAAATCTTTAAAGAAACCCTAGAAAATCATGAGATAAAGTTATATCATTGTTCCTCATACTTTCCATCAGGGAATCCAACAGAACGTGTCCTCCGAGATATAGGAATTTATTTACGTGTACTTACACATCATAATCACAAGGATTGGGTGAAATATTGTCCATTGATAGAAAAGATTATTAATCACACCATTAATGTAACTACTGGGTTTGCCCCAATAAAATTAATGTTAGGAATTGAACCAGAACCAATATTGATCGGGGTACCAAAAATACTGAAAATTAATGACATTCAGTTAAGTGAAGAAGAAAGAGCGAAAATTGCTTTTGAACGAATCAAGAAAAAGGCAGAGAAGCGAAAATTAAAGAAAAAGAGTAGAAAACATAAATGGGAACCTAAGATAGGCGATTGGGTACTAGTTAAAGACCATAAGTTATCAAGTGCATTGCGAGGTAGGAACAAAAGGATGGAATTGTTATATAAAGGTCCTGCAGAAATTATACCAAAATTTGGTTATCATACCTATGAATTAAAAGATGTTAAAAATGAAAAATGTCTGGGAAGGTGGCATAAACAACTTCTTCGACCATACAAGAAACCATGTGGTACCTTGGAACCTTGACTTCATGTAAAATTCGAAGTGTCATTTGTTCTATTGGCGCCCAATCAGCTTTGAGATAAAATTTAAATGTTAGCTTACTTGAAAACCATATATTGGTCAGGTACTTACGTATTCATGACAAATGCAGAATGTGAATTGCTATATACTACAAAGAGCTTAAGAATATATTGTATAGAGCTTACAATAACAGCTTTAGAAAGATTGTTAAAATGTTCATCTCCGCATAGAGAGAAAACCGAATATTTAATTTGTAAACATTTGTTAAAATATTTAGATGTATAGATAGTTATTACAGCAAGACAAAGAAAGAACTTGTCTGAAGAGTGTAATGGATTTATATAAATATATGTACATTTTTAGTGCTTAAAGGATCTAGTAAAGATATGTGTTACAATAACAAAAGTGCAAAATCACAGTGCAAGTGATAGTGAGAGCGAAGTGAGCAAACATGATCTAACTAAAAGAAGGAAGTATAAAGAACAACTCTTGAAATTTAAACTTTATATAAAAGTTTCACAGAAGAAACCATAACATATTGTAATTAGTATTTAAGGATTAATGTTTAGTCAAGTGTACAATTGTTTGTCATGTTATAAAGATCAATGAGAAGATATGTTAATAACCAATTTCAAAACAGTGTAATTGAAAATTGTATATAATGGGAGTGTTGCCGATTATTCAAAATTCAGGAGTAATTTTTAATTTTTCTTTCAGGCAAGACATTTACATTATTTTATTATGGAATAATAAAATAACATAAATGGGGGCATTTGATACAGAAATTTAGATTTCAAATCGAATGGGCTTGATAAAGACACGTTTTAATTTAATTGCCGGATGTGAGATTTGCAATAAATGTTGAGTAATAACATAGGTAGATAATAGAGTAGGAAGTGTTGTAAGTGTTGTAAGGCTAGAAGTTTTTGTATTTCTTTTGGTGTGTCTGATTTACTTATTTCCTCTATTAATTCCAAATTGAAGGTAGGTTGCAATAATTCCAATGGATTTTCTCTTATAAGTAGATTTTCTCTGGTGTTAGGAATGTTCAATTTGGATTTAATCTGTGTTACCTTTTCTAGGAAACTACTATGAGATTTAAGGATTGAAGGGGGGAGGTTCTCTTCTGTCCATTTAGAGTTTGGCAGTCGTAACATTTTCTCGTGTTGGAGCAATGCTTGTTCTTCTATTTTTGTTGTTATTGATGGGGTCCGTGTTAAGGCAAGCATGGCATCAATAGGTGTGGATTTAACTGCTCCAGTGATTAGGCGAAGAGCCTGATTTTGTATTTGTTCAAGTTTATTGATGTTAGCATTTGCTGCTGTTATTAAAGCTTCAGAACAGTACAAGAGGTTTGGTTTAATATACATTTTGTATGTTGTGTTAAGGACTCTCCTTGAGCAGCCCCATTTAGCACTGGAATTGTTGTGATGAAATTTGCCTAAAGATGTCCCCACCCGGAGATCCGATTGGGGGACAGTTTTAACTCCGGAATGTTTATCTTTAGGACTCATATTCATGTATGTGGCTTTCATGTAACTGTTTTCTTAACGGGCACCAGTTTTACAATGTGGCAGTTACATCACCCGACTTAAACCCCCATTTTGCAAGGGGAACCACACCTATCGTTGGTCAACGGGTCCATTGGACCTAGCCGGGAGGACTAAATAGATGATATTTAGATCCACCGACCTTCCCCTCATGTGCCTCTGAGGGACGCTGTTGTGCTGTGATAGGCCAGCACATATGTAAATGACATTTCCTCCATTTTAGATGAAACAGTTATACCGCTGTGATTCGGTCCCCAGAGCCTCATCTGTTAAAAGCAGGGTGCACCACGGGCAGGATGAGGATGGGAATTGGGTAGGAGAGGCTATAGGAGGCGCATCACTACCCCTTACTACCCCTTAATTAAACAGTTTGACAAGAAGAAAAGATTGCCAAGTGGACTTCGATAAATAACAACCTTCCAACAAGCTTGTTTGTTAATAAAAGCAATCAAATCATCACCATTGTTATCATCATCATGGTCATCATTATCATCAACACCACTACCCCACTACCATTATTTTGTTGTTGTTAGCTAATGCTGGATTTCTAACAATGAAGTCATTAATCCTCTTGCTCTCCAATATTTTTCACTGATGAATGGGGCACTAGAAGTGGCCAGGCATATTTGAAGGGATCTCGATCCATTTCCTCTTGCAGATCACATAGAGAACAGAGTGGTGAAGAATATATCCTAATTCTGTTTAAATGTTTTGCCAGACAATCATGTCCTGTAATCAACCTGAAGCTGCTGTTTTTCGAGGATACTCAGGAATTACTGTTTGAATGTTTGGTAGTTCCCATCTTTTATTCTTTGATTTTTCATAGTAATATTTTGCAATAATTGTTTTGAGTTCAGAGTTGACTAATCTTTTAGCTGCATAAAATGGTAGATTAACTATAGATTTTTGTACACTGCTGGTACCCTTTTTTGCAAGAAAATCAGCTTTTTCATTACCACTCAGTCCACAGTGAGCTGGTATCCATTGGAAGACTAGCTGTTTTTGAAGTGCTGTTAGATGGGTAAGGATTTTCCAACATTCTACAATTGTTTGGGTTTTGGTGACAACTTGGAAGTAATTGCTATAATTTCTGGCCTGGAATCTGAGAGAATAACTGCTTGCTGAAAATGTGAAATTCTATACAAAAGATTTTGTAGGGCCGTTCGAATTGCTTCAATTTCTCCATCAAAGTTAATAGTTCCATAACTTAAAGATTTGTAATAGGAAAAGAGGTGACATATGACTCCAGCACCTGCTCCATCTTGGTTTGATATCAATGATCCATCAGTATAAATATGGAGCCATTCATGTTCTGGAAATCTAGTGTGGATTGTCTCTAATGCCAATAATTTTAGAACATTAGTTGGAGTATCACTTTCCTTAACTTCTTGTGTCAGGTGTAAATAATATGTGATGTCTAATGTATGTGTTGGATTGACCTTAGATATGAAGTTTTCCTTTGAATTAGGAAGGTGTACATTTTTCTTGATGTCTTGAATTTTGGAAAGAAAGCTCTCCTGAATCTTTAGTGTATGTATAAAATTTCTCTTGTGCCATGTATTGTATAGGAGTCTGATCAACTTTTTGTGCTGAATAAGAGCCGCTTTTTCTATTTCATATTCAATGGGGTATTGGTTGGTTAGTATTTCCATAGCTGCTATTGGTGTGGTTTTGATAGCACCTGTAATTAATCTCAGACTTTGGTTTTGAAAGATTTGAATTATTATTATCGTCATTATTATTATGATCATCTTCACTACAAGGATTAGACACATTGTCTGTTCCATTTTTCAGAGTAAGTCTTTCCATCTCTTCTGCAGTCTGCCCACATCTCTTCTCACTGCTGGTTTTTAATGAAGAGCTATTTTTGGAAGCCTATCATAGTTCATCCTCCCCAAAAGTAGTAGCCAATTATTTCTAGAGTGTCTTATTTCTTTGTTTATGGATTTCACTTTCAGCTCTGTTCATAACACATCATTATCTACGAGGGCCGTTCAGAAAGTAACCTACGGTTGATTGCAAAAAATTCACCAAGTTAAATAAAAATATTTTAATATATACACCTTACAACTACATCTTTGCACTATTTTTCTACATAGTCTCCATAACGATTGAGGCACTTATCGTATCTGTTCACAAGCTTTGAAATTCCTTCTGCATAAAAATCACCCGCTTGAGCCTGGAGCCAGCCTGTGACCGCATCTTTGAGCTGTTCGTCGTCATCAAACCGCTGGGACCCGAACCATTTCTTCATATGCATGAAGAGGTGATAATCGCTTGGCGCCAGATCTGGGCTGTAAGGTGGATGGTTGACAACGTCCCACTTGAAGGACTCAAGAAGGGCTGTTGTTCTGCGAGCAGAGTGAGGACGGGCGTTATCGTGCAAAAAAACGATACCAGAAGTCAGCATACCACGGCGTTTGTTCTGTATAGCCCGTCATAATTTTTTTAGTGTTTCACAGTACACGTCTTGATTAATGGTCGTCCCACGTTCCATGAATTCAACCAACAACACCCCTTTTGCATCCCAAAACACCGTTGCCATCAATTTTCGGGCAGAAAAATCTTGCCGGGCTTTTATTGGTTTGGTAGGCGAATTTGAATGTGCCCACATCTTTGATTGTTCTTTTGTCTCAGGGTTCACGTACTTAACCCAGGTTTCGTCTCCGGTCACGATTCTGTTTAACATTGGTTCATCTTCGTCCTTATAACGTGACAGAAAGTCTAATGCAGAGGCCATTCTTTGAGTTTTGTGGTGGTCGGTAAGAATTTTGGGCACCCATCGTGCACAGAACTTACGGTAACCCAATCTTGCTGTCACTATCTCGTACAAGAGAGTCTTAGAAATCTATGGAAAATCAGTAGACAACTCCGACATTGTGAAACGTCGGTTTTCACAAACTTTTGCATCAGCTGACTGAACGAGTTCGTCCGTCACCAATGATGGTCTACCACTCCTCTCTTCATCATGAACGTTTTCTCGTCCACTTTTAAATAAACATACCCATTCACGGACCACTCCTTCACTCATAACTCTTGGTCCGTACACGGCACAAAGCTCATGATGAATAACTGCTGCAGAATATCCTTTGGCTGTAAAAAACCTTATAACAGCACGCACTTCACATTTGGCGGGGTTTTCTATTGCAGCACACATTTCAAACGGCCACAAACACTAAACTAGCGCAGGTATGACGTTCACTCGACCACGGCTTGATGCCGACTGACCTGTTGAGTGCGTGAATGCACAGATGGCGTCACTACTCCCCCCACTACCCGCACTGTGACCGATCGGAGGTTACTTTCTGAACGGCCCTCGTATGTGCTCTTGTTGTGTACTTCCTTTAGTTCTCAAGAAATTCATTTCAGATCCTTGTATCTTACTTTCCACTTCTTTGTTACAACCCAGGCTTCACATCCATATAAAAGTGCTGACTTTGCCATTGTTTTATAAAATTTAATTCTTGTATTCTTTCTTGTTTTATTTCTTAAAGCATTGTGTAATGTTCCACATATACAGTAGAACCCCGCTAATCCAAACCGTGCAAATCCAAAATTCTGGATAATCCAAACATGAAATCCATATAAAACTGATGGAGAGAATGATGGAGAGAATCCTCTCCTAAACTAGTCCTGTGATTAACATAATTACAAGTAAGTTGGAGCAGAATGTGTTTAGAAATATTGAGATATTTCTCAATTTACGTAATCCATAATTTAAAAAAGCATAAATTACTATAGAATGACCGCTAACAATAGTGAAACAAACTGAACTACCACTACCACTATCGGCTATGCTTACAGATTGTTGTGATGTTGAATACATTGTCATTATGTTATACCACATTGCCTTGTAGCTTGCTAATCCTAGAGCTCAAACTATATGCATTTTTTTGTCCATTTTTCGGATAATCCAAACATTTCCTAATCTGAACAAATCACACCCCCAATTAGTTCGGATTACCAGGGTTCTACTGCAGTTTGAAATTTTGATAGTTGTCGTTAGTATCATTATTATCATCATTACCATCATTTTTATTATTATTGTTGTTGTTATCATTATCATTGTTGTTGTCATTGCCACTGTTGCTGTCGTTATCATTATCATCATCATTATTATTATCACTACTACTACTTCTACTACTACTGCTACTACTACTACTACTACTAATACTACTACTACTACTACTACTACTACTACTCGATTGGTTCCTTTTCAGTTATGCTGTTCTTAAATATACAGAAAGAACATATAGTCATGGTTTTATTTCAGGAGAATTCAAAACATACAATTCTTTTGAAATGTTCATATCAAATTTTTGAATGGAATAAAATAGATACTTCTTTTTGTTTAAATTGTTTCAGTAGTGTAGTCCGCTTAACTTCTTTGGTCATTTCAAGGACTTTGACTTAAGAAACAACTGCTAGTGTTAATATTGACAAAGCTATAGGGTTTCTTAATATTGAGTTTTATAATTTTTAACATAAAACATACGCATATTCACTTCCACATTCATACTTCCCAACCAAAGCCAGGAATCGAACCCAGGTTCTCCCGATTGAGAAGATAGAATGCTGACCTCTTGACTGCAGTAGGTCAGATAAGCAAAAACCAATCAAATAAGCAGCTTTCTGTGAAAGTCCTTAGAAATGTCCATTTTACTTACTTAATAATGCAGAAAAGATTTATATTGACATTATAAACCGTAAAATCGAAAAATATAGCTCGTGTGCCTCTGGTGACCCACAAGTTTTCCTTCAATGTTCTTATCTTAATTTGGGTTTCATTTGCTTTTAGATCTAGATCTATATAAAAGCCACCTCCTCCATAACTTTCAATTATTCCTGAATAGGTATAGCCATCCAGTTGTTCTTCATTTGAATAAGTCCATCTAGAAAAAGTGTAAAAGAAAACAAGTTTGAATCAGAAACCAGTGGCTTCTACATAAGAGGAACTAATACTAAGAAAGCTTTCAATTGCTTAATCCTAATTGAAACAGCAATAAGTTAGGTTCTACGTGCTTAAGTAGAATATGAGACAACCATGGGCATCGCGAGAGGGGCCAAGAAGGGTGCCACGGCCCCCCCCCCCCTTGGAAATTAATATGTTCAATGTACAGTCAATTACAATTAGACTGTTGTTTAAATTTTTATGTAAAGAACAGTTTTTATTTAGCACAAATTAATATACAAATTAATATACTTATCCCCAACAAATACTACAACTCATATCTTTCACAGTTTTTGGCAACAGAATAATGGATTAACATTGTTTGATTGCAAACTTCCTACATGTGGCCCTCCCCTAAAACATAGTCTGCTAATGCCCATGGAGACAACAAACATAATGAATATTTAGAGACTAAGCTTACCAAAGATAAGTGAAGTTTGTAGCAGTTTGAGAAGAAGTATTGCATGTGAGCTATGAGATCTTGGTTTCAGGGCTATGTAGGGGAGCAGATAAAGTTGCATAAAATGGCGTGGGCAAGGTTTCTTTTTAAGTTCAGTTTTCACCAAATATTCATTTTTATTTAACTTAGGATAATTTAATTAACAAAGTAATTACTGCACAATTGGTTTTGAAATCAACGTCTAAAACTATTTGCACATTTTCTCTGTGGAAATGCTTTTAGGATTCTTTTTGTATGAAGCTTTCTTATATGTCCCATTTGTTGTAAATTATTAACTTTTACTTTACTTGCAGTATCCAGCAGAAATGAATGAAGATCACTTGAAGACCTGTGAAGCATTAAGATCAGAAGAAACTACAGTTCAAAAATATTGGAAAGCACAAATGCTAATGGCTTCATTGCCAGATACAAGGCACTAGACAACAACAACAACACTTTTCTCATTTCTTATTTCCACTATTTTCATGTGTTTTAGTCACAATAAATATTTACTGAATATATCATGTAAAACAGCTTTCATATGACACTAACACTTATGAAGATTATTGACTCCTCTTGGTTACCAAGATCTAACATTATTTTTTCTTATTCTTTTTCACCATTCCACACACGCATTAATGCTTGTTATGCTTTTATGTATACTGGACCAATAGTTTTGAACAAAATACTAATATGAACAAAATTTAATATATGTTGTTGTTATTGTTAGTTAATGCTAGATTTCTGACAATGAAATCATTAATTCTCTTGCTCTCCAATATTTTTCACTGATGGATGGGGCACTAGAAGTGGCCGGGCATATTTGAAGGTGTTCTCAGTCCATTTCCTCTTGCAGATCGCATAGAGGACAGATTGATACTGAAGAGAACAATAGCAGTAATAGTAAAAGCTTTTTAGAAAGCACCATATTTTTATGTTTTGGCAGTTACATTGCTCTCTCACAACCATCAATTAATATAACATTAGAAAACATTAAATGTGCATAATAAATATCAGCATGATTCAACACCTGTCCATTTCCCAAGAATCAAATAAATATTTTGGGCTCATAATTTCCACTACAAATTTAGCCTCTAAATATTTATTATATTTGTTGATATACAGTGTTTCACTGTCAATAGCTTGAGTTTCTTCATTGAGAACACAAGGCCCTTAGAATAGCAGAGTTGTATGTGCCAAAGTATGTTTCTTTTGCTTTTTGTTACAACATGAAGCATACTCTTCAATGCCTCTTAAGTGTGAATGGTCAATGTGCCTTGAATATGAATGAACATTCCATTTGTATACAACGGGGTGTTAAACCTTATGTGCTACAGTTGAATCTTGAAAACAGCTAAGACTTATGAGCAAGTCTGCCTGCCAGTTGGGTCTAGCCACTATGTGACAGCTGCTCTTTAACAGAATGTAGCAATAAATCACTTAACAGAGGTTGCTGCTTATTTTCAGTCATTTAACCCTCATAAATGGTTATTCCTTAAACATTTTAAAGAATATTGTTTTGCAAACAGTTTTTGCCTTGATGTACTCCTTTGTGTACAGGTATCTCTTTAGTTCAGTCTATTGCTTTCAAAGAAAGAAAGATGTAAGGTGAATTCTGGTGGCTTGCAGCTCTCGGATTAAGTTTTATTTAGCACAATCATCTAGTGACGTACAGGCTAGAAAAGCCAAGTGATTTAATTATACACAAATTTATCACCACCGCCACTGCCACTGCCACCGCTACCACCACCGCCGCCACTGCCGCTGCCCCTGCCTCCTCCTTGTAGGTATAACAGCATCACAGAATTAGGGGAATACAGTACCTATGCTTTAAGCCAGTGTTTTTCAACCTGTGGGTCGCGACCCCCTGGGGGGTTGTGAAGCCTCTGTAGGAGGGTCACGAGAGGTCAAGAGAACTCAATAAAAACTCAACAAATTTTAGAAAGGTAGATATATTAAGAAAAAGTTAACAAAAGATACTCGTTATGTTATTTACACAAATACATTGGTGCCGTTTTTTAATGGAACTAATGGAATGGGCTGTGCTATGAGATTCGTTTTCTATCTACAAGTTCGTGGTAACAGATGGAATGCAATGTTTCTTTATCACAATGTATTTATTTATTTATTTATTTATTTATTAACACTTCGATACTTTACACTCTCAGCACCATATTAAATACTTAAAAACCTTTACACTTTTTTAATTTAGTAGAATTTATGCTGGAAGGAAGTTTGGTGAAAGTTCCATGTTCACATGCTACCAAAACACGTCTTATCACCTTGAACATATAGACGCTAATAAACTATTTCTTGGCGTCCTTTTGACGAGACACACCGCCATTTTTGTCTTCATCCGCGGTATTCATCCGCGCAAATAGTTCTTTCTCGTTAGGGAAGTGATCCCAATTATCGTCTCCTATTTTTATTATGGAACACAAACAATTCCAACATTTATACACTTTTAACAAACATTTACATGAACGATTTTCTAATATTCCGTCTCAACATTAACAAAAAATAAAATCTTCAAGTACTCGTTCATTTTAATGTGAAGGTTGCGCATGAGGTTGTTCAATCAATTTCTCCCATTGTGGATCTGTTTTTGCAACATTAAATATTAAATCATTTTCCAAATTTAAGCAATTTCTTAGTTTACTTTTTATTTGGACCATTGATGAAAATGCCAACTCGCACAAGTACGAGGTACAAAATGGAATCAAACACTTTAAAGCCTCAGTTGTTAATTCCAGGTGTTCTGTTTTTCTTTTTAACCAAAAGGTATCAACATTTTCAGACTTGAATTCCAAGTGTAACATCCCATTGACAGATAATTCCAGCAGATTCTCTTTGAGATTAGTTGAAAAATTTGCCTCAATTATAGCTGCATTTAAAAACAGATTTAAGATCCATCTTTGCCAAGTGCTATCCGATATCTCTTGCACTGAGAAGTAATTATACAATTCTTTCTTCAAATTATCTAACACCATTTTCATATCAGATATATAAGAGTTGATGTTATCTCGTTTCCGACTTCTTCAATGAAAGACTGTGTTGATAAAAATGAATCAGTTGTTTTGATTTATAGATGATGACCACAATTCAATACTTTTTATAAAGCCATGGAGTTTGTCTTTTGCTGTAATGACATTTTCATCCTGCCCTTGAAGACTTTTATTCAAATTATTTAAATACTCAAATAAGTCAGAAAGAAAAGCCAGTTTCAAAAGGAATTTCGGGTCAGAAATGAATTCTGAGTAATGTGACTTGGCTTGCCGTAAATATACTAATAGTTCAGCGTGAAGTTCCATAACTCTGGTCAGTACTTTGCCTTTTGATAACCACCTAACCTCTGTATGGTAAAGCAAATTGCGGTGTAGTGTCCCCATATCTTCACAAATGTTTCAAAACAATCGGGTCTGCAATGCTTTTCCTTTAATAGAATTTACAATCTTAATAATAATATTCAGAACTTGACTGAATTCTTGTGGCAAGGTTTTGGCTGCAAGAGCTTGGCAATGGAGAAAGCAATGCATCCAGCAAGCATTTGGCATCTGCTCTTTCGGACTAGAGGCTGATTAAAGCCACTCTTTGCGCCAGTCATGACTTTTGCTCCGTCACTAGAAATAGCAATGCATTTTTGTACCCAATCAAGGAATATGTCATGCAAGCACTAATCTGTAGTATTCATGCGAAGTGCCTTGCAAAATAGTATTTCTTCCATTAATGTTTCATTGGATTCAAAACGGACAAAAGCTACAAACTACTCACAACCCGCAATATCTGTTGATTCATCAAATTGCAAGGACTCAAAAGAACTTTTCTTTACTTTTTCTATCACTTGATCACGAATGTCAGTCACCTTGTTGCTTATCCTGCGTTGGATGATATTGTCAGAGAGAGGTATATTAGGATGTTTTGTGTTTAGGTGGTGTACCAACTTCAATGGCTTCATGCTTTCTCTTGACAAAATTTCCAAGGAAATGATGCACAGTTTGTTCTCAATCACAGTAAACCCAAATTTCAAATAAGTGTCGTCATAACGACATTGTTTCTTTATTCCACTACTCCCGCTAGATATTGATGGTTCTGATGATCTATTCAGGAATTTATCCATTTTAAATTATAACAAACAACTCAACCGCGCATGTCTCATGCTCACAAATCACTTTACAGTTACTCCAACTCCAAGGTACCTTACACACAGTCCGTAAAGCACCGTAGTTTCACTTCCAAATCATTTCCACTTATCATGGTCTTGCTTCTGATTCCACTTGCTTTGCAGCCTTGCACTCAACTGCCGTGGCCATGGTTGACCACCCTATTTATAGGCTAGTGCATTCTAGCGAGAATCATCTCAAAGCATAACGTAACGTCTCGAAACTTGTGGACCTTTCGCGGAACCTGTGCTAGTTCCGAGTGTTACCAACAATGGCACTGGGAGTCTCAGCCCTAACAATATGTTTGTATTTGTTTGTTAGTTATCAATTAGCCATGTATTCGATTTAAAATTATATGTTTTATGTACTTAATTATATATTTATATCCGAATCCTAATAAGGCAAAAGCCTAAATTTTCTGTATGGATTATATATTTTTAACATACATGAAAAAAAGAGTCGGGGGGTTGCGAAAGATTTTTTGATACTAGGGGGATCGTATCATGAAAAAGGTTGAAAAACACTGCTTTAAGCAACACTCAAATCTTTTAAGAGCGGATCACAATGTAGTGGCTTTGAAATTCTGTTCTCTCTTTTCATTCCCAGGAGGGGGAGGGGATGAATGCTTCTCATTTGAGAAAAGCATACAAATTTTAAAATGTTCACTGGCAACAAGAAATATCTAAAACATCCATTTAATATAAATTGTTGTTTCAGCAAGACCTAAATTTTTGGTGTAGTAAGATTTTGTTTATTTCTTACAGTTTGCAGTTATACAAAAGTGATTCAGAATTAAGAGGACTTCTAGCATGTTCCCAAAAAATTCAAAATATACACTTCATTTGTATATCTTAAACATATTGTATTTTAATCAAAATTGTTAGAGAAATTTTTGAGAATGTCAAAATTTTTTAATAATGTTACATGTAAAGGGAATTTTGAAGTTAGTGATTTTCTTTGAATTCTCAGAAGATGCTGCACTTAGGTATGTAGTATGTATTATATTTTTGACATATTGTTTTGTTATTCGTCACCATGTTTTGGGTTATGTTTGTAAGGGTTCTTTGGAGCACCTGTGAGTCCCATGTGGTTATCATCAGCGTAAGTACTTTGATGATCTTGCAAGGAGGCTTAAATCTCAGGGTCTGCAATAATAAGTTTCCAGGACTTTGAGATATGGCTGCAGTTTTGTGAACTGAAGGAGTTAAATGTTTAATGATCACACTTTTAAATAACACTTGCACATTTTAAGATGAATACACTAAGTTATCAAGAATTCTGCAAGTCATTTTAACATTTGCATTTAATACCACTTTGATTACTTGAAATTATGCCCTATTCTTATCTTGAGTAATTCGCATTTAACTATAGTCTTATACACATACTTTATTTTTCTCGTTTAGAAATTTGTACTTGACCTATTATCGTTCTTTCATTAAAATATTCAATATAAATTTCTCCAGTCCATGTGGCCATTAAGGAACGTTTTACACATCACTTCGGTGAATGATACCCCCTGAGTACTTCCAACGGATTGTCAAAATTGAGAGATAATTTGTTTCATCTTACTTCCACCAGTCTGACTCTCATGTCTTCTGATTCATCCTTTTTTAAATTGCTATACTCTCATTGACTTTTGATTTGTATTTTGAATATGAGTAATATTCATTGGGTTGGTGTACCCATGCGATGAATGGCATCATTTCGCTATTTTGTATTTACAATGGCCTAAATTTAGAATCCCTACAGACCTTGCAGAATTCTCTGCATATGTATGCTGCTATTTATTGATAAATAATTATAAAAATTAAAATATGGATACATAATCTTCCTTTCATAAAAGTTTGAAAACAGTGTTGTTATAAGTAGGCGTAGGCTTTCACGGCCGGTGTTTGAAATTCTACAAGAGTCTTCCGGGCTGATTTGCCGTGGTCTGCTGGAGTAACTTGGTCCAGACGTTTCGTCCACTACTGCGGTGGACATCATCAGTGGCGTGGTCGAAGTCTTCTTGGTGAAGGTACACTTGTGTCTGAGGCGTTGACTGTCTGGGATGCGGATTTTATACACGGAGGGGTCTTTTCTGATTGGCTCGGGGCTCGCTGAGGCAGTGTGGTTGGTGGGAGGGGGCTAGCTGCATCTCGGGCGCTACTAGATTCTGATTGGTTTGTGTTGCTTGACTGTCTGTGTTGTTTAATGTTATCGATGACATTAAACAACACAGACAGTCAAGCAACACAAACCAATCAGAATCTAGTAGCGCCCGAGATGCAGCTAGCCCCCTCCCACCAACCACACTGCCTCAGTGAGCCCCGAGCCAATCAGAAAAGACCCCTCCGTGTATAAAATCCGCATCCCAGACAGTCAACGCCTCAGACACAAGTGTACCTTCACCAAGAAGACTTCGACCACGCCACTGATGATGTCCACCGCAGTAGTGGACGAAACGTCTGGACCAAGTTACTCCAGCAGACCACGGCAAATCAGCCCGGAAGACTCTTGTAGTGTTGTTATAATTAATTAAATTTAAAAGGTGAGTCAATTAGTGTTATTAATTGACTCACCTTTTGAATTAAATGGATACATAAGCTCAATTATTCCTTTAGATAAATAAGTTAGTGACAAATTATTCCAAAATTGTAGATAATCCCGAACATGATAATTGAAAATAATGAAATACACATTGATTCCTTCTCTAAAGGGTGTAGTTGAAAATAATGCTACATATACCAAGTTTGGTACTTAACCAACTTTTGGTTTTTGAGTTAGTCTGCTTACATGCACACAGGCACCCACATACACACACCTTTTTCTGTAAAGCTTTTTGTTGGATTCAGGAAGCCTTAAAACATAAATTTCTGGCCAAAATTTACGTCCCAGTTTTAGATGGGATACAATTATTGGCCTTTTTACTCTATATAGTAGAGAAACTAAAAGTATATATCATCAGTAAGAGACTGTATATATTAAAAATCTGATGTGTTGCACTCACATGACTTTCTCTACTCTTGTACTAACCATTTTTACAAACTCTTATTCCTATATCTTGTTCGTGTTAGTTAAAATAAACATTTGTACAAATTATCTTATTGCTTATTTCCTTGTAGGTGCAAGGGGAATATTGGAATACAGTAGGCTTTGTGCGATAGTCAAATCTTTTAAAGCTTTGAGATTCCGTTCTCTTTGTACACGTAACATATAAAAAAATGAACAACAATGACCCATTTCACGAAAGTTCCAAGTTTTCCGAAACTCACACACATAACAAGGTATATCTCCGAAATGGTTCACCCTACAAGAAAATTTATTCAGACATAAATTGTGTATTTTAGCAAGATCTACATTTTTTATAGTATAATTTGGTCTATCTCTAACGGTTTACCAGTTATGCAAAAGTCATCCAGAGTAAATATGACGGACAGGGGCTATAGCCAGAAAATTCAAGATATACATTTCAATTGTCATAAAAATATCTCAAACATATGACATTTTAATCAAAATCGTTAGAGCCATTTTCAACAAAATCAAAATTTTCAAAAAATTTTCCATGTAAAGGGTAGTTTAGGGCGGGGCTATTTTCTTCAAAATCTTTGTGTCACATCCTTGAACGACACTAAACTTAAATACCAACTTTGGTTTTTAACCGACTTTTCGCTTTTGAGCTATGCTGTCCATAGACTGACAGACACACAGACACACACACGGACCTTTTTCTAAAAATCCTTTTTTTGGATTCAGGGGTCCTCAAAACATGTATTTCCGGTGAAATATTGACTTCGAATTTTTGGGTGGAATGCAATACTTCCCCTACTTACCAGTAGAGAAAGTAAAAATAGAAGCACTATTAACAGTGAAGTGTTCTTGTTTGAATTCAGCCTCTTGAGTCACTTTATTTACACTCACCTTTACTTATAAAATGTTAGAAAAAAAGAAAAAGTTTTCAAGATAATTATTAATCTTGTGGAATTATGCACATGAAACAATGTCTTCACCTTTGACAAAAAAATTCTTTGGACACTCAAAAGGATTAACAATGGAAGCCCACTGTCACATATCTTAGTAGACCTGTTGATGAGCTATTTTGAAACACACATAGTTAATGCCTTCCCACCAATATACAAATTTTGGCATAGATATGTTTTTGCTATCATTATCCAGAAACTTAAACAAGAACCCCTGAAACTCTGAACCTATAGGACAACTATATTCAATTTACAGCTCAAGTAGAAGAAAACAACACATTACTCTTCCTGGATCTCAAAATAACTAGAAACCTACATGGCATAAAATTTGGAATACATAGAAAACCCACACACATAGACAATTGCATTAAGACAAATCTGATGTGTTGCACTCACATGACTTTCTCTACTCTTGTACTAACCATTCTTACAAACTCTTATTCCTTATTTCCTTGTAGGTGCAAGAGGAATATTAAAATATAGTAGGCTTTGAGCGAGAGTCAAATCTTTTAAAGCTTTCAAATTGCATGCTTAACATATAAAAAAATAGACAAAGTTCCATTTCACGAAAGCTTTAAGCTTTTCTAAACTGACACAAATAACGAGAAATGTCTCCAAAATGGTTCACTCTTCAAAAAAATTTATTTGTACATAAATTGTGTGTTTGTATAGTAAGATTTTGTCTATCCTTTACAGTTTACGAGTTATTCAAAAGTCATCCAGAGTAAACAGGACTACATAGGCTATAGCCAGAAAATTCAAAATAAACATTTCATTTGTCATACAAATATCTTAAACATATGGCATTTTAATCAAAATCGTAAGAGCCATTTTCAAGAAAATCAAAATTTTCAAAAAATTTTCCTACCTTCCTAGTAGTTTAGGGTGGGGCTATTTTCTTCAAAATCTTTGTGTCGCATCCTTGAAAGACATTAAACTTAAATACGAACTTTGGTTTTTAACCTACTTTTTGTTTTTCAGTTATGCTGTCCACAGACTGACAGACACACAGACAGACAGACAGACACACAGACACACAGACAGACATACCAACAGACAGACAGACAGACAGACAGACAGACACACCGACAGACAGACACACACACACAGACCTTTTTCTAAAAATGCTTTTTTTGAATTCAGGGGGTCTTAAAACATATACTTCCAGTGAAATCTTGACATCGAATTACCAGTAGAGAAAGTAAAAATACAAAAGACAAAAACAGATTAAGGACATAACCTGAACAATAGATCCAATCCACAACCTACATATAGCAAATTCACCTTCCACCCAAAGTTGCACATCAAATTCCCACCCAAAGTTGCACAACAAACTCCAGAAACTATTCTAGGACAGATTCCCTTATGACAGAATCAACCTGAGAAACCTGCTAAACCATTAAAGGGCACAATACCAACAAACTCAAAATCCGGTGTTAATCAGATAAAATGTGAGGATGGCCCAAAAATATACATCAGCCAAACTAAAGGAAATCTTAAAGCACTACTGAAGGAGCACATTAGATAAATAACATTCAAACAGATCGATAAATCAGCCGTAGCCTATCACTTCTTGCCAAGTCAGCACACCATAGAACAGGATATTAACTTACTAAAACATGCAAAAACAACAGGAAAACTGATAACTTGGGGGAAAATACATATTATGAAGAATGTTCACATAGCTATGAATTTTGATATACCACAAGCAGACGACATCCTGAAGTTTATATCCAGCAACCCAGATAGCAGCAGAGTAGCTACCACAACAGATATTTCCTTTTCAACTGCCAGCCAAGAATCCATTGAGAAATGTGTTTGGATAAAAATAAGCATAAGTGAAACTATAAGTGTTTATATGTCGGCTCATGTACTTCTAAAACACCTAGAGAGCATTAAACAAAGATCTGAGGAAAGCCTGTTCTTGTTGAAAAGATTATCAGGAAAGAAATGGGGATGTTCAAGAGACACACTGAACACAACATATAATAGGTACATAAAACCTATACTCACTTATTGTAGTGAAGTACCAATAACAGCAAATAAGTATTCCAGAACCAAAGCCTAAGGCTAATCACAGGTGCCATGAAGTCTACACCAATAGCATAATGGAGAAGTTAACAAATCAAAAACCTATCTGATGTGAGCTAGAGAAAGCTACTGTTATACAGTATGGAGAGCTTATCAGGCTACTGTCCAGTAGTTGGCAAACAAGAAATTTTATATCCCATTTCAAAACTCAGGAAAGCTTTCTTATGATCTCAAAAAACAACTAACCCTCCCTCCTAACAAAAGAAAACTTACTTTAAAAGATCAACCCAACACAAACTTTAGACATTGCATACCATATAGACCTAATGGAGAAAGTTAAAAAATATGACACCTCAAATGGTGTGTTGAAATCTTTAGCTTTAAAAACAATTCATAGATGATTGCCAGAACCATAGTGGGTTCATAATTTTACTGATAGCTCTTTGTTGCCAAACCAAAATACAGCATGCTGGAGCTACTTGTCATCTCCTCTCCTTCTGCAAACCTCTTGGGTTTGGTTATCACAATTTTGACTAAGGAATCAAAGCCATATACCCAACACTTAAAAATCTTCTGTACAGTATAACACAATTCCAGAATGCAGTGATTCTTTATGACTCAAGAGCAGCTATTTTAACATAAGAGCCATTTTAACAGCAAAAAATTAATGAGTTCTTGAGTGTTGGACAAGCCTACTTCATCTCACCAAATTCAAGTGAAGAGTAGTTTTTCAGTGGGCACTAGCACATTGTGGACTGTCCAGCTGCGTCGTATCTTGTTTGAGTTTAAGGTGCCTATATATTTATTTATTTTTAATGTTAAATTAATAGTCCTCTTCTTCTCGTTCTTGGTTCTCTTCTTCTTGCCTCGGCTGTTTTTGAGACTGCTTAATAGGTCGTGGGAAAAATGAGTGGTTATCTTAGAGTGGATTGAAATAAGTATTAATAAAAATGAAATGAAGGTGAAAGACAATTGCACTTTTATTACAATGTTCAGCAGCTAAAACTTGAATACTGTACATTATAAATATAGACAGACTTTCAATAAATATGCCAAATGATTCGGTATCCTGAGCTTCACTTCACCGTCACCAAGAACGTATATAGCCGAATAAACATAAGATGGTATTGCCTAAATGAATCTTGGATGGAATTTAGCCTGACGCTTGTCTTGTAGCACGGAAACTTTCATTCTATCACTTAAACATACTAATACATCGTATTCTCCTTAGGATTGTAGACAGACCACTCCGCTAAAACTATTTTAAACCTCCCTACTCTTGCCTGCCAAAATATTGAATTTCTATTGGTTGCCTAGAATGTGGTATGTTTCAAATTGAATTGCTTCGGGATTTCTCATTGGGTAAGCGCGCGAAACTGCTGCTCCCACGCTCTTGTCATATAACAGCGAATCTAGCAATGTATGATGTTTTATGACCAAAATAGGTCTACAAAGAATATACTATATAGTCTTATTACTTCCGGGGTCAGTATATCGCTGCCTGTTCTTGCATTCTGGTGAAATGAACTCTTGTGCTATATGAAACCCATTGTAATATATGGAAATATTTATTTAAATTGTAAATATCTTATTACGCACGGTATACCGTTTCACAGCAATGACAGTGATGATTATTATCTGGCCAAAAAGGGATACAGTAGTATACAGAAGCCTGTCACGGAACTATCATTCCACGCAATAAAAAGAATTATAAACCTAAAGCTCCAAGAAATTATTACACAATATCACTAAAATGTCAAAAGATAAAAGATGGGACTCTATCCCAAATCAGAACAGCCAAAGAAAACCAAAGAAAAAGTGCAGTTGCAATCTTTCGACTATTCATGGGCCATGACTGTCTAGCAAAGCATCTCCATAGGATGAGGATTTATTCTTCACTACTTTGCCCTGTATGTGATCTTCAAGAGAAAATGGATCAAGATCATCATCTTCAATAGTGTTCAGGTATCACAAATGTGGCATCTGTGGATGAACAATACTGGAGAGCAAGTAGATTAATGGTTTCATTATTAGAAATCCAGCATTAGCCAACAACAACAGCATAATTATACTATAAGTACTTAATTGTTTAGTAGCACTCAAATCAAGCAATTACTAAAATAAGACATAACGTAGTTATTCTTAAGATTCCATATTTTGTTGCTTATGAATTGAATGGCATATGTGTTGAAATAAATCCATAATAACCAATAAATAGACAGAGTGGAAGAAATTTATAATAAGAGCTAGTTATAAAACCCAAACTCTTTTGTAAGTCGTATTTTATGCTTGATAGCTTTGACCTTATTAATGGTGATAAATGTACAGTGCAAGTCAGATTGTTTGGAAGCTTACATGTGACTTGCAGAAAGTCTGTATAAGTACTACAAGAACAGGATTTCATTTCATCACATGCATATTGGTAAATCCTAGGTAGCACATAAAAATTCCTCAAGCCTTTAATGTTGAGGAAATATAAACAGTGGAAGAAAGCCTTTTAGATGGAGCTTCTTATGGCAATCTGAATTAACAGATGGAGCAGTAGTCATCTAATCATTAGCACCTTATTACAATATTAATAGAAATATATGAATGATTGCATTTTGACTTATGATACACTACCCCCAGACAAAAAAAAGTGTTACAACTTACTATTCATTTCATCACAAAGAATTATGTCTTAAAAGCAGCACATTCAATTTCTTTCAAACCTAATGACATAAAATTAAAAACTATGATGTGCTGCACTCACATGACTTTCTCTACTCTTGTGCTAACCATTCTTACAAACTCTTAATCCTATATCATCTTCATGTTAGATGAGATAAATATTTGCTGAAGTTATCTTATTGTTTATTTCCTTGTAGGAAAGGAGAATATGGGAATACAGTGCACTTTGAGTGATAGTAATATCTTTTAGTTTTCAAATTTCATTATCTTTGTATGGTTAAGGTAATGTACCTATGAAAATTAAAAAATCCACTGTTTTCTTCTGATTGCTTTGAATTTCTTTTGCCACACACTCAGAACAGAAAGTAAATAGTATACAATAAATTTCAATGTAATATGTCAATATATATAATATATATTATATATAAATATATTAATATATTTATTAATAATAAATCATAAATAATAAAAAATAATTTATTAATAATAAATCACTTTTTGATATGCTCATATGAAATGACCCTGGGACCCTACAGTTTATTGTATCTCTCCTACATTTTTAATTGAGTTCAGTATACAAATATTTCCATATTTAAATTTAATATATATGTATAAATAAAAGAATTATATGTATTCAATATTGAAAGCGAAGGGAGAATAGCTAAAGATAGCTTCCCTAACAATACGGGAACTATTTGATGAACGCATACACGGATGTACACAAAAAGAAGGTAGCATCATGTGATGTGGCATTGGAATCGTTAATAGCGTCTGTGTGCTTGATATGAGAAGTCGTGTTTTTATAGGTCTCTTGGATGTGAATAGAAAATTGACTAAGCTTTCATGAAGTTTTTGTTCTAAAGTTGTTAAAAAACTGGAAAGACTATCTATATAATATTCGTATTTTTCCCAATAAACCATGAGACAGAATATTAGAAGACCCCAAAAGAAAATCGTTTATGTGAATATTTGTTAAAAGTGTATTTTGTTTTTTGATGTTGGTATGTGTTGGTCAAATGACGAAAACATGTTAATAATGTTCATTATTACGAACAACTAAGTTTGCCCAAAGACGTTATAAATCTTTCCATATTTGATTTTAATATATATGTATAAATATTAGAATTATATGTGTTCCATAATAAAAGTAGGGGAGGATGGTTAGGGATCGCTTCCCTAACAAGAAAGAACTATTTGACGGACGCATACGCGGATGTATACAAAAAAGGCGGTGTCACGTGAGGTGATGCCATAATCTGCCCACTCGCATGTGTGTAATCAAGACATAAGGACGTATTGGTGTAACGTGTGAATATAGAACTTTCACCAGACTTTCATCAAGTATTAGTTCCACTAAATGAAAAAGTGGAAACGTTTTAAATCATTTAGAATGGTGCTAAGAGGAATTATTTAATGTAAAATATCAATAAAGTGTTAATAAAATAAAACTTGTGGTGAAGAAACATTGTGTGATTTTTCATTCCATCCGTTACCACACCCTGAGATCACAAAGATCTCAATAGCTCAAAGACACAATGTTATTAATAATTACAAAAATTGCACAAACCACAAAGGCAGTCTCACATCAGTTTGTGTGTTTAAAAACACCAACAGTAAGTTTGTTGGCATAAATAAATTGGTGCAGTTTTTATACTAAGTTGCTTTATATGCGCTGAGCTATGAGATTCTTTTTCTACCCCAGGTCGTGGTACTAGATGGAATGAACAAACACTCGATGTTACCTCACTATAATATATTACTTTATTAACACTTTTTCTCGGCTCTACACTTACATTACTTTTCATCGCACCAAATAACGAATAGCTTAAAACCTATTAACTACCTAAAAAATGTCTAATATATAACTGGAACACTGAAATAAGCTGGCAAGATTACAGAATTACAGAACACTGACTGCATTTCTCTGTTTGGAAGCAAAACATATCAGATTCACTACATTTCAGTTTGATATATCGAATTCATTTCAGCACAGCCAGCTTACAACCTTTCTGAAGCAAAATTCCCTGCAAGAGACCAAAATCAGAGCCACTGAAAACAAAAAAGGCATTTCAAAGCTGTAGCGATGAAATTTAGCAAGGAACACTCACCCGCAGTACCACATTTGAATGCCCTCCAGGAGCTTTAAAAATGGTAATATTGAGAAAACTAAAGTGTGCTGTTAAAGTACAAAGTATAAGCATAATAAAAAATGCAAAATGTAAAAATCAAAATTTTTCGCAATTTTCACCAATATATTGCCTTAACATATGAAAAAATGAATAACGATGTTCCATTTGACAGAAGTATGTTCTCCAAAACTCACAAAAATAACCTGGAATATCTCCGAATAGGTTCACTCTACAAAAAAATTTATTTAGACATAAATTGTGTTTTAGCAACATCTACATTGTTTGCATACAAAGATTTTGTCTATCTCTTACGGTTTACTAGTTATGCAAAAGTCATCCAGAGTAAATAGAACTTCATGGGCTATAGCCAGAAAATTCAAGATATGCATTTCATTTGTCATAAAAATATCTTAAACATATGACATTTTAATCAAAATCATTAGAGCCATTTTCAATCAAAATTTTTTAAAAGTTTTCCATGTAAAAGGTAATTTAGGTTAGAGGAATTTTCTTCAAAATCTTCATGTTGCATCCTTGAAAGACATTAAACTTAAATACCAATTTTGGTTCTTAACCAACTTTTCGTTTTTGAGTTATGCTGTCCACAGACTGACACACACACACACACACACGCACACACACGCACACACACACACACGAACCTTTTTCTAAAAATCTGATGTGCTGCACTCACATGACTTTCTCTACTCTTGTACTAACCATTCTTACAAATTCTTATTCCTATATCTTCTTCATATTAGTTGAGATAAACATTTGTACAAATTATCTTATTGCTTATTTCTTTGTAGGTTCAAGGGGAATATTAGAATACAGTAGGCTTTGAGTGATAGTTAAATCTTTTAAAGCTTTGAGATTTTGTTCTCTTTGCATGCCTAACATAAAAAAATGAACAACTATGTTCCATTTTGCCAAAGTTTTAAGATTTCTAAAATTGACACAAATCACAAGGAATATCTCCGAAATGGTTCACTCTACAAAAAAATTTATTTGTACATAAATTGTGTGTTTTAATGAGATCTACATTTTTTGTACAGTAAGATTTTGTCTATCTCTTATGGTTTACGAGTTATTCAAAACTCATCCAGAGTAAACAGGAATACGTAGGCTAAACTAAAACCCCTAACGCAACAGCCCATAAGGAGCCAATCCTTGCCACCCAGTTGCTGCGTCCCCCACCTCTGCCCACTACAGGTGGCATTGGCAGGGTGCAGTACTGGAGGGTGAAACATAGTCAGCGCCCCAAGCCCTACCAGCCTACCGGCCTGGGGTTGCTACTTCTCCATCAAGTAGCTCCTCAATTGGTCCCCCTGGGGCCTAACGAGGCTGAGTGCACCCTGTGCCAGACCCAGAGGATAAAATCTCCATGCTGGTACTGGGGATTGAACCCGGGTCCTCCACGCCAGAGGCAAGCGCGCTATCAACTGCACTACAGATGCGGTCGACTACATAGGCTATAGCCAGAAAATTGAAAATGTACATTTCATTTGTCATACAAATACCAAACATTTTAAACAAAATCGTTTGAGCCATTTTCAAGAAAATGAAAATTTTTGAAAATTTTTCCATGTAAAGAGTGGTTTAGGGTGGGGCTATTTTCTTAAAAATCTTTGTGTTGCATCCTTGAAAGATATTAAACTTAAATACCAACTTTGGTTTTTAACCGGCTTTTTGCTTTTGAGTTATGCTGCCCACAGACTGACACATACACACACCCACATACACACAGATCTTTTACTAAAAATGCTTTTTTTTGGATTCAGGGGGTTTCAAAACATATATTTCCAGTGAAATCTTAACATTGAATTTTTGGGTGGAATACAATACTTCCTCTACTTACCAGTAGAGAAAATAAAAAGAATGAATAATTTCCACACACACTAGTATAAACCCTAAAATTACTTCAGCATATTGAGACAGGATATTGTAAGACACCAAAAGAAAATCGTTTATGTGAATATTTGTTAAGAGTGTAATTTGTTTCTGGTGTTGGTACGAGTTGGTTGAATGACGAAAACGTGTTACTATTGTTCATTGTTACAAACAATTAAGTTTGTTTAAAGACTTCATAAATATTCCCATATTTAATTTTAATATATATGTATAAATAAAAGAATTATATGTGTTCAATATTAAAAGTGAAGGGAGAATAGCTAAACATCGCTTCCCTAGCAATACGGGAACTATTTGATGAACGTATACGCGGATGTACACAAAAAGAAGGTAGCATCATGTGTAGAGGCACCAATTGTTTACTTAATAGCGTCCATGTGCTTGATATGGGAAGACGTTTTTATAGTGCTCTTGGATGTGAGTAGAAAATTGATTAAACTTTCATGAAGCTTTTGTTTTAAAGTTGTTAAAAAACTGGAAAGACTATCAATATAATATAAATTGGTGGGACGAAAGGTTATTTAAGTATAGAGCTGAGAAAAAGTGTTAGTAAAGTAATATAGTGAAATAAACATCGAGTGTTTGTTCATTCCATCTAGTACTACGACCTGGGATAGAAAAAGAATCTCATAGCTCAGCACATTTTATATTATTATTATTATTATTATTATTATTATTATTATTATTATTATTATTATTATTATTATTATTATTATTATTATTATTATTATTATTATTATCATTATCATTATCATTATCATTATCATTATCATTATCATTATCATTATCATTATCATTATCATTATCATTATCATTATCATTATCATTATCATTATCATTATCATTATCATTATCATTATCATTATCATTATCATTATCATTATCATTATCATTATCATTATCATTATCATTATCATTATCATTATCATTATCATTATCATTATCATTATCATTATCATTATCATTATCATTATCATTATCATTATCATTATCATTATCATTATCATTATCATTATCATTATCATTATCATTATCATTATCATTATCATTATCATTATCATTATCATTATCATTATCATTATCATTATCATTATCATTATCATTATCATTATCATTATCATTATCATTATCATTATCATTATCATTATCATTATCATTATCATTATCATTATCATTATCATTATCATTATCATTATCATTATCATTATCATTATCATTATCATTATCATTATCATTATCATTATCATTATCATTATCATTATCATTATCATTATCATTATCATTATCATTATCATTATCATTATATTATCATTATATTATCACTATCACTATCACTATCACTATCACTATCACTATCACTATCACTATCACTATCACTATCACTATCACTATCACTATCACTATCACTATCACTATCACTATCACTATCACTATCACTATCACTATCACTATCACTATCACTATCACTATCACTATCACTATCACTATCACTATCACTATCACTATCACTATCACTATCACTATCACTATCACTATCACTATCACTATCACTATCACTATCACTATCACTATCACTATCACTATCACTATCACTATCACTATCACTATCACTATCACTATCACTATCACTATCACTATCACTATCACTATCACTATCACTATCACTATCACTATCACTATCACTATCACTATCACTATCACTATCACTATCACTATCACTATCACTATCACTATCACTATCACTATCACTATCACTATCACTATCACTATCACTATCACTATCACTATCACTATCACTATCACTATCACTATCACTATCACTCTCACTCTCACTCTCACTCTCACTCTCACTCTCACTCTCACTCTCACTCTCACTCTCACTCTCACTCTCACTCTCACTCTCACTCTCACTCTCACTCTCACTCTCACTCTCACTCTCACTCTCACTCTCACTCTCACTCTCACTCTCACTCTCACTCTCACTCTCACTCTCACTCTCACTCTCACTCTCACTCTCACTCTCACTCTCACTCTCACTCTCACTCTCACTCTCACTCTCACTCTCACTCTCACTCTCACTCTCACTCTCACTCTCACTCTCACTCTCACTCTCACTCTCACTCTCACTCTCACTCTCACTCTCACTCTTATTCTTATTCTTATTCTTATTCTTACTCTTATTGTTGTTGTTGTTGTTATTGTTATTGTTATTGTTATTGTTATTGTTATTGTTATTATTATAAAAATAGCACCAATATGTTTGTGGTGGTGTTGGTGGTGGCAGCATGGTGATGGCAGTGATGTGGTGATGGTGGCATGGTAATGAAACTGGCAGTGGTGGTTATGGTACCATGGATGGCAATGGTAATTTTTGGTACAAAAATACAATAATTGTTGGACATGCAAGAAATAATATTTTCTTTAATTCTGAAGCATACGCTGTTCCAGTGCCAGGCCCAAAATCTTCTGTATCCTCTACTGATTTGGAATAAGTGGCATAACAGCTGTCAAACATTCTGCGGAAGTCCGGGTGTATTTCACAGGAATCATTTCTAACTTTCACCTGTAAAATTAGCACCAATGACAAAATTTTAAAAAATGTTTTGCTATAATTACATTTTTTCTTCAATAGTACAGTATTCTGAAATGAGACAAGGCTGATAAGTAGCCACAGCATCATGTGCCAATGGTGGATTGCCATGGATGATGTATGAATTTAATTAACTTATAAGTATAAACTCAACATATGTAGAAAATACAAGGTAGGCTCCATAGTTTTGTGACAGAAATTGTGTATCTAAGGAAATTAATAGGATAATTCATGCTAATATTTATCATATCAAATTTATGTCCATTAAAAATATGTCAATTTCCTGTTATATGAATATTTTATTGATTTTTTGTAAATTTTATGATTAAACCCAAACTTATTCAGTGAAATTTGATACCGAAATTTAGATTTCCAATCGAATGGGCTTGATAAAGACACGTTTTAATTTAAGTGCCGGATATGAGATTTGCGATAAGTGTTAAGTAATAACATAAATAGATAATAGAGCAGGAAGTGTTGTAAGGTGAGCAAGATATGAGTAAATAATAGTCGTTAAATTTGTAGGATAAACGCATTATTGGTTTGAAATTAACGAGTCATGACGTCATACTACATAGTTTAAATACACGTTAGAAAGTCAAGTCTGCCAACCTTAAAAGTCGCGCGATATATTTAATAAAATATAAAGTAAACATCGTTTAATCCTAAAAAAGGTAATTATATATTCAAAATTTATAAAAGAACATGTTATAATAGAAAGGGACATTTCTAAATTGCGGGAAAAGGAAATAGCATTTTGGATACGAGGCTTTCTTGGATGACGTCATGACATTCAAAATTGAAGTGAACGGTTTCTTAGCGTGGGTAAGAGAGAAAGCGTCTGGTCACCACTCAGCCCAGACCAGCACCGCACGTTGTGGAGTGCAGACGTGAGTGCGATTCTTCTGCGTGTAGCAGATCGGCATAGCTCTCGCAAGTATCGAAGATGCAATAAATAGTATGCAAAGATTTTCTTGGGTTGTCTATTACACACCTACGCAGACCCGAGATAAAATAAAGAGATCTCAAGCTGAGCTAGCGGGAAAGAACCAAATCAACGGGCGACAACGAGAACCGAACAACGACTTCAGCTTCAAATGGCGATCCAACAACGAAGCGAACAACAACTTCCCGCCTCAAATGGCAACCCAACGTGTGGCGTCGAAAGAATGGACCAACCCCAAGACGACCAAGCCAGCATCGAACCAGCAGACAAGAAGGTGCCCAGCGTGTGAACATCTGTGAAACGTGTAGTGAACAAGTTTAAGTGCAGTTAAAAAAAAAAAAAATAGTGAAATAGTGAAAATATTGAAAATTTTGGTGAGTAGAAAAACACATGTAGATAGCTTAGAAATGGAAGACAGTGATAGCGATTTTCTAGGTTTTGAGAGTCCGGAAATTGAGAAAAGTGTAGTTAGGATGGAAGAATATAATCAAACTATAATCGGTAGCAGAATATGCCAAGAAGTAGAAGATCAGAACGTTAGAGAAACACCTAGAGGTAGCTCAGAAATGTTTAGTAATTCAGAAAGGCCAGCAATTATGTCAGAAATAGAGAATATGTTTCAAAAGATAATGAAAAAGATGAGTACAGAGTTAAGTCAAAAGATAGAGGAAACTAGTAAAAATTAAGAACAGAGTTAGGACAGAAATTAGAGAAGGGGCAACAGGAATTGGGAATGCAATTGGAAAATCAGAAGAGAGCTTTAGAAACCTTTAGGGAAGAAGTTAGGGAGGAAATTAATAAAGTCAGTAGTGAAGTAAAAGAAAATAGAGAACAGGTTAAGGGAGAATTAGAGACAATAAGACAAGAAGTAAAGAATTCTGAAAAGAAATTAGGTCAACAAGTTAGTGAAAAATTAGAGAAAGAAAGGGAAAGAGTAACATATAAATTAGACAAACAAAGGGAAGAGGTAGTACAAAGGTTAGATAAAGACAGGGAAGAAATTAGAGAAGAGTTACAGGGGTGTAAAGTTAGAATGGAAAGATCTGATGTAGAAAGTGAAAGGCAGGCTAGAAATTTGGAGGATGTTACAGACCAAATAAAAGGGGTAGTAACAGAAATTACTCAGGTAAAAGAGGCCTTAGAAAATTTGAAATGAAATGAAAATGCATGTAATCACAACAATCTTAGTAATAAACTTGCAAGAAACGAGGCAATACCAGGTGTATCAGATGACATTTCGATGCAAAATAGAGGTAACAGTAATTCTCATTCTGATCCCAGAAATAGTGCAGGGACAGGTGACAATTCAAATTTACATTGGCCTAATCATGTCTTAAATGAAATGACACCTCCAGTTTTTGAGAATGAAGATTCAGATGATCCTAAAGCCTTTTTAGAAGGGTTACAAGAGTACTTCACGGTGAAACGTATACCAGAGGAGTACAAGATGGTGATAGTAAGAAAATGCCTAAAGGGTAATGCTGCCAATTGGCTAGGCCTTTCTATGGGTAACAATAATGATTACAGGACCTTTAGGAACATCTTTTTAACCAGATATTGGGGAGCTAGTAGGCAGGCTAATATTAGAGTTGAATTAAGCAATGGAAAGTTTAATCCTAGATCGGAGGAATCGATGGTCAACTATTTTATGAGAATAGCGAGAAAATCGAAGATGTTGGATCCTCCCTTAGATGAAAAGGATCTAATAAATATAGTTACTCCACATTTTCCGGAAACGCTTCAACACTACCTAATCATAGCCCGACCCGATAGCATTGCAGCTATGATCGAATTATTATCAGCCTTAGAAGTCAATAAGCCAAAACACGCATTTGGAAATAAATATGAAGAAAAAGTAACTGTAAATTCTTTCGGGCAAGGGGCACAGTATTATCAGAATAGAAGTGAGATTAGGGAAAGATATAAAGGACCAATACCAAGGATGGATTCATTCCAGTGGGAAAATCAAGGTACATATAACCAGGAAGGGCATCACCAAAATAGAAATGGTAATCAAAGGGGAAGAAATATAAGGGTGAATTATATGAATACAAATAGATTTGATCGAGGTAGACGGGGTCGTTATTTTGGACATAGTAGAAATTCAAATGATGGGTATTGGACAAACGGAGATAATGAGTTTAGACCGAGGTCACCAAGACAGGGAGAAAGGTATTCTAATGGACGAAATTCCCCCGAAAATGCTGAAATGGTTGAGGCCATTAACACGGTCAAAAACATGGTAGGAAGTAACCCCGATTTAATGCAGGAAAACAGAAGTAACAATTCGGGAAATAGTACGGGAGCAATACCTAAAAATCAGGGAAACGCCAGACCCGGTCAAACGCGCCTTCAGTGAGAACTGGGTATCCTAGTAATGATTGTGATAAGTACTCGGAAATAAATAGTCCTGGAAGGCAAATGATGATACAAAAGAAAAGAGAATGGAAAAATAGAATTGACGAAAACGAAAAAGTAGGAGATCCACCTAAAATCAAAATTGGAGTAAATGGAAAACAATACAATGCAATTATAGATACGGGATCAAATAGCACAGTATGCTCACAAAATTTTTATGATAATTTACAAAGTAGTGGTTTTAAAGTAATGTCTTTACCAGTTAATGGGATATATTGCTCGCTAGCTGTGGCAAAACGAAAAGAGAGAGTAAAATTTCAAGCAATGATAAATATTGAAATAAATGGGAGAATACTTGGAATTTTATTTCTGATTGTAGGAATACTTGTGACAGATATTATAATAGGTTGTGATTGTCTTTATGCCTGGGAAGCTGTGGTGAATTTTAAAAACATGATTCTAGAAATGAAAGTTGAAGATGAGACCATTATAGTGCCTTTTGTGGAAGATAGTAGTTCAGAAACTATTGTAAGAGAAAAAGAGGAAGAAGAAATCCAAGGGGATACATTCTTTGTAGAATATGTTAAAGTAGGAGCTATGGAATTAACTGAAGTAAATGTCAAAGAGTACAGTGTCGATAATAAAGAAAATGTAGAATGGGATAAAAATGATTTCATAGACAATTTGAGGGTTTCTGATGCAACTAGGTACTATGATAGGGAGAGTAGTGAAGACTTAGAAGAATTGTTGAGGGAAAAGGTAACTCAGGCTGATCAACTAAATGAACAACAGAGGGATAAACTGTTTGAAATATTAATCCGAAATAAAGAAGTATTCTCTGAGAAACCTGGTAAATGTAATATTTATACTCATTCGTTTGAGATGATACCCATCAAACCTTTTACACATAAAGCGAGAGCTATCCCTAGTACAATAAGAGAAGAGGTAGATGCAGTTATAAAGTCAATGTTAGAAGATGAGGTTATTGAGATTTCGAATTCAGAATTTGTGAATCCCCTATGTATTGTAAATAAGGCCAATGGAAGATTAGGGTGACATTAGACTCGAGAAAACTAAATTATTGTTCCTCATACTTTCCATCAGGGAATCCAACAGAACGTGTCCTCCGAGATATAGGAATTTATTTACGTGTACTTACACATCATAATCACAAGGATTGGGTGAAATATTGTCCATTGATAGAAAAGATTATCAATCACACCATTAATGTAACTACTGGGTTTGCACCAATAAAATTAATGTTAGGAATTGAACCAGAACCAATATTGATCGGGGTACCAAAAACACTGAAAATTAATGACATTCAGTTAAGTGAGGAAGAAAGAGCGAAAATTGCTTTTGAACGAATCAAGAAAAAGGCAGAGAAGCGAAAATTAAAGAAAAAGAGTAGAAAACATAAATGGGAACCTAAGATAGGCGATTGGGTACTAGTTAAAGACCATAAGTTATCAAGTGCATTGCGAGGTAGGAACAAAAGGATGGAATTGTTATATAAAGGTCCTGCAGAAATTATATCAAAATTTGGTTATCATACCTATGAATTAAAAGATGTTAAAAATGAAAAATGTCTGGGAAGATGGCATAAACAACTCCTTCGACCATACAAGAAACCGTGTGGTGCCTTGGAACCTTGATTTAATGTAAAAGAAAAATTGGAAGTGTCATTTGTCTATTGGCGCCCAATCAGCTTTGAGATAAAATTTAAATGTTAGCTTACTTGAAAACCATATATTGGTCAGGTACTTACATATTCATGAAAAATGCAGAATGTGAATTGCTATCTACTACAAAGAGCTTAAAAATATATTGTATAGAGCTCACAATAACAGCTTCAGAAAGATTGTTAAAATGTTCATCTCTGCATAGAGAGAAAACAGAATATTTACTTTGTAAAACATTTGTTAAAATATTTAGATGTATAGATATTTATCACAGAAAGACAAAGAAAGAACTTGTCTAAAGAGTGCAATGGATTTATATAAATATATGTACATTTTAGTGCTTAAAGGATATAGTACAGATATGTGTTACAATAACAAAAGTGAAAAATCACAGTGCAAGTGATAGTGAGAGCGAAGTGAGCAAACATGAACTGAAAGAAGGAAGTATAAAGAAAGACTCTTGAAATTTAACCTTTATATAAAAGCTTCACAGAAGAAACCATAACATATTGTAATTAGTATTTAAGGATTAATGTTAAGTCAAGTGTATAATTGTTTGTCATGTTAAAAAGATTAATGAGAAAATGTGTTAATAACCAATTTCAAAAACAGTGTAATTGAAAATTGTATATAATGGGAGTGTTGCCGATTATTCAAAATACAGGAGTAATTTTTAATTTTTCTTTCGGGCAAGACATTTACATTATTTTATTATGAAATAATAAAATAATATAAATGGGGGCATTTGATACCGAAATTTAGATTTCCGATCGAATGGGCTTTTGAAAAAGACACGTTTTAATTTAATTGCCGGATGTGAGATTTGCGATAAGTGTTGAGTAATAACATAAATAGATAATAGAGCAGGAAGTGTTGTAAGGTGAACAAGATATGAGTAAATAATAGTCGTTAAATTTGTAGTATAAACGCATTATTGGTTTGAAATTAACGAGTCATGACGTCATACCACATAGTTTAAAATACACGTTCGAAAGTCAGTTCTACAAACCTTAAAAGTCGCGCGATATATCTAATAAAATATAAAGTAAACATCGTTTAATCCTAAAAAGGTAATTATATATTTGAAATTCATAAAAGAACATGTTATAATAGAAAGGGACATTTCTAAATTGCGGGAAAAGAAAATAGCATTTTGGATACGAGGCTTTCTTGGATGACGTCATGACATTCAAATGGAAGAGAACGGTCTTCTTAGCGTGGGTAAGAGAAAGCGTCGGCCACTACTCAACGAGAGACCAGTACGGGAGGTCGCGCTGCGTGGATGTGAGGGCGATTCCTCTACATACACATATAGAATCGGCATACCTCCCGAAAATATTTAAAATAAATGATGTACAAAGTTGTTCTTGGGTTGTCCATTACACTTACGCAAACCCGAGATAAAGAGATCTTATGCAGAACTAGCCGAGGCGAGCTACATCGAAGGGCAACGTCACGTCACCAACGACTTCAGCTTCAAATGGCGATCCAATAACTAGGACACAACGATAAAACAGCTTCATTACTTTAGGTAAATTTAGATCAAAGTGGAGATTTTCATTTCTTATGTACCAGGGTGCGCTGGTGATTATCCTTAACACCCGGTTCTGGAATGTCTGGATACGCTTAATTTGGGAATTAGAGGCAGAACCCCATAAGGAGCATGCATATTGCCAAATTGGTTTGATAATCATATTGTATATGAGTCTCTTGTTAGAAATGGAAAGGGTTGAGTTTTGATGCAGCAACGGTTTTAACTCTCGAAGTCTGTCTCTTAGTTTTTGTAGAATGTGATCAATGTGTTTCTTCCATGTTAAACGTGTGTCAAGGATAAGACCAAGGTATCTTACTTTATTTGCTTGCGATATGGCAGTGTTGTAAAGGAATAAAGAATAAGTATGTTCTTTTCTGAGATAGGTGAAGGTGACGGAATACGATTTTCTTGGATTTATTACAGTTTTCCATTGTTTATTCCATGATTGTATTTTATATAGGTAGTCTTGTATATGTGCTGTAACTTCTTCACCAGTGTCTCCTCTGCACATAATAGCTATATCGTCTGCAAATTGGGCAATACGTAGATCATCAGATTTGGGCAAATCATGTGTATAGACTATATATAGAAAGGGTCCCAGGATGCTTCCCTGAGGAACTCCTGCATTAATAGGCCTGACGTGGGACTGTACATCTTCGTAAACTACAGAATAAGTGCATTTGTAGAGATATGATTGAATTATTCGGTAATATGTATCCAGGAGATGATACTTAATTTTTTATAAAAGACCATCATGCCATACTTTGTCAAACGCCTTCTCAGTGTCTAAAAATACACCTAAACAGATCTGCTTGTTTTCATAGGTGTCCATTATTTCATCGATAATTCTGTGAAGTTGTTGTGGGCAGGAGTGGAGTTTTCTATATCCAAATTGTGTAATGGGCAGTAATGGCCCAAGAAATGTCAAAAGTCTGGCTCAAATATTTTGGAGAACAGTGGTGGAAGGCTAATTGGCCTGTAGCTTGATGGATCATTGTGAATTTTGTTGGGCTTCTGTATCATTATAATATTGGCATGCTTTCATGCTGTTGGAAAGTATGTTAAACGTAGCATTGCATTGTAGATTTGTGTTAGCAACACTATGGTTTTGCATAGTAAATTGTTGCAAAATATGGTCAAATCCAGGAGCTTTATTAGATGGTAATCTATTAATGGTATTTTGTATTATTCTTGGAGTAAATAGTTTACACATTGGTGACAGTTGTAGTGACTGCACTAGGGTGTTATATACTTTCTCATTCATGGTAGGGTCTTCTGAGATGTTGGGTTTAAACTGATGCAGTAGAATTTCAGAAAATTTGTTTACCTTTTCTTGTGAGGTTGTAAGCCATTAATTACCAACTCTAAGTGGAGGGATTTTGTCAACGACCTTGGTCAAAATTTTTGTTTTTCTCCAAAGGCTTCTAAAGACTGTAAATGTTATTTTCGTGGTTTCTCTGTTGAGTTCTTTTAATGCCAGTTTTAACTCATTGGTGGCATTGTTATAATTTCTCTTATGTGGAGGGTACTTAGTTCTTTCCCATAGTTTCCTAGCTGAATTTCTCACATATTGAAGTTGTAATATGTGAGGTGGAAAAATAACTCTTCTGTTTCTAAAGTATTTATCTGAATACATGGAGGATGCAAGATTAGCTGCTGTCTGGATATTTTTGGTTATTGTACTGACTGCTATATTAACATCTCTCTTGGTTTTTAAAGGGATTTTTGTAATTGTAGTGCTATTCAGATATGATTTGTACGTTGACCAGTTAAATGGATGGTTTATGAGGGAGTATTTCTTTGTGTTATTTGGGGCAGTTGCAGATATTTCAAGTAGAACAGGATAGTGGTCGGAGCTTAGGTCATGAATAACTCTTGGGAAGCTGCATAAGTGAGAAAATTGTTTTCCAACAAAGAAATCAAGAACATCAGGTCTATTTCCTGTATCTGGAAAGTCCATAGGTTCTAATGGATGTGCTATTTGTAGTCTAAATTTATGTATTTGTTCATACAGCATTCTTCCTCGTGGATTAATTACATTAGATCCCCACCTTGGATGCTTACTGTTGTAATCTCCTCCTAATATGAATTTGTCCCCCATTTCATGCATTATTCCCCATATGCTAGGAGTTACATGTTGATCAGGAGCTGAATAGAAAGCTCCTAGTTGGTAGTTTACATTATCGATCTTTACTTCTACTCTTGCAACTTGCACTTTATTTTCTGAGATAGGAGGGAGCTGATTGTGGTTAATATTAGCTCTAATGATTATTGCAGCCCCACCTTTCCTGCTGTGAGAAGGAGGATATGCCCTATATATTTTATAATCAGGCATGAAAAAATTTAAAGATGGAGTGAGTTTTGTTTCTGTCACCATCAATAAGTCTATATTGTAATTTTTTAGAAAAAAGTTCAACTCATGATATTTATTATTTAGACTTTGACAATTCCATGTGCTAATTTTGAATACTCTGTATGCTGTATTATTCATTGTGCAGTATTTTTGGAATCAGGATATTTAATGTGTTAATGGTAGTTTGAAGTAGTGTAAAAGTATGTCAATCTTTTTGATCATATCAGTCATTACCGTGCTATTTATTGTGTTGCCAGTGTTATCTTGTTTGTTTCTGGAGTTACCTGCAACATAAGCATAAGTAGGTTGATTGGTAGCATCAGTGTAGTTGGGTAGAGCTGATCCTCCTTGGTTTCTAGTTGCACTTTGTGCTGTTACTGTTATTGCGTCCTGAGATGTGGCAACGATTAATGGATGCTTTCTGTCTGTGGTTTGCTGGAATTTAGGAGATCTTCTCTGGATTCTTTGGTATTCGGGACAACCCTTGTAGTTGGCTGGATGACATCCTTTGCAGTTTGTGCATATTGGCAGAGTGTCCTTGGGTTTGTTGCAATTTTCCGTGAGATGAAGTCCTTCACATTTTACGCATCTTGCTGTTTGATTACAAAAATTTTTGGTATACCCATATTGTTGACATCTATGCATTGTATAATTTCTCACTTTGGTCTGGGTGGCTCTACTTTAATAACAGCATTGTAAAGCCGGGTTAGGTTATAGATTTCTGGATTTTTTAATTTGGTTTTAGGTCCAGAAAAAACAGTGGTATGGGTAATTTTGTGACTGGGTGTCTGACTGGTAACATTTGTAATGGTTCATATCCCAGCTCTTTTAATTCAGCCATCATTAATTCTGTGCTGCAGGTGTAATGTAGTCCTCTTATAACTACTCTGAAAGCCCTATCTGATTTTAATTGATAGGTGTGATATTCTGCCTTGTGGATTTCTAAGAACGCAGTTACTTTTCTATATCCTTCTATTAGATCCATATTTAGCTTAACTGTCTTGTATCTAAATTCTCCACAATTAAGGGAATTTAGTTCTTTAATCATAGCATTCATGTTGTGTATATTGTGAATATAAATTGGTGGAGGTTTACTTATCTGTGAATTTTCCATCACTGGCTATACCACTGATTCTTGTACATGTTGTTCATCAAGGCTGGCTAGAGGTGTAAAAGCATTTGAAGTTGGTATGGCGATTTCTTCATCCATTCTTATTCTCTTTAAACAGCTTTCATTACTATTAGGGAAGCTGGATGAGCTTTGTTGTGCCATATGTAATGCTGATTTTGTTGAACGGAAAGAAAAAGGAACAGAAAAGGTAACCTGTATAGGTTAGGGAAAGTTCCCTGCCAGTGGCTTAATTATGTCACTGAGTGTTATGTTTATACAGATTTTACTATCACAAAAACACACAAATGTATCACTGCACTGTGTATTCAGAAAGATTGTTTATTAAACTCAAATTAACTTAAAAACTGCAAATGAAACGCACATAATTCTCATGGTACATTTCTCAATTCCATGACCCACTCTGCCTGATGTGTATTCTTTTAATTATTCTTATAGCTTTTTTTCTGAACCCTAAACAATTGTGTAATTAAGGTCTTTTGAGTGGCACCCTATAGAATAATACTGTATGTTAGGTGTGAGTGAATAAAGGCAAAATGCTCTTGCATAATGCTGCCCTCATTCATCACCTTAGTTTGTCTCAAAACATAGATTCCACTATTATTTATTTATGCCAACCTACTTACTGTTGGTGTTTTTAAACACACAAGCTGCTTCAGATGGTAATTATTTATTTATGCCAACAAACTTTTTAAACACACAGAATTCAATGTCATTCTGGCAGGTTGTCACAGTAGTTTAATGGTTAAGGCACCTGCCTGGTAAGCAGAGGGTCTCTGGTTCAAATCCCAACTGTGCATTGAATTTTTCAGTTCCAATTCTACCTCTCATAGATTCCACTGCTTACTTTTTTGGTAATTTTTTCTACTTGCATTTGCCAGCTTAGGTTTCTATCAATCACTAAGCCCAGAAAGTCTGTGTGTGTTACCTGTCTGATACTTTTGTTCTTAGTTTTAAATGTATGCTTGAATCATTCTTGTCCCCCACCCTAATTTGCATCCATTCTGTTTTTTTGGTATTTAACACTAGAACCCCGGTAGCGGTCATTTTGATCGTTCTTGATATTTAAATAAGTTTAGCTCCGGTGGTTGTTTAAAAGGAAACTTGGCCTTTCATGACTTTTCCTGATATAACCTCTAGTTTTATATACCATAATAATTTTCGTCATGTCATCATTTGCATGGGTGTTTTTTCATGTTTGACCAATAACACCGGAGACGGTAAAAAATTTTGTTAGTCTTTCGCCCGCATTATCGTTGGATTTCTCACTGTCCCTAATCTGCTTTGTCGGTCTTCATGCCAACTATTCATTATAGTAGTCTACGTTGTGAATCTATGCCTCCAAGATGTCTCGTGGTTTGAAACCAGATGAAATCCTAGCTGTATTTCATAATATACCAGACGATGTATCAGAAGGTGATCTTTTTGAAGAGCGTGGTAGTAGTGAAGATGATTATCAACCTCCAGCTGATTCAGAACAATTGGAAAATGAGTCGTTCAGTGAAGACAATTTGAATGGTAAGTTTTATTCTGCTTGCTTTAGAATTTAGATATTGCATAACATGAAACTGTATTCCTAATAGGTGAATTTATGTAGTTATTCATTTCCTTGTTTGTACACAATATAAATATATTTTGTTTGATTGTTTATCTGTTTATTTATTTTCAGAAAACAAGTTCAGGGTAACATTTCCTGTAATTCTCGTGCTGCAAGGGAGGTAAGAAGGTATGGGTATAGCTCGATACAACCATCATTTGAACATGACTTGTAGCACTGTGTAACTCCATCCAATTTGACTACGTCACAAGCGGCAAGTGAAAATAGAATGCCTACTAGTAATGCTACAGCTTCAGGTAATGCAACCACTTCAACACAACCAATAATAAGAAGAGGCAGAAAATGGCAACATGAAGAGGAAATACTTCTGTACTTATTAGAGATAAGGGTACTGAGTTGCAGATCATCAATCCAGGTCACAATCCTGGTAGAACAAAGCAACATAATGTTGTGAAAGAAAAAGGAGGTCCTAATGGTTATGCTAAGAGACATGTAAGGAACAGCAGCCATGGATCTGCTTGGAAGTTGTTCATTGATGAGTTGATTCTTCGACATATCAAACAACGTACAGAGATTGAAGCAAGAGAGAAGAAAAATGATGAGAAATGGACTGTTTCCTTGGATGAGCTGGACACTTTCATCAGCATAATTTACTTGCAGGTTGCACTTGTGTGCAGAAGCCTTGAACTAGCGAACTCTGGTCCAAAAAGTGGTGGGCACCTATATTTTCTGATACCATAGCAAGGGACGGATTTGTGGAACTGATGAGATTTTTACGATTTAATGTCAGGTCATCCCGTTCTGAAAGGCTAAAGATGGATAGGTTTGCACTGGCTTCAAATATTTGGAACAAATTTATTGAAAACTGTGAGGCTTGCTGCATACCAGGTGCGTTCCTTGCAGTAGATGAACAACTTTATCCTACAAAATGTCGCTGCCTATTCATTCAATACATGGCCAATAAGCCTGAGAAATTTTGTATAAAACACTGGATGCTTGAAGATGTGAACTCAAAGTAACTCTGCAATGCTATCCCATACCTGGGGAAAGATATAATCAGTGGCCTCAGAACGAATCTGTTTCAGAACATGATGTGATGTTTCTAACAAATTCTTTTCCAAAAAAGGGACGAAACATCACCACCGACAACTACTTTACTTCACTATCACTAGCTAAAAGACTAAAGGAGTCGGGCACTAGTATAGTAGAAACTGTGAACAGATCGAGACCAGAAGCTCCTGATCACCTAAGAAATTCCGGAGCTCCTCTTTATGATACCATTCTTATGAAAACAAACAACGGTATTTTGCTAACCATCTACCAAGGAAAGCCACAGAAGAATGTAATTATGAGTACAATTCACAACTCATCTGCAATATCTGCAGCCTCCAAGAAACTTCCCGAAATAGTTGAGTTTTACAACAAGACTAAATATGGAGGGGATGTGATTGATCAGATGGCACGATTGTTTTCCTTTCGTGTTGGTACCCGCAGATAACCGATGCATGTTTTTTACAACATATTGGAACTAGCTGCCATCAACGCTTGGATAGTGCTTCGAGAAATAAAAGGCAAGGAACTTTCACGCCGCAGGTTCATCTTTCAACTCGCTGAAGAGCTAAGAGAAGCCTACTTGGGAACTAGACAACGTTGTATACAGACTAATCCAACCGAAGAACATCCAACTGCTAATCGCAGATGGCAGTGTCATGCAAGAAACCAGCATGTGGAAAATGCACAGCAGAAGTTAGAAAAGTTCTTACGTGTATAAAATACAAAGCATAAGTGAATGTTCATAACAATGAAAGGAACTTTCTGTGTAAGTACCTACTAACATAGTTGTCATACTGTAATAAGTTTACTAATGTAAAGATGTGTGTTGGAATATTACTTGTTCTGTTATACATAAAGTTGAGTTCTCATGTTCATAATCACAAATATTCTTAGTTGTACTATTACACTATATTCCGCCTTTCTGAGAATTTGAGCTAATTTTTTTTATTTGAGTAAACATACTGTTGAAAGACAGAGATAAATAAAGAAGACATGTTCATCGTACGGGGTTTTTTATATACTAATAAATTAAATATTTTTTCTCCTAACTCTCCATACAAAAAGTGTATTAGAGAAAAAAATGTAGTGTAGAAAACTCGTATGTATGCCTTAGAAAGGCAATTCTCCAATAATTTACACATACACAGTGATAATATACTGAGCCTAGTTACCTAATAATAATAACATCAAAATGGTAAGAAATAAGTTGTAAAATGTACACCGAAAAGGCAAAAAGTGAACGGTCAAAAATGACCGCTTCCGTAGTTGATGGTAGCTAGCGAGCGCTGGGGTTCTAGTGTTAATATCATGCCTAATCCCTGTAAAAAGCTATTTACTGCTGCTAGTAATTTATTTGCTCTTTGCTCAAATTTGTCCTCTGTGCTTGCTTTCACTATTATTGTTATATAATCTGCATATCTCACTGCTATCCCCTTCTTCTTGTATTTTACTAAATATTTCATTTATGTATAACAGGAATAAATAAGGCCCCAGCTTAGAACCTTGAGGTACTCCATGTTTCATCTGTTTAAAGGACAACCTAAATCTTCTTACATGCCCTTTGTCCTCATGCCTTATTTCTATAAACTGTTCTCTTTTCTTTAGGTAACTCTTTAGCCAATCTAATACAACTCCCCTAAACCCATATCCTTGCATAATTTCAATCAATATATCAATATTAACACAGTCAAACACTTTCAACAAATCAATAAATATTACTGCTACACATTCTATTCTATTTAAAGATTCTACTATTAAGTTGTTTCCCAATCAAATTGGCTTTACTGCTGATTTTGCTTTCTGAAATCCAAATTGGAATTTTGAAATAATATTATATTTATTGCAGAAGTTCCGCAGTTGTTCCAAGAATAACCTTCTATAATTTTTTAAAATACCAAGCACAACAAAATTGGATGGTGGTATTCCATATGAAGTTTTGATCCCTTCTGTTTATAAATTGGCATGGCTTGTCCCATAATTTCAGGAAATGTTCCCAAAATATAAGATAGATTCGCAATATATGTTAGAGGCTGTACTATTTCATATTTGCAATGCTTGACCATTTCATTTACATATTCCTCTAGCCTGCTTGATTTTTTGTGCTTTAGTATATTTATTTGTTTAAATGTTTTGCCAGACAATCATGTCCTGTAATCAACCTGAAGGTTGCAACTGCTGTTTTTCGAGGATACTCAGGAATTACTGTTTGAATGTTTGGTAGTTCCCATCTTTTATTCTTTGATTTTTCATAGTAATACTTTGCAATAATTTTTTTGAATTCAGAGTTGACTAATCTTTTAGCTACATAAAATGGTAGATTAACTATAGATTTTTGTACACCGCTGGTACAGTTTTTTGCAAGAAAATCAGCTTTCTCATTACCACTCAGTCCACAGTGAGCTGGTATCCATTGGAAGACTAGGTGTTTTTGAAGTGCGGTTAGATAGGTAAGGATTTTCCAACATTCTTGATGTCTTGAATTTTGGAAAGAAAGCTCTCCTGAGTCTTTAGTGTATGTGTAAAATTTCTCTTGGGATATATTCTTCACCACTCTGTCCTCTATGTGATCTGCAAGAGGAAATGGATCAAGACCACCTTCAAATATGCCCAGCGACTTCTAGTGCCCCATCCATCAATGAAAAATATTGGAGAGCAAGAGGATTAATGACTTCATTGTCAGAAATCCAGCATTAGCTAACAACATATTTATTTGTTTCACAACTTCGTCCTCTGTAATGCTAAGCAAAACCATAGAATTTTTTTGTGATCTGTTAATTTTTACATTATTTGTATTTGTTGGAATCCCTAATAATTCTATAATATTTATATAGTAATCATTAAATAGTTCACTTATTTGTTGTGGTTCTGTAATTTAATTACTGTTTGTTTCTATTATGAGATTTTCTATGTTGTTTCTATTATTCTCTTTATGTATGATTTTATTATTTTTCGGGTGGATTTTATCCCATTTTCTGAATTTTGAATTAGTGCCTTATTATGCATCTTTTTGCTTCCCCAATTATTTTATTTAGTGTGTTCTTACATTTTTCTACATATCTGAGAGAGTTTTTGTTTAGATTGTACAACTTTAGTTTGTTTAGAAATTTTATTTGCCTCATGGAGGTCCTTATCCCTTTAGTTATGTAATTACACCCTTGTGTTTTGTTACATTTGATTTTTTGCAGTGGTATGGAACCTTAATGTGATAATGACATTATTGAGCATTTCAGCTATTTCTGTAATTTTATATCAATTTGCCCAATTAATCTGTCCAAAATGTAGCCTTAGTGTGGTTAATAATTTTAAATTTATTACTCTTTTTACTTCATGGAAATTTTTGTGCTTGTCATTCAAGTTATCAATAATGCTGCTTTCTAATATTTGTCCAAAATGATCACTGAGTCCTGTTTTTATTTGTTGTTGTTATTGTTGTTAGCTAATGCTGGATTTCTGACAATGAAGTCATTAATCCTCTTGCTCTCCAATATTTTTTACTGATGGATGGGGCGTTAGAAGTGGCCGAACATATTTGAAGGTGGTCATAGTCCACTTCCTCTTGCAGATCATATAGAGGATAGAGTGGTGAAGAATATATCCCAATTCTTTGAGAGGTAGAACTGGAGCTTAAAAATTCAATGCCACAGCTGGGATTTGAACCACAAACCCCCTGCTTACTAGGTGGGTGCTCTAACCATTAAGCTACTGTGGCAACCTGCCAGAATGACATTGAATTCTCAAACCAGTTCGCATTTTCTCCCGGTAAACCACAAAGACAGTTCATATCAGAGACAATTACCCCAATGGTGACTTACTATTGCAAGTACTTTATGTCCCAGGATTAAATAATCTTTGGATGGTAATTATTATTTATTTAGAAAAAGATGAAGCTAGCAATGGAGCAGAATGGACATGCGGTACAGTTTTTCAAGCGGAAGTGAGGGAAAAGGACTAAGTGACATGGCAGCCGCAAAGCACACAGGAGAAGTTATAAGAAATAATGGTTTGGCAATGAGATTTAAGCAAGAATGCAATAAATGGGATAATATAGAGTTGGAGATTAAAACTAAAGAATTGGAGAAGGTAAAAACCAAGATGGAAAAAATGGAAAGTAGAATGGAAAGTATGGAAGACTTCAGGAGAAGATACAACTTAATAATTTCTGGGATAGAAGAACGAAAAGGAATTGGAGCATTTCAAGAGATGTGAGAATTGTTAATGAAGAGGCTAAGGATAAATATGAGAGGCTTCAAACTGCGGGATGCATTTAGAATTTGGAAATTAGAAGGCAAAAGGAATATACTGGCGAAATTTAGCAATACAGAATTGGTAACGAAAGTATTGAAAGAGACAAAATAGCTAAGGGGAACATTTATATATATTAATAAGGATCCTTCTTATGAACAAGGAGAACAAAGGAAGAAGCTGATATAAGAAAGGAGGACAGCGAGAAGACAAGGTTTCAATGCATTCATACGAAATGGCAAACTGTGGATTGATAGGCAAGTGGCTGAGTAGAGAAGCAGCATAAGGAACATCCAAGACGCAGAGCATATGAAAGTTGTTGATGCAGTAGACTTAAATAAGCTGACATCAGCATCCGGTGTGAATGTCCAGAATGCACGTGGAGTAAATGAAGTGTGCCTTGACGGAGGGAAAGTGATGAACAATGTAAATGGTGGAGAAGAAGGGGAAATCTCAGAAATGGTGCTCAGTGGAGCAAAGAAGAAAATAAAAAATGTAATTGCATTACGCCGAATACAGAGTGAAACAACTATGGGAATCAAGGTGATTAAGAAAATGAGCAAAAAAAGTGTGGGGATACAAGGGATCAGGGAAAAGCAGAGTGAAACAGGTGTGGAGGTGCAAGGGATCATGGAAAATCAGTGTGAAACAAGTGTGGCAACTCAAGGGGTTAGAAAAGCAGTGAAATTTAGTCAGGGGATATCAAGATGTAGGAACATATCAACAAGGTATAAATATGGCTTTTATGGATAAATTGTAGAAAGGAAGAAATCGAAGGTGTCATGAGAAGTATAGGAACAGATTTGAACAGATGTGATACGGCTGTAATACAGAAAGCTGCTAGTGAAGTTAAATAATTAGCAATAGGGAAAGGGGACGCAAATGGAGTGATGTGTAAGTGAGAAGCATTGAAAATGGTGGTTAAGTGTATACAGACTGTGGAACAATAATAATATGAAACAGAAACGAAAGTAATAATTTACAGAGAGGGACAAAAATTTGGCAAATATGAAAAATCTAGTGCAGCATAGAAATTAAATGAAAAAGCAATAACTATTAAAAGGGATAAACACATGTAAAATATGTAATTGTGATGAAGGGCTGCCCTGTTAGCAAAAGGACCAGGACCCAGCTCAGGGGTAGCCCAAGATGTATTTGTTTTAGTACTCAATAAATTTATTTATGCCAACAAACTTACTGTTGGTGTTTATAAACACACAAAATGTGTATGGGCAATATTTGAGAGGTAGAACTGGAACTTAAAAATTCAATGCCACAGCTGGGATTTGAACCACAGATCCTCCGATTACTAGGCATGTGCTCTAACCATTAAGCTACTGTGGCAACCTGCCAGAATGACATTGAATTCTCAAACCAGTTCGCATTTTCTCAAACATTGCCCACACATGGCTTGTGTGTTTAAAAACACTAACAGTTAGTTTGTTGGCATAAATAAATAATAATTACCATCTGAAGGTTATTTAATCCTGGGACACAAAGTAACTAAGTCACCATTGGGATAATTGTCTTTGATGTGAGACTGACTTAGCGGTTTACCGCGAGAGAATGCAAACTGGTTTGAGAATTCAATGTCATTCTGGTGGGGTGCCACAGTAGCTTAATGGTTAGAGCACCTACCTACTAAGTGGAGGGTCTGTGGTTCAAATCCCAGCTGTAGAATTGAACTTTTAAGTTCCAGCTCTACCTCTCAAACATTGCCCCCACACAGCTTGTATGTTTAAAAACACCCACAGTAAGTTTGATGGCACAAATAAATAATATCCCAATTTGGTTCAAATGTTTTGGCAGACAATCATGTCCAGCAATCAACTTGAAGGTTGCAACTGAAATTTTTTGAGGATACTCAGGAATTACTGTTTGAATGTTTGGTAGTTCCCATCTTTTATTCTTTGATTTTTCACAGTAATACTTTGCAATAACTTTTTGAATTCAGAGTTGACTAATCTTTTAGCTGCATAAAATGGTAGATTAACTATAGATTTTTGTACACTGCTGGTACCCTTCTTTGCAAGAAAATCAACTTTCTCATTACCACTCAGTCCACAGTGAGCTGGTATCCATTGGAAGACTAGGTGTTTTTGAAGTGCGGTTAGATGGGTAAGGATTTTCCAACATTCTATAATTGTTTGGTTTTTTGGTGACAACTTGGAAGTAATTGCTATAATTGCTGCCCTGGAATCTGAGAGAATAACTGCTTGCTGAAAATGTGAAATTCTATACAAAAGATTTTGTAGGGCCATTCGAATTGCTTCAATTTCTCCATCAAAGTTAGTAGTTCCATAACTTAAAGATTTGTAATAGGAAAAGAGGTGACATGTGGCTCCAGCACCTGCTCCATCTTGGTTTGATATCAATGATCCATCAGTATAAATATGCAGCCATTCGTGTTCTGGAAATCTAGTATGTATTGTCTCTAATGCCAATAATTTTAGAACACTAGTTGGAGTATCACTTTACTTAACTTCTTCTGTCAGGTGTACATAATATGTGATGTCTAATGTTTGTGTCAGATTGACTTTATATATGAATCTTTCCTTTGAATTAGGAAGGTATACATTTTTCTTGATTCCTTGAAGTTTGAAAAGAAAGCTCTCCTGAGTGTTTAGTGTATATGTAAACTTTCTCTTGTTCCATGTATTGAAAGGGAGTCTGATCAACTTTTTGTGTTGAGTAAGAGCTGCTTTTTCTATTTCATATTCAATGGGGTATTGGTTGGTTAGTATTTCCATAGCTGCTATTGGTGTGGTTTTGATAGCACCTGTAATTAGTCTCAGACTTTGGTTTTGAAAGATTTGATTTTTTTTTTTTGTAGTATTTGCTGTTACAAGAACTTCGCAGCAATAAGTAAATAATGGCTCTATATATACATTGTATGTCAAGCTAAGAGTTGTTCTGGAACATCCCCACTTCATTCCTGTTAGACATTTTAACAGTGAAAGATGCCTTTCTGCTCTTTGTATTACATTTTCTATTTGTTTGGTCCATGTAAGTTTGGTATCAAATATAACTCTGAAATACTTCGCTTCCTTTGTGTCTGGTAATTGTTGACCCTCAAAATTTAGTTTTATTTTTAGTGGTTTTTTCCTTAGTGAAAATATATGGTAGTTTGATTTTGTTGTATTAACAGTCATCAAATTTTCTTTGGTCCACTTTTGTAGGCTGGTTAAGAATTATTGCATGGTTTTTTTTCTAGATTTGTACTTTTGTTTTCTAATTATGAAGTCCACATTACTAAGTCATTGGAAAATAATGCATACTTCACATCTGATTCTTGTATTTGTTGTGGCAGATCTTTAATAAATGTATTAAAATATGTGTTGCTGAGCACTGCACCTTGTGGTAAGCCATGGTGTGCTTGTTTATATTTAGATATATTTCTTCCATATCTGGTAACAATAAAGTGCTGTGTTAGGAAATGACATTAGCCATGAAAACATTGGACCTTGTGTCCCTATTTTCTTTTTTTTTTTACTTTCTTTAGTAGTTTTGTTCTGCATATAGAATCATATGCATTTTGAAAATCAATAAAAACTGATACATTATCTTCTTTTCTATTGAAGGAGTCTTCGATTTCTTGACTGAGAAGTAAGACTTGTTCATTTATAGAGTGGAGCTCTCTGAATACACCTTGACATGGGGAAATCAAATTTTATGATTCTAGAAGCCAATTTAACCTATTTGATACCATTGTTTCCATCACTTTTGCTGTTTTTTTAGTAAGAGCTATAGGTCCATAACTTTTTTATTTCTGATGCTGTTTTATCTATCTTCAAGAGTGGGACAATTATTAATTTTCACCAGTCGGCAGGTACAGTGGTATTCCAGGATAGGCTGTAGAGTTTTAGTAGTTGTTTTGCTGTTTTTCCAAGGTTTTTTATGAACTCTGGATGTATGTGATCTGGTCCAGAAGACTTTTTGTTTTTCAGATTATTTATTGCAATGTTCAGTTCTTGCATATTAAAATTTTGAAAAAAGATATTATGTTTGGTGCTAGGATCACATTCTCTTTCTTGTTTCAAGTCTTTCTTAAATTATCTTCCTTTCATAGAAGTTTGAAAACAGTGTTGTTGTAATTAATTTAATTTAAAAGGTTAGTTAATTAATAACACTGAACAACACTTACAAAATATTTTTCCGGGATGCGTTTCGAAAGTTAACTTTCCTCCATTATCAACCGGACAATAACTGGGTTTCCATGGTGTTTCATGGTGCGGATAGTGATGCTTCTTCTGATGTTTCTTCTGGTAATGGTTCAATGAACTTACTGAAAATGTTCCTCTGAGGAATGTCGTAATTAAATACTCGGTTTCTATTTTTTAAAATAAAGATTTGTTCCCATGTGGACAGTTCTTGTTTTCCGGTTATGTGTTTGAGAAGTTTCGGTTCTAGCTTTATGTCATGATTTTTTGTCCAAAAGTGAAATGCAACCGCTGATTTTTCTAATTGTTTACTCTTGATGTTTCTAACATGTTCCTTGGATCTAATTTCTAAATTTCTTTTGGTTTTTCCTATGTATATTTCATTACAATCACTGCATTCAATTTGGTATATGCCAGATTTTTTGTTAGGTGGAATAGCATCTTTGATGTTTGAAAGTAGTAGGTTTTTTATGGAGTAACGGTTTACTGGTGCTAGCTGAATGTTGTATTCCTTGAACACTTTTTTAAATTTATCAAAGGCCCATGGATGATATGTGAATTTTTTTAATATCATTTTTGTTTTTGCTGCTATGAGAGTTGTAGTTTCTTTTAATAATTTTTTCTTTTCTGCTCGTTTTACCTTTTTATCTACTAATTCTTTGGGAAAGCCGTTTTTTTGTGCTATTTCAATTATTTTATAATATTCTGTTTTATATTCTTCTGCTGAAAGAGGGATGCTCACCAATCTATGTGTTAAACTATTGAAAATTGCTTGTTTGTGGCTTCTTGGATTGTAACTATTAGCTTTTATGTAGTTGTCTGTCTGCGTTGGTTTTCTGTGAACACCGAAATTTATTCTATCCTTGTTTTTGATTAATTTTAGATCTAAAAATGGTAATTTATTATCTTTTTCTATTTCCACTGAAATTTATACTTTTGTCCTGTATGTTCAGAAGTTTTAATGCGTCACTGGTGTGTCTTTTTGGAACTATTGCAAATATGTCATCTACGTATCGCTGCCAGAGTTTGAACATCCATGGGAAACCTTTTGTGAGCCTTATTTCCAATGAACTCATGTAAATATCTGCTAAGAATGGCGAGAGAGGGTTGCCCATTGCTAAACCTGAAGTTTGACGGAAATACTTTGTTTGGAACTGGAAGAAATTTTGTTCTGTGCATAATTTGGTGAGTTCTATGTATTCTGTAATTTCTGACAATGATATTCCAAGTGATTTGAGCCAATTTTTGATCAGTGATGGGAGTTTTTCTATTGGTATACTGGGAAATAGTGACTTTACATCAGAGGAGACAAGGGAGTTCTCTTCTGTTAATTTGAAGTCTTTGATGTGTTCTATTAGTTCATAACTGTTTCTTATGCTTAAACTTTCGAATTTAGGAAATGAATTAAATTTATTAGATAGCCATTTTGCCAGTTTGTAAGTTGGTGAATCTATGCTGATAATTATAGGTCTCATGGTGATGTCTGGCTTGTGTATTTTGGGTAAACCATACAGTCTAGGCATGGTTGGATTATTTGGTTTAATTGCATATTTGTTTGGTATTATGCTTGAATTTTGTATAGTTTTTTCAAAGGTTTGAACACAAGTGGTTAGCAGGTTTTTGCTGATTTTTTCGTAGTTACTATCATTTAGCATTGTTTCCATTTTTTCTATGTAATTTGGTTTATTCATTATTACTATTTTGTTCCCTTTGTCTGCCTTTGTGTATACTACGTTTTTATGTTTTAAAGAATGGATAAGATTTTGTTTATTTTTGTGACTTGATCTGTATTTTAATTCTTCTAAAATCTTTTTGCACTGGGTTTTTACCGAATTTTGTGTAGATAATGGTAAACACTGTGTTGAAATATTTATGTCTGCTATGTAGTCTTCAATTTCTGTAGAAAAATGGACGCATGATTTTAAACCTTGATTTAAAAGATGTGGTTAATCTTTCTGATCATGAATTCTCCAAAGAGGAAATTAATCTTTTAAATCAAGGTAATTAACATGAATATTACAAATAGAAGCACTATTAACAGTGAAGTATTCTTCATGTTTGAAGTCATTTTAAGTCACTTTTTTACACTCACCTTCAGTTAAATTGTTTTAAAAACAGGAAAGGTTTTCAAGACCATTCCGTCCCATCATCCACCGTTGGGTGTCTGAAGCTATTTTCTTATTCCCCCTCTCCACTACTATCATCCTGCTGCCATCTAGTGTTAGGGGCACAGAGCTTTAACACTTCATTTAAAGCTGGGATTTTGAAGTTAATCACTTTATTGTTGTTCTTGATTGTGTAAATTTTTTCCCAAATGTGCAGTTCTATTGGTGAATTTAGAGATTTTAACAATTTTATATTCTTCAGGTTGACTACAGGACATGATTGTCTGGCAAAACATTTAAACAGAATTGGGATATACTCTTCATCACTCTGTCCTCTATGGGATCTGCAAGAGGAAATGAACCAAGACCACTTTCAAATATGTCCGGCGATTTCTAACACCCCATCCATTAGTAAAAAATATTGGAGAGCAAGAGGATTAATACTTCATTGTCAGAAATCCAGCATTAGCTAACAACAACAATTTTATATTGAGGCCAATGCTATGGTTTTCATTCCAAAAGTGGTGTACCACAGCAGACTTTTCTGCTTGTTTTAGTTTTATGTTCCTCTGATGTTCCTTTAGTCTGACATCCAAATTTCTTTTTGTTTTTCCTATATAGTTTTTTAGAAACTATTGCAGTTGATTTGGTAAATTCCAGATTTTAGTTTGTAAGGGATGGTATTGTTAAGTGACTTGTTCAGCAGGTTTTTTAAACTGTATTTGTTTTGAGGTGCCAGTTTTATGTTTAGCTTTTTGGAGATTCTTTCAAATTTCCTGAAGACCCAGGGATGGTAGGTGGAATTTCTAAATTTCCAGTTGTTATTTGTGAGTGGTGTTAACATAGTGGTTTGTGAAATTATCTTGAGCTTTTCTGCATTTTTTGACATGTTCCTAATGGTGGCTGGGTTGAATCCATTTAGTACTACTGTTTCTTGTATATCATGTTGCTCTTTCAGAAGTTCCTCTTTACTTAAAGGGACATAATATAATCGGTGAATTAAGCTTCTAAATATTGCTAGTTGGAATGGAATTGGGTTGCAACTATTTTTCTTTATGTAATTACCACATGTGTGGGCTTTCTATATATTCCAAAATTTATACTATCTATATAGTATAAAGCATCAAATAATACAGGAGTACCAAGATCTCCAACATGACCTCAAATACCAGGAAGCAAAGAGACGGTTTGATTACTTGCATGGGAAGCTGTTACATATCAGGATGCTTGTGTTTGAGTATGATGCAGAAGCAGTGCGACAGAGCAGCTGTTACTGACCCTGGTGCACCTTGCCACAGCCTGCCATCCCTCTTCCACAAGTTTCGAGAAGAAAATGAAAGAATCTCAGTGTTTGAACTTTGTCATGCTACCATCATATTACTGCCATCCACATCTTGATCATTTATGCCATTTTAGTATTGTAAACATTATTTTCGCTATAGCAGTGCTCACATGGAAATGGGAGGGTGTAAGGTTGACCGTCAAGACATTTCATTGGAGTTATAAAATGCTTATGTGAGGAATAAATGGTGCACGTTTTGTACCGGAGATGATTTCTTTATTTTTTAATGAGAAAGTGTTGGTCAGATGTTTTTTTTTTTTGTACTAGGGAAACTATTTAAGCACAAAGAATTATTTCTGTTATGTCCCTCCCTTCTCTTTCTTTCTCACAACAGCACACAGGCTTTTGTTTTATAATTTTAAAAATGAAGAGTGATGTTTAAGATGTATTATTTGGAAATTGATTCTATACTTTGTTTAGTTTTTCCCAAGATAATGTTCTGGTGCATGTAGGGTGACCAGATTGCTGTAGACAGAAAAGGGAGACTTGTATCTTGCTGGTTAAATTAAAATAGAAATATACTACAAATATTTATTTAATTTTATGGAGGAACACACTTTTTCTTTTACAAATACTTCTCTGAAGATCAGATTTTTTTCAAAAGTTGAAACTTCTTTAATAGATATTTGTAAAAGTCAAGACAATAATATAGTAAATTGAAAAAATCTCAATATTTCTAAGCATGCTCCAACTTACTTGTAATAATGTTAATCACAGGACTAGTTTTGGAGAGGGTCCTCAGAGATAAATATTTTCTTGTTATAGTTCTTGTGTACATACCCCTTGGTATTAGGCAACAGGCAATGTATGCTAACTATACCTTGTCTCACCTTTAGATGACAGTGTGGAGTTAAATGGGATATATCTGTCTCTAGCGCCTACAAGTTGCCATTAGCCTCGTCCTTTTCTACCCTTGCGCTGTTGCCAAGTTTCTAATAGCATGGTGTAAATATTGAGTTGTTATAAATTTCAGGTTTGAACACATTATCCTATGCAGAATTTTTTTCTCTATAATGTTATATCCTTTTTAGAATTATTATACATTTCTATATGCCTATATTTCTTCAGAAAACGTTCTTTTCAATATAAGTTCGATATTTGCTGTTTCTATGCTCATCATGCACTAACAAACTAACTGCTAGAATACATCTATATTTTTTTCTTAGCTACAGTAAACTATAGTGCTACTACCTACCCACTTTGAATTCTCTGTGCTTACTCAGTTAAGTGTTACAATTTTTTAAATTAGATGTTTTCAGACAATTTTATATCTGTGCACTGCAAAAGTTACGCAGTGTGAAACTTTTTTGTTATTGAGTTTACATCGGGGACCAAGCAAGAAAAAATGTTGAAGAGGGTTGGAGAAAGTTTTTAAAATAAACCAAAGGCTGTAACCTCTTTCTTTCGTCACGTAAGGCAAACAAAAGGTATTCATCTATTCAGCATATTCTCATGCCAGGCCTGACACAGAAGATAGTATAAGGAGTAGCACTAGCAGTTCGAAAGAAGTCATGTGTGTAACTGTGTGGAATCTGTGAGCTGTTATTGCGTTATTTATTTAACATTTTCCGTAAATATTTGTAGTTATGGAGGGGGAAGCTAGGGAGAGACGATATATTGGTAAATTAAGAAGTAAGAAATGCCAAATAATTATGAATGTGTTAGATTATCTTTCAAGTAAAGTAAGTGTTAGTAAGGCAGTAAAAGAAACAGCTAAGGCTATCGGGTGTTCAGAAGCAGTAGCATATAGATTAAAAAGGAAGTAATGAAAGGACCTCTAAGAACGCCATAAAAAATGTTGCAAAAAGGGCAGTAAAACAAAAAAACGATAGGTTAACGCAATATGATGGAATAGTGCAAAGTGGAGTACGGCAAATTTTTCATTCTTTACTGTTTGCAAATATTTCACCCATGCTGAATATAATTTTGTCACGGGTCAACAGTGATGACACCCTACCAAATTTCTCAAGGGCCACTCTTAGTAGGTTCTTACATGATTTGGGGTTCGAATATGAAAGAAGGGGTAGCAAGTGCATATTAACAGAAAGAGATGATATTATCAGATGGTGACATAACTATCTAAAATACATAAGAAGGTTTACGGACCAGGGGAAATCAATTGTTTGTACAGATGAGTCATTTGTAAATTTAGGCCAAGGGCATGGAGGATACCAAAGTGTCCGTCTAGCAGCGATTGAAGGACTAAGTACAGGACTCCGGCCACCTCGGGGTCGCGTGTGGAGAAAGATTTGCAACTAGTACATGTTGCAACACTGCGCTCCATTTAACGTGTACTGTCTTCTAAGGGTGAGATGCACTATAGATGAATGTTAGCAAGACCAATAACCTCGTTAGTCTTGTTCCATCTTCTGGGCAGTTACAAGTTCACAATGGAGAGTAAGAGTCAACAGGATACTTTCAGAGTAACATGGTTAGAACTGGAAGAGTGAAAGAGTTAAAAAAAAAAAATTGTGTTGTTTAACGATGCTGTCAATTTCCAGGATCACATCAGCTTCGCCGATGTGCCGGAATTTTGTTCCTGCAGGAGTTTGTTTACAGTAAATCTACTGACATGAAGCTGTTGCTTTTAAGAACACTTAAAACCATTGGTCTGGGCCGGATTTGAGCCCACGACCTTGGGATCAGTGGGCCAGCGTCTACTCAACTGAGCCACACAGACCAACAGTGTGAGGGAGTGTGTGTGAGAGTGAGTGAAGAAGAGTGAAAGAGAGTGTGTGTGTGGGGGAGACAAAGCGAGAGAGTTAGAGTATGTGAGAGTGTGTATTTGAGAAAGAGTGTGTAAGAGAGTGTGAGTGTATGCGTGCATTTCTGTGTGTGAGTGATGAGTGAAGTTTAAGAGCCTGTTGACAACTAGGTCATTTGGGCCCAAAGTAAAATTTGAAGTCTAGAACAGTCACAATCTCATGTGGTTAAAACGTGAAGGCTAAACCACAAGATTAAAATGATAAATAGTTGTTGTTGTTAGCTAATGCTGGATTTCTGACAATGGTCATTAATCCTCTTGCTCTCCAATATTTTTCACTGATGATATTGAAGAGAGCAATAGCAGTAATAGTAACCGCTTTTTAGAGAGCACCATATTTTTATGTTTTGGGGGTCACATCGCTCTCTCACAACCCCCAGAATGTCTAGAGGACCACACCTGTCGTTGGTTTATGGGTCTCACCGACCTGACTGGGAGAATTATCAAAATAAATTCACCGACCATATCCTCTGATTACCAATCAGAGGACGTATTACATGCCATGACAGATCAGCATGTTAGAGGCTAAGATTTTATAGAGAAATGGAGAGGTTGGAAAAATAAAGACTCCCTAGCCCTCGGGAACCCTAATAGCATCGGGGTCGGAAGCGAACAAGAGATGACCAAGGTAAGGTCAGATAGAAAAGTTACAGTGAGGAGCAAAACACCAGTAAGTGGAAGTAATGTTCTGCTCAGCTTGGGTACCTTGCGGTCGCTATTCACATATCCCCTAGACGGAGACCCCTGAGTCAAGTGATAAATAGTTAAAACATTTAAAAGTCAAGAACTAGAAGAGAAACTTGCTTTTGGTATTTACATATTGGTATAAAGGCAAGAAGCAGATGTGAGGCAGATAATTCCAAGTCCAGGTAAATTTTATTGTGTTCTGGAGGCTACAAGTTCCTCATGTGAAAGGCGTTTCAGTTCTGCCGGGTTTATTTTTTCCAAAAGACATTGTAATTTGGATGTTCACCGTCTCAGTGATCTTGTGTTCTTGTATCAGGATAAAAAGCATTAAAGTGATTTAATTTATGCAAGGTTGTTTGCTGTTTGTTTCAGTTTAAATTTTGTAATGCAATTTATGTTACTGAATGAACTGATGAAAAGAAAGCTGAGAAAGCTATAAAATGAAGAATCAATAAGCATTAGAGGTGTTTTTCCGTTATATTAGAATAAAAGGTGCTCATTATATATTTGTTATAAATTAAAATTCTTTTATGCCACTAATATTTATTGTAGGTATGTATTGTTATTTGATTACCTAGTAATAAGTACCTATTATTATAATTTCACTTAATTATAAAGAAGTGTGGTTTTGAATAGAATGGAAATAAATCTTGTAGTATTTATTAAAGACAGTCAAATTAAAATCTGTATTTAATGAAGTCTGTCTGGGTGGCTCAGTTGGTTAGATGCTGGCCTACTGGTCCCAGGGTCGTGGGTTCGAGCCCGGCCCGGGCTGATGGTTTTTGAGTGTGCTTAAAAGCGACAGCTCCATGTCAGTAGATTTACTGGCATGTAAAAGAACTCTGCGGGACGAAATTCCGGCACACCGGCGACGCTGATGTGATCTTGGCAATTGACAGCGTCGTCAAACAACAGAATAATTAAATAATTAATTTGTATTTTATGAACATATTTTTATAGTTTATACTGTTAAGAGAGATAAGTTGGAGTGAAACTACAATGTTATAAATAGGGCTAGGAAGTTCATGCCCTAAAAAACACTGAAATATGCATGCAATATGCTCTTAAAAACTTGAAAATATGCCAAGAAATGTGCACTATTTAATTAAAACAATGTCCCTTTACAGTAGACAAGACGAGTTGGTATAAATAATAAAGTTACCTTATTCCTTAGAGGTTGAAGCAGAAGTGGTTCTGCTGCTAGTATTAACTGCTAAATTGCAGTTCACAACCAACACTTTGCACAAAATCTCAACTGTAAAACATTGTCTGTTGTCTCGCAAAACACTTTTGTAACATGGAAAACTTGAAAGAAGTTAACTGCATCACAGAGAGTCAAGTCTCCTGGTGTGATAGATGGGTTTCTTTTGAGGATGTCTTGAATATCGCACATCTGTTTATAACTATAATTTTTTGAAATTACATTATTTACTTTCTCTTTCACTTTTTGACGTATGCTACCACAAACCGAACTTAGATCACGTTTTTTCAAAGACAGTAAGTGATTCATGCAAAGGAGATCCTACAGCTTCCAATGCCGTTATGGCTGTTGGTAAGAAAGAAAAATGGACAGATATGAAACTAAGATCCTCTTTTAACCCAGTGCCTGACGGAATATTTTGCATAGTTTCTATTGATGTGCATCTTTCGAGTCCTATGAATTAACAACTTATTCGACTATTTCTATGTGCTCAGCATAATATAAAACTGCATCGACCCATGTTCCCCATCGAGTTAACACTGGTGCAGGAGGAAGTCAGATATTAGGTGCTGTTGATCTAAACAACTTAACTCTTTTAGGAGATTTAACAAAAATTCTCTACCAATTGGAAAAAAAACATTTATTATCTCAGAAATGGGATGAAGAGCGTGTGCCAAATAAGTTATATGAATTAAGTTAGGAAATATACCTTTCAGAGTTTGTCTTGATTTTACCGTATAAGGACCGGCATCAGTAACAAATAAAAGTAACCGGTCGTATTTGATTCCACATGGACATAGTAATTTCAAAGAGTCCATCACAAACTGGATCACAGTTACATTGTCAGTGGGGGGTAGTAAGGGGTAGTCATGCGCCTCCTATAGCCTCTCCTACCCAATTCCCATCCTCATCCTGCCCGTGGTGCACCCTGCTTTTAACAGATGAGGCTCTGGGGACCGATTCAGAGCGGTATAACTGTTTCATCTAAAATGGAGGAAATGTCATTTACATATGTGCTGGCCTATTACAGCACAACAGCGTCCCTCAGAGGCACATGAGGGGAAGGTCGGTGGATCTAAATACCACCCATTTAGTCCCCCGGCTAGGTCTGATGGACCCGTTGACCAACGATAGGTGTGGTCCCCCTTGCAAAATGGGAGTTTAAGTCGGGTGATGTAACTGCCACATTGTAAAACTGGTGCCCGTTAAGAAAACAGTTGCATGAAAGCCACATACATGAATATGAGTCCTAAATATAAACATTCCGGAGTTAAAACTGTCCCCCAGTCGGATCTCCGGGTGGGGACATCTTTAGGCAAATTTCATCACAACAATTCCAATACTTTAAGAATTCTACAATGAAATACAGGAGGCATGTCCCAGCCTAAAAAACAAGAGCTAATGAAAATATTAAAAGACCAAGATATAGATGTCTTCACAGTACAAGAAGCCAATATATCAGAAGAACAGGAAATATACTTTGAAATGGATCAGTACACTACACATATACTTCCAAAGGCTCGTCAAATAGCAAGTGGTATTCTTACAGCAATTAAAAGAAATATGAAAGCTACTATCCAAATCCAAAAAACAATGGAAGAACAAGATAAATCAGAAATAGTTAAAATTGAAGTATGGAAAAGTAACTACCACTATAGAATTTACAGTATCTACAATCCTCCAGACAATACACTAGATCCAAATTCTATTCCCATAGAACCCAAAAGTATTTTAATAGGTGATTTTAAGGCACACTCCCCTAGGTGGGGCTACAGAGATATAAATTCAGCAGGAAGAGTCATAGAAGACCTATTAAACTCATCAACAATGGAATTAATATTTAATCCAAATGATCCACTCACTTACTTTCATTATAATGGTTCAGGTACAAATCCTGATCTTCTGATGGTGTCATCTGACATAATTGACAATACAAAAAGAGAAATAATAGACAACCCAGGTTCAGGCCACAGAATCACCATAAACTCCATAAGAGGTCTAATAAATAAAAGTAACAAACCAAAAGTTAAAACTTCTTGGAATTTTAAAAAAGCAGATTAGTCCAGTTTCCAAAATGAGATAGAAGGGAAGTGTAATATACTGTTAGAATCAGAGTTCAAGTCAACAGATGAAATGAATAAAAAAATTTGTGAAATATTATTGACAGTAGCCAAAACACATATCCCCAAAGGAAAGTTAAAGAAATATAGCAACTTTTGGTCTCCATCTTTATCTAAGTTAAAACACAAAAGAAATATAGCAAGAGTCAAAGCCGAAAGAACCAAGTGTCCAGAAGATATACAAAACTGGAGAAGAAAAGCAGCCATTTTTAAGAAAGAATTAATTACAGCAAAGAGGGCCAGTTTCACAAATTTTGTAGAACATATGGGCTATAGGAAAGATGGAAATAAAATATACAAATTCCTTAATAAAACAAAATTATCAAAAAATACAACTGAACCATTAAAACATAATAACAAAAGCTTAACTACAGATAGGGAAATAGCAGAATCCCTTAACAAGTTTTATGCTCAGTCACAAAGAATACCCCAAGCGTATAAAAAACAAGGTAAGGCTATCCAAAAAACTATCAGAGAAACTAATAAGCCAAAAGGTATACGAAATGATATTGTAATTCAGGATTTTAACAGGAAAGGAAAAGAAATCCTACTTAAACTGTATAACACGTGTTGGAGAATGACTGTACCTTCCGACTGGAAAAAAGCCATTATCATCCCAATTTTAAAGAGAAACAAAGCCTCAAACAATATTAATAGTTTTAGACCAATATCTTTGACCAGTGTTATTGCAAAAGTGATGGAAAGAATGGTGGCATCTAGACTTAACTGGTTCCTAGAATATTACAACTTAATTAATAGTTCACAGACCGGCTTCAGACAGAATCATAGTACAAGTGAAAATGTACTCCTATTAAGCCAAGACATCAAGGAAGCTTTCAATAGAAAGGAGGATACCTTAGCAGTATTCATTGATTTTAAATCTGCATATGACTCAGTCTGGAGAAACAAATTAATTGAGAAGTTGCAATCAATAGGTGTGAAAAGTAACATGCTTAAATGGATAACTCAGTTTATTTCACAAAGATTTTGTGCCACAAAATATAATACATACATTTCCAAATACAAACAAACACACCGAGGACTTCCATAAGGTGCTGTTCTGAGCACAACACTCTTTAACATATATATATAAATGACCTTCCATCAATAATAAAAACTTTAGAAACCAAAATTGCTTTATTTGCTGACAATGTAGTCATTTGGACTTCAGGCTCTCCAAAAAAACCTGAATGAATTAAAGACAGAATAGAAACAGCCCTAAACAAAGTACATGAATGGAGCTCCAAAAACCTCATGGCTATCAATGTGGAAAAAACAAATTATGAATTATTTACACTAAAATACAAACCAGGTAATATTAACATAAATTATAATGGTAAACCACTCAAAGCAGTTGATGATGCCAAATACTTAGGCATCACTTTCGACAGAAAGCTAAGTTGGAAAAAACATATAGCAAACATCTCAGAAAAGGTTGAAAAGAAACTGCAAATCCTGAAAAGGTTAGCTGGTGCTAAATGGGGCTGCTCAAGGAGAGTCCTTAACACAACATACAAAATGTATGTTAAACCAAACCTCTTGTACTGTTCTGAAGCTTTAATAACAGCAGCAAATGCTAACATCAATAAACTTGAACAAATACAAAATCAGGCTCTTCGCCTAATCACTGGAACAGTTAAATCCACACCTATTGATGCCATGATTGCCTTAACATGGACCCCATCAATAACAACAAAAATAGAAGATCAAGCATTGCTCCAACACGAGAAAATGTTACGACTGCCAAACTCTAAATGGACCGAAGAGAACCTCCCCCCTTCAATCCTTAAAACTCATAGTAGTTTCCTAGAAAAGGTAACACAGATTAAATCCAAATTGAACATTCCTAACACCAGAGAAAATTTATTTATAAGAGAAAATCCATTGGAATTATTGCAACCTACCTTCAATTTGGAATTAATAGAGGAAATAAGTAAATCAGACACACCAAAAGAAATACAAAAACTTCTAGCTCTGGAAACAATCAATACTAGGTATCCCACAGAAGAATAGCTGCACATATATACTGATGGATCCTCCAAGGTAAACCTTACTGGAGCTGGAGTTACGTGTTCACATGTTTCCTTTTATCATTCTGTTGGCAGAGACACAACAAATTATGATGGAGAAATAGAGGCTATATACATTGCTCTCCGACAATTATTAAATCTTCCCTTAAATAAATTTAACAAGGCAGTAATTCTTTCAGATTCAAAAGCTGCAATTCAGGGAATATATTCAAATACTACAAAGAAGTCAACAAAAATTAGAGAATGCTACAAAGTGTTAACACAACTCCAAAAAGTTAATAAGACTGTTCAGCTCCAATGGATTCCAGCACAATGTGGAGTCATGGGGAACGAAGCTGCAGACTCACTTGCAAAGAAAGGCACAACAATAAAACAAAAGTCTAAATTCAATTTCTCATATTCCTCAATAAAACGCTTGATCATTAAAAAATGTTCTCATTCATACCCACAAGAAATAGAAACAAATGCCAAAGATAAAAAATGGATTACACTACTTTCCAATCCAAATATAATCCCCCAGAGACCAAGGAAAACAGCGGTTGCAGCCTTCTGACTATTGACAAATCACGAGTGCTTAGCAAGTCATCTCTACAGAATAGGTATCTCAGCCTCACCAATATGTGTCCTGTGTAACGATCCAGCAGAAATGAACAAAGACCACTTGAAGACCTGTGAAGCATTAAGATCAGAAGAAGCTACAGTTCAAAAGTATTGGAAAGCACGAATGCTAATGGCTTAATTGACAGATGCAAGGCACTAGAAAACAACATATCTCTAGTAATTTTAAGGTCCAGGAAAGGTAATGTGTTGTTGTCTTCTATTTCAATTGTAAACTTTATATGGTTGTCCTGTAGGTTTAGTAATTTCAGAGAGTCTTCTTTTTGTTTCTGGGGGATTATGGCACAGATGTCATCTACTTATCTTCTCCAAAATTTGAACATATGTGGAAAGGAATTTACTATGTGAGTTTGAAAAACCTCATGTACATGTCTGCTAAAAACAGTGAAAGTGGACTCCCCATTGTTAAACCTTTGGATTGTCTTTAGAATTTATTGTCAAGTGTGAAGTAGTTATTCTTTGTGCAAATTTCTGTAAGGTTAATGATGTTACTTATTTCTGTAGAGTCTATTGCAGTCTTAGTCAACCATCTCCTAATGAGTGTAGGTATTTTTTCCACCGGGATGCTGGTAAAAGAGATTTAACATCAAAAGAAACCATTATGTGGCCTTCAGGGATATTGTAGTTCTGTAGGTATTTTACGAGTTCCAAGGAATTCTCAGTTCTTAAACTTTCAAATTTTGTATAAGATTTTAGCTGTTTACTAGCCATTTAGCAAAGTGGGTAAGTGGGTGAATTAATGCTGTTGATGATGGGTCTCATGCTATTATCCTGTTTGTGTACTTTTGGCAGGCAAAATAAACATGGCAGTATGGGATTACAGGGTTTTAGGTTAAATTTTTCTGTTGCTGATAAAGTTTTTGTAACTTGTAAAGCTTTGAGAGGTAGAACTGGAACTTAAAGATTCAATGCCACAGCTGGGATTTGAACCACAGACTCTCTGCTTACTAGGTTAGAGCACGCACCTAGTAAGCGGAGGGTCTATGGTTCAAATCCCAGCTGTGGCACTGAATTTTTAAGTTCCAGTTCTACCTCTCAAACATTGCCCACACATGACTTGTATGTTTAAAACCACCTTCACTAAGTTGGTTGGCATACAAAAATAACAATTTGCATTTTAACATTTTTGTTAGTTGCCAAAGATTCTTCATTCAAAACTCTTATAACAATTTCCCGCTCTTCTTAATAACTCTCCTTTTTCATCATTTTTCATTGGCACTTTGGACTTTTTTTTCCATTTATATGCTGTCTTTAATATCTGCAGTCACACAGACATTTTTGACATTGGAACATATGCTGTTGTTTTTCTAATTCATAAGTTTTCATGTGTTACTATTGGTAACATTCACATTCTAATTGACACTAATGCTTAGGTTTCAGTAATACATCAGAGTCTAAAATTAAGATAAATGAGGCCTTTCATGCAAAACTGAAAATTAAATTTGTTGGTAATGAATAGAGCAAGCAACATATAAGCAAAATGAACAGGCAGTTAAGAAAATGCAAATTTAACAAACCTGACGTAGTCTTGGTAGACCAAGAAGCTTATTTTCAAACAAAATATTCTTTTCTTCAGGTGAAAGGCTTGCTATGGGATCTTTGCTATCGTACCAAAAATTCCAGTAAAGTGAATCAGGTATTGCATTTTCTGCAAACTGAAAAATTAAAAGTGCATTAATTCCATTTTGTTTCACTTACTGGAGTCTTTATTTCATTGTATATGGTAGACCATGTCATAAAATACAATTATTTTAAAACAATTAACTTGATACAATATTGTGGCAAAAGACAGGTCCAGTTACTTTTACTGTCACTTTATTTCTCCTAAACAGAATCATGAAACAACACAATTCTCTATTTTATAATTAACACAATTTATAATATGTCATGACCTTGCATTCCACAGTTATACCTAACAATCAACTCTGATGATTAACTGTCTAAAACTATCTCTGATGATACACTCTCTCAAACTGCCTCACACTGACCAGCCCATCACTAAATTTACTATCCATCTGACTCACTTAATATTCAAATATTAAACTCAGTTAATGTATGAAAAACTAGTTTGCAAATAATAAATCACTTTCGGAAAATATCTGTTGTCACTCATAATGTATCTTTTAATATAGCAAATGAAAAGGTCAAGAAACCTATAGCAGACAGCACTTGAAGTGCTGAACCTTGACAGTGGATTATTGGTAGAAGTTCTCCGAAGTTCTCACCTTGGCTATCATACAGTAGAGCTGCAAATAAATCCTCTTACTAGCTACTTAGCTTTTCTGAATGATCTCTGGAAGGCAATTAGAGTCTGATTTTTAAACAAAGATACATGGCAGCAGTCAAGCAAGGGGGTTATGGGTAACAGGGAAAGGTTGTTGTTATGGAAACATAAACAAAGGTTGCCACATTAGCCACACTGATAAATAGTTTACTGCTCAGGTCAGTTATCGCTAAGCTGGGCAAGGAACGGAACCTGTTTGGATGTTCACTTGCATAGTGTGTTGTTTGCCTACTTCGTTAACACTTTTATATTAAAACACATAGTTATGGAAGCAAGAGTTGGTGCATGTGGTAGACTACTAGAGATTACATGTGCATGTTTTCGCTGCCGTGAGACAAACCTGAACATTTGTTCATATGTCTCGAGTATTGAGGGTTATCACTGCTGCTTATTGACAACACTGCAGCTCTCCATATGGAGAAGCTGACATTTGACATGTATCTTCTTTTAAAAATCAGACTATAATAAGATTTGGTTTCTTTTAATGATCAGAGTTTATTCTAAATATCACAATTAATGAAGCATCTAGCAAGTTGTTTTCCCTTTGATTAATAAGTCAATTGGCTATGAAGTAAATTTATCATCTTCCTGCTACTTAGGATGTTCCAGTGGACCTAGCTATGTATTTAATATGTATTTGAGATTTACAGTGAAAAATGTGAGTTAGTTGCAGAATTAATCTTGTGGAGCGGATTGGACAGTTTTGCTGCAAATGTATCGTGCACTGCTCCAATCCAAACTAGATTATGGTTGTGTCACTTATTCTTCAGCATGGCTATCTTTGCTAAGAAGATTAGACACAGTCCATTACCAGGGCATTCGCATAGCAATAGGAGCTCTTCCAACTACCCCAGTTGTGAGCCTTCATGCCAAATTGGCAGAACCTCCTCTGCAATACTGGCATGTGGACAACAACAACAATAACATCATCATCATCATCACATCCAGATGCCATCAACAGAATTCGCAGCCAATCAGCCTCCGCAGAAGTCCGACCTAGCCACACGACACCAATAGCCGCACCAGATATAGACTCCCCACCCACACCAGTTCCACTCTGACAACATAACGGCCGTGGCTGCGATGTGCTATGTCAGCTCATGAAGTGCACCAACTTATTCACCTGACACCAAGACTGACCAACAACATCATCCACCACCACTACAGAGTTCACCACTCATAACTTTCATCATCACTAGCTACCAGGGGGCACTCAGGGCTTAGGTCATGTCTGTCCTCTGGCACTTCAGTAATCTCACTTGCTGTTACTGCCACTGGCAGGCAGCATTCATTTATCACCACAGAATATGCAGGTGCATCTATGCAGAACTGCAGCAGTGAGGTTTTTTTTTTCTTTTTTTACCTCAAGACTTCCGGTGGGATTTTTTAGTAAGTAGGCTGCCAGGGTTTGAAGCCCGGATAGGAGTCTTATGCTCGCATATGGTTAGGGCTTAAGTAGCCTTTTTCCTCACCACAAAAAAAAAAAAAAAAAAAAATAGAAAATATTGTGACATTGGTCATACAACAATATGCAGATGAGAGGGGGCCAAGCGACCTGAAGTGGTTGCATGTGTGTGTGGCTGAGGTGGCGCGATAACAACAAAAGGGGCCAAGAAGCTTCTCATTGATTCTCGCTGAGTCATTGTGCACGTGCTCATGGAAAGATCTTGAAAGGTCACGTGACATTGGCTCCAGTACAAATAGGACACAGACAGCATGGGCGGTGAGCAATAAAAAATAAAATATAAAATAAAATAAAATAAAAATCTGTATAATAACTCTGGCACCTAATTACTTACACCAGGGCTAATGTGCCAGATCTTTAAAATGTATTTATTCTACACATTCATACATACAACATACTTTACAGAAAAATTTTAAGATAAAATTACAAAATTATATAATATATAACAAATTATAAAAATAAATAATTTAAATTATATATCATAAAAACAAAACACAAGAAAATAAAAACAAAAGCACAAATTATAACATTTCACACATAATCACTCTGAGAAATAAATGCTCTAAAACAATAACAAATCATTTCAAACAATCAAAATACAATAAAATTTCTAAATAAATTTATATATATATATTAAAAAAATATAATAAAAAAAAATAAAAATAAAATAAAAAAATTAAATTAAATTAAAAAAAAAAAAACAAATTAAAACAAATTAATCTCCTCACTGCAACAAAATATAAATTTCATACGCAACATCACTCACAACTACAAACTATTACTAGACAATAAACAAATATATAAAATTAAATTATTAATTATAATTATTACAATTATTACATGGGCGGTGAGCAGTTTAGTTTTGAGTTAGTTTGAGTTGAGTTGTTGTTTAGTTGTGTGACACATGTACAGTTAGTTTTTAGTTACGAGAGTGAGTTGGCCAGCCTGTCAGTGAGTATGTATGTGTCGTTGAGTGATTGCATTGTAATAGTCAAGATATAAGGGACAGAGAAACTGGAGAAAGATGCAAATCTGGAAAGATTATCAGAAGAACAATTGTGATAGCAGAAAGGACTATACACTGTATTAACAAGAAGAAAATTGTGCATTTGTAGTAACATTTAGAAAAGTAACCGGACTTTGAATTTTGCTGTTTTATTACATGATGTCGGGAAGTGCAATTCATTGAAGTGCCGTTTGTTACATACTTGTCAGAAGTGCAACATAAATGCTGCGGTGGAAACAGTACTCGAGAAACTGTTAGCAAGAATGGACAAAATGGAGACAGGAATAAATTCCAGAATGGATGAATTGAAGACAGAAATGAAGACAGGGTTGAGGAACTTGAAATCTAGAATTAATTTCAGAAGCAAAACAAAAACATGGTGATCCAAGCTGGAGGAGATGAAAGTAGAGACGTCTGAGGTGAAGATTGACACGGAGAGCTCTGCCACCGCGTGGACATCGTGGAGGACGATGGGAAGCATCTTGATGCCCTGGAAAGAAGAGTTGATGGAAGCATCAAGGAACTGGATGCCAGGAGCGGATGGGATAACATGGACCTAGAGGCCGAGGCGACAGTTGCGCCCGTCTCGGAGAACGGAAGTGTATGTCACAAAGAAGACAAAAGAGTCAGCGTCATCGAGGATCCCCTAGAGGAGTGTATGGAGGATGTACCAATCAGGACATGTGGAGGATGACCAGCAAGGAAGAGTATGAGCAAGCAAGGAACACTTGAGAACCGACTTGACGTGGGGCGTGGAAGAACAGACGCAGCCATTCAATCAGGTGACGCACAGTGCCGTGAATAGAAGAATGGAGGACATCATCATGGACGGCAGGTTACAGGGGAAGCTGTGCCGGATACGAGTGGGCGCAATGCAGTAGTGGCCATGATACGACCGGATGTAGCGGAGGATATGCCAACAAGGAAACTGGATCGACCCTGCGAGATAGTGACACATTGGGTGACACCTTGCCCGTGGAGGAGACCTGGCTGGAGCTGACTTTGGTTTAAAAAAGTATTTTTGTCGTTTAATAACGCTGTCAATTGCGAGGATCACATCAGCATCGTCTGTGTGGCGGAACACAGAACCCTCAGGAGTTCTTTTACATGCCAGTAAATTTACTGACATGTAACTGTCGTTTTTAAGCACACTTGAAAATCATCGGACTGGGCCGGATTTGAACCCGTGACCTTGGGATCAGCATGCCAGCATCTAACCAACTGAGTCACCCAGACCGACCAGTTGAGTTGACCTCAGGGCAGAGCGTTATGGGTCTGTGGGCATTTGTTGCGAGGGTGGCTGAGGAGGTGATACTGGAAATGGATGTCCTCAGGAGCCACGAGGCGACGGTAGACGTCGGCAGGCAAGGCCTGTGAGTTGGACCAGACGGGATAACGTACCGAAGCTCCAGCGAGCGTCTGAAGGTCAGCAGGATAACCATGGAAGAGGTCGCCATTGGGTCCGTCAGGAGCAAGGTGGTGGAGAAGATCCACCAACGAGGTTGATGATTATGGAACCCCAGAGGTAGTTTCTGCGTTGTGCGCAGGATGGTACGCCAACACACCTGGGTGATGAGTAAGTGGAGGAAGTCCCGTCACAACTGGCAAGGTGTCCGCAGAAGTGTCAGGCAGGGTGGCAAATGTCGCCCTACCCGGATCAAGGGGCGATTTCCAATAACATTGCAAAGGACCATGTCACCTGGAGAAGTGATATGATGGCGAAGTCTACTGCACCCAGGGGGGTGCCCTGAGAGAAGATACTGATGGTACATCGGGATCGTCTGGCCAATTACAAAGGTGCTGGTCGGAACAACTAGCATCGAGAAGGGAGCAGTGTGACATTGGTCGTACAACAATATATAGACGAGAGGGACCAGGCGGCCTAGAGTAGTTGTGTGTCTGCACATGACCGTGGCAGCGGGATAACTACAAATGGGGCCGAGAAACTTCTCGTTGATTCTCGCTGAGTCATTGTACACGTGCTCATGGAAAGATCTCGAAAGTTCATGTGACACCAGAAAATATTATGTTGTTTAAGGATGCTCTCAATTGGCAGGATTACATCACCATCGTCAGTGTGCCGGAATTTCATCCCGTAGGAGTTCTTTTACATGCCAGTAAATCTATTGACAAGCAGCAGTCATTTTTAAGCACACTTAAAAACCATCGGTCTGGACCGGATTTGAACCTGCAACTTTGGGATCAGTAGGCCAGCATCTAACCAATTGATCCACCCAGACCGACACATTCCTGTACAGGATAAGTCTGTCGTAAACATAAACACATGACATCGGCTCCAGCATAAATAGGACACAGGCAGCACAAGCGGTGAGCAGTTTAGTTTTGGGTCAGTTTAAGTTGAATTGTCATTTAGTTGTGTAAGTCATCATGTACGGTTAGTTTTTAGTTATGAGAGTGAGTTGGCCAGCCTGTCATTGAGTATGTATGTGTCATCGAGTGATTGTATCATAATAGTCAAGATATAAGAGACAGAGTAACTGGAGAAAGGCATTGAAAGACTGAGAAAGATAACACTGTCTACAAAATATAAATTTTGTGTAACGGTTTGCAATCTGAAAGGTGGTATCAACAAATTTCAATGTGATAAATTGAATGACATGCTCCATTTTTCTCTATTATGTAAGGTTTTCTCACAAATCACAAAATAATATTTTGAAAATAGTGCTTTGATATAAAAAATGTGCATTACAAACTAAATACAGAATGCAATATTTCTCAGTAATAAATACCTACAAATACCTACATATGTGCAATAAAGGTTGTGGAATTGCTTTTTCTTTGTCTGGAAGAATGACTGCGTTGATTTTCTTTTATGTCGTGGTATAGGAACTTTCCTTTTCAAGCACCAACAGTAGTCTGCTAACATCAATGATGCGCGTGCACATACACACACACACATGGACCTTTTTCCAAACATGTTTTTTTGGATTCAGGGGGCCTCAAAACATGTTTCCAGTGAAATCTCGACATAAAATTTTTGATTGGAATACAATACTTCTCTACATGGTAGAGAAAGTAAAAATGGAAAGAAAAGGGAGATCAGGAGATATAGAAGGACTAGAACCACTTGATATAACAGATATAGAGGTGACATTACAAACAATAGGAAATAATAGAACCCCAGGTGTGGATAACATACCAGCTGAGTTATATGAAGAAGAGATAGGGGAAGAAGATATGGGAAGAAGAGATAATACCAACTCAGTGAAAAACAAGCATATTTATACCAATATACGAGTACAAGATTTGGATTTGGATTTGGTTTAAGGGCGCTCAACTTCTAGGTCATCAGCGCCCTACGAGTACAAGAGTAAAGGTGACAAGCAAGAATGTTGGAACTACCAGGGAAAATCTTTGTTATGTACAGGATATAAGATATTCACTACCATTATTAACAAGAGACTTAAATTATGTGCAGAAAAGATTTTAGGAGAATATCGAGCAGGATTTAGAACAAATAGGTCAACAATGGATCAAATATGTTGTTAGCTAATGCTGGATTTCTGACAATGAAGTCATTAATCCTCTTACTCTCCAATATTTTTCACTGATGGAGGGTGTGTTAAAAATGGCCGAGCATATTTGGAGGTGGTCTTGGTTCATTTCCTCTTGCAGATCACGTAGAGGGCAGAGTGGTGAAGAATATATCCCAATTCTGTTTAAATATGAAGAGACTTAGCAGTAATAGTAACCGCTTTTTAGAGAGCACCATATTTTTATGTTTTGGTGGTTACATCGCTCTCTCACAACCCCCAGAATGTCTGGAGGACCACACCTGTCATTGGTTTACGGGTTTCACCGACCTGACTGGGAGAGTTATCAAAATAAATTCACCGATCATATCCTCTGATTACCAATCAGAGGACTATTACATGCCACAACAGGTCAGCTTGTTAGGGGTTAAGAGTTTAGAGAGAAATTAGAGAAATGGAGAGGTTGGAAAAATAAAGACTCCGTAGGCCTCAGGAACCCTAATAGCATCGGGGTCGGAAGAGAACAAGAGATGACCAAGGTAAGGTCAGATAGAAAAGCTACAGTGAGGAACAAAACACCAGTAAGTGGAAGTAATGTTCTGCTCAGCTTGGGTACCTTGTGGTCGCCATTCACATATCCTCTAGACGGAGACCCCTGAGTATATGGATCAAATATTCACAACTGAAAAAATTTTGGAAAAGGCATAATATAGAGATGCATCGAATATTTGTAGATTTCCAGAAAGCATATAACAGTATAGAAAGGGAGAAAATATACTGTATTATGAAAGAATTTAAAATCCCAAGGAAGTTAATAAACTTAGTAATGATCACTACAGCTCAAATTAGAATTGGAAACCATATAACAGATAGTTTCAATATTGAGCGAGTGAAGCTTAAGGGACCCTCGACAGCTAGGTCATTTGGACCCTAAATCAGATTTCAAAGGCTAAAACATTGAAGCCTGAATGCTGAAAGAGTAAGGGTTAAAATGCTACAAACAAAGGGTTAAGAATGACATAAACATGAGGTCCTATTCTAAAACTGTAAAACCAAATGCCCAGGAATAAAACACAATCAAACATGTTTTGAAAAATCAACTACTGTGATGAACCACAACACCATACCTACAGAGACCGGGTCGTCGCTGAGAATTGACCACAGGGTAGAATACGGGTCAAGGGATTGGTGCTCTCTAGACAATTAACTAAAACATGCAACATGGGGAGTTGTACACTGCAAGTGTGACAGATAATGGCCAGGCCACCATGTAAAAGGTGGCCATGAGTGTCATGTGTGTGATCTATCTACAACTGCATTAAAACAACCTCTTACTGATGGAAATCCCTGCAAGAAGTAAGCCAGGGTTGTACCATGTACCTTATTGTCTGCAATTGAGTGTCAGCCACCTCTACCCATGATTTCTGCCAGAATAAAAAAAGTGGAAATGGAAATATCGCTGCACATCCCTAAAAGGAAGAGCATGTGTGGAAATCACCAGCAAATGCAGCCTTAGCATATGCATTCGCCTCCTTGTTGCCAGAAATACCCACATGGCCTGGGGTCCTTGTAAAAACAAACTCGTATCTGCGAGAGAATAACTGTGAAACAAGTGTCTGAATTTTAATTATCAATGATTATGTGCCAAGAAACTCTTGCAAGTCCTGAACAGTGCTCATATAGTCACAGCATATGATGAAAACTGTCAGGAATTGAACTGGAGATCAAAAGTAAGAAATAAAATATGACAAACAGCTCGGCAGTAAAAACTGAACTGTTGTCCGGAAGTCTGCACTTGTGAGCCTCATCATTGTACACGAAACTACATCCTGTAACACCCACACCTGGGATCCGTCGGTAAATACCGGAGTGTAAGTCCGGTAACGTCCCATGAGCTCATTGAAGAGTTGGCAAAACACCGATTTAGGGTTAATTAATTACCTTCGCATAGCCTGAAAGCTCCAGGTCGAATCATGCGCGCTTGAGTTGCCAGGGAGGATAGCGGCCTAGAGAAGATCGTTCTACGGAGGAGATGCGGAGGTCATTTGCGGTGAGCAGTTCTCGAAATCGCATACCACCTGGACGGGATATAGTGGTATTTCGTATATAAAGGTGGGTGAGGTCTGGACGCAACATGCATTTAAAAGAAGGGTGGCCTGGGTGAGCGACCAACCGTGCCACGTAGGAACAAAGTAAAATCGAGCGCCGGACAGGCAGTGGAGGTTCGCCAGAATCAGCATACTGGCATGCGACTCGTTTAGTGCGGAAAGCCCCGGTGGCCAGACGGATACCGGCATGATGGACAGTTTCTAAACGGCTTAGTTTAGAGGCGGATGCCGTGCAATAGATAAAACTGCCATAGTCTAGTTTGGACCGAACCAGTGATCGATATAACCTTAACATTACGGTGCGATCACCGCCCCAAGATGCTCCAGTTAAAACCCTGAGCACCCGAAGCAAGCGATCGCAGGAAACACAAAGGTGGCGAATATGGTGCTCACAGGTGAGTTTATTGACGAGGTGAAGGCCCAAGAACTTAAGCTGCGGAACAAACGGCAGATGCGTGCCACGCAAATGAAGATCAGAAGGGTGACAACCTCGAAGTCCATGAAAGTGAATTTTAGTAGCGCAGAACTGAAAGCCGGTGTGAAGCGCCCACGCGGCGATGGAGGATACGGTCATCTGCAATTGTCGCTCGATGTGCTCAAGATTATAAGAGCGATAGTAAACTGCAAAGTCGTCAACATACAGGGACATCGGGATTGCGCTACGAACTACACCAGCAATGCCGTTAATAGCAATGGCGAAAAGCGTTACACTCGATATGGACCCTTGGGTCACACTATTCTCCTGGATGCTCCTCTGTGATAGTGCTTCCAGTGCGGACACGAAAACGGCAAAGTAGTAAAAACTTAAAAAGAAGTAGGCTAAGTGACCGCGCAAACCATAACCGTGCAGAATACGGAGGATGCCATAGCGCCATGTAGTATCATAGACCTCCAGATCAAAGAAGACACCCACGACATAATGCTTCAGCAGAAATGCATTATGGATTTAAGCTGCCAGGCGTGTCAGATTGTCGATAGAACGATGGCGACGAAAACCACACTGAACATTGCTCAGCAGGTTATCTTCTCTAGCCACTCTCTAGTTCTTAGGCGAGTGTTAATAATCTGTTCTTAGGTCTTACAAACGACACTTGTTAGGCAAATACGGCGGTAACTAGAGAGAAGTGTCCGGCCCTTTCCGGGCCGAGGGATGGGGATGACAATACCCTCGCGTCAGGAAGACGGGAAAACCAGTTCACGTCAGATAGGGTTATAAATACCCAGCAGGAAAGAAAAGCCTTAGGCGGTAGATGCAGCATTTGTCGGTGGATATCAGGACCAGGAGAATAGTCGTGAGCGCGAGACAAAGAATGCGCCATCTCTGCAACGGTACAAATGTGAGTTGTACGCTACACTGCAGTCACTGATAAAATCGAGGAGTATTCGCTCCGCAGATTCCTTGAAAGGTATAAACGCTCTATCGTAACCAATGATTCGGATAATACCAGCAAGGGAATTGGCAAGGGCGTCGATTATACCATGCTCGCTGGTGTAATGCGAGCCGTTTACGGCAAGACCGGGAATGATCGTCCGGCGTCACTTGCCGTACATACGCCCAATAACATCTCATACCTTTAGGGCCGAAGTACCACGGAAAGGGGTTTTGTACTGCGAAGCATAAATCGTGTTCTAGCACGAGAACGTTTAAAGGCAATAAAGTTCTCTTCCGTAGGGTGTAAAGTAAATACACGCAGAGCACTGTTTGACAGGTAGAATCGGAACTGAAAATTTCAATGCCACAGCTGGGATTTAACCACACACCCTCCGCTTACCAGTGAGTGCTCTAACCATTAAGTTATTGTGACAACCTGCCAGAATGACACTGAATTCTCCAACAGATTCGTATTTTACTCCCGGTAAATCACAAAGGCAGTCTCACATCAGACAATTACCTAGCCCTATTGCAACTTACTATCATAAGTACTTTCTGTCCCGGGATTAAATAACCTTTGTTATTTACGAGATGCCAACAAACATACTGTTGGTGTAGTGGACAATGTTTGAGAGGTAGAATCGGAACTGAAAAATTCAATGCCACGGCTGAGAAAACATTCAACCGACAGCATTGCCCTCACATGGCTTGTGTGTTTAGAAACACCAACAGTATGTTTGTTTGCATAAATAAATAATGAACACGCCGAGCACGTTGTACGTGTCGTGTTGTAGATAGCTCGAGGAGTGCTGGACTCCGCTCCGAGCAGGATAGAACAGGTAAAATATTCAACCATGCACTCAGAGGTGGCGAAACCATCGTCGTTGAGATGAATGAGGGAACGAAATTTTCCCCAGTCAGCCTTGGAAATAATGCAGGGTTGTCGTGTTGGCACGTGATGGCGGCCGATTAGGTGAATGTTAATGGGGTAATGATCACTGCCAAATAGCTCGGAAAGCACCGACCCATCAAAAGGCGGTACCAGTGACGGGCTACAGAAAGAATGGTCTAGCGCTGTGTACCGTAGGCAGAGGATAAAAAGGTAGGCAGCGGAAACATCGCAAACGTCGACCCACGAGCATCGTCAGTGTCGGAGCTCCATTGAATGTGTCTGGCATTTAATCACCGAGAAAGAGGAGCGGCGGCGGAATCTGCACCAAAAGAGCCCGAAGATCATTCTATTGTACTACACTGACCGGTTGCAGACAGACTCAGGCCCTGCAGCTGTGCACGCACCGCTACAGCTTGCAGTGACGTATTAATCGGGATGCTGGTGGCAGAGATGTTATGGGATACCAGAGTAGCAACACCACCGCTTACTCGCCGATCAGCTGCAGAGACATGTGTAAATGCCGAAAAGTCACGAAGATATAAGGCGTGATTAGACTGCAAATGCGTTTTTCGTAGACAGGTTATTGACGTTGAACGGTGAGAAACTAGATGTTGCATGTCCGATGTACGTACCCGGAACCCATTAACATTCCACTGGATTATTTCCATAGTAAGGAGATTAGTTGGAGGTTTTTATCTTTTTCTTTACCTTGACTAAAATTCTCGATCCTCTGGCGACTCCTCCAATGTCCGGGAGTCTGAAGATTCCTTGCGGCTTGTGGAGCGAGGCCGGGACTTCACAGAGGATGTGCAGCTACTCGCTTGAGGTTTGTGCCTGGAACGGTGTCTCTATGTAGGCATTACGTAGCGGTAGTGCTTTGGGACGGCTGCGAAACTGGTGCCTGGACGGAAGGGTATATTGTCTGTGGCCGACTGCTGGCGATGGAGAAACGTGCGCATCAGACGAGTCAGTCTGCACTCCCACGGAAATACGAGACAGCGAACCCAGGCTCGTCTGTACAACGGTGTCCTGCTTCGGAGCCTGGTGGACAGCTGCAGAAAACTTCATGCTGGTGGTGGGATGAAACTCCTGGTACCGCTTTGGCATCTACAAAAGTTGTTAGCTAATGCTGGATTTCTGACAATGAAGTCATTAATCCTCTTGCTCTCCGCATCTACAAAAGTCAGGTGTTACTTAAACCTAAGCTCCTGGATTACCTACTCCTCTAAAAAAGCGGTGGCAAACGGGTGAGTTCAACGGGTGTGCAGCTCCACAGTTGACACAGGTGGAGTATTGGTCGCATAGGGAGCCATCGTGAGTATCAACATCCACAGCAAGGACAAACTGGCGAGCCGTTACAACGCTGGTGCATGTGCTGAACTTCTGGCAATGAAAACATTGCATAGGGCTAGGGACATAGGGAGGTATAGTAGCGTGTTCATGCCTGCAGATGTATTGCGGTAGGGTGGTACACTCAAACATAAGGAAACCCATACGTAAGGGGAACAGTTGGTTATCCCTCTTCCCTATTAAGTGAAATGCAGCAATTACTCCTTGGTCCCCCAGGCGTTTAGCCATGTCCTCATTAGAGAGGCCGTCCAAACTTGGGGTGGAAACCACTCTGCGACAACTGTCAAGGGTCTTGTGCTTTTCTTCCTTGGCAGGGTAAGAAACTAGCAGACTGGCTATTAGCAGTTTTGTAGTTTCTTGAGCAACCTCAATTAATAAGCTGCTGTCTCTACATTGGGTGGCATTCTTTATTGGGCCACAGATCCTATCTAGCTCCTTCTTTATATAAAATGAGCTAATGGTTGCTATGGACTTCTTTTCACTTGTCAGCCGGATTACCAGAAAACAGAGTGTTGAAGAGGTTGAGTGCAGAGGAGACATGATTTTAGGGTGTCCCTTCTGGAACTGTTGGCATCAGCCTATCATCCGGGGGATAAAAGAGAAAAACACCTAAATCTTCAAGTCTGTGCGAGCTCGAAGTACCCACTTCAGACCCAATCTCAAGGAGTACCTCAGAGAAGTTACCCTCTGCCTGTCACTACGGTCCAGTATGCAACACCTTCACCAAAGACAGGTTCAACTTTATGTCCCTACCACCGGTATAAATGCCGGTGCCTCGACGGAATCAGCATGGATTCAGGGGACTTCTGGTTAATTATGTGAAGCTCCAGACAGTGAGGACCTGGTCCCTCAGGAGCTAGATAGGTGTACATGACAATGGAATGGCTCTGCACTTAGTGTCCCACAAAAGGGATAGTGAGGAGAGTCCACTCAACCTTCAGGCCTGAGACCTCCAAAGAGCACACAAGTTGGAAGCTGAACCAAAACCGTGGGACAGGAACCACAGAGATAGGATAGATCCCTGTTGGTGAGACAGGAGTTCATAAGTCGAATACTTAACCTACATATAACAATAAACCTAGAATAGGAAGAGACTATAATTAAGAGAAAGAAAAACGTGGCTAGACTGGATGGAGGTGAGAGGATGATGATGGTGACAAGGAGCTTGGGAACGCAGGTGCACCAAGACCCATACCTACCATAGTAGGCACATGGGGGATTTCAATGTTGAAAATGGACTAAAACAAGGGAATGGGCTAGCACCCACCCTCTTTAATTTAGCACTGGAGTATATAATTAGGAAACTATCAGCAGATATACAATCCATAATATTCTATAGATCTGTACAAGTTTTAGCATATGCAGATGATATAAATATAGTGGGAAGAGCCAAGAGTGTAGTTTCAGAAATATACACAAAATTGGAGGAGAATTGCTAAGGAAATTAGTTTGTTATAAATATGGAGAAAACAAAAATATTTAAGAACAAAATAATATTTCCTAAAACAAAAGTAAGGTTACACAAAACACTCACCAAACCAGTACTAATGTATGGTAGTGAGGCCTGGATGATGACCCAAACCATGGAAGAGAAACTACTAATATTGGAAAGGAAAATGCTTAGAAGAATATATGGAGGAAATAAAGTGAACAAAATATGATGAAACAGGTATAACAAAGAATTATGCAACAAACTTAAAGATTATTATTTATTTATGCCAATAAACTTACTGTTGGCATAAATAAATAATAATTACCATCTGAAGGTTATTTAATCCCGGGACATAAAGTACTTATGATAGTAAGTCACCATTGGGGTAATTGTCTCTGATGTGAGATTGCCTTTATGGTTTACTGGGAAAAATACAAATTGCTTGGAGAATTCAATGTCATTCTGGCAGGTTGTCACAGTAGCTTAATGGTTAGAGCACCCGTCTGGTAAGCGCAGGGTCTGCGATTCAAATCCCAGCTCTGGCATTGAATTTTTCAGTTCCAGTTCTACCTCTTATTCTTATTAACATTGTACACGAAATCAGGATAAGATGGTTAAGAAGGGTAAGACATGTTCCAAGGATGGAAAATAAACAAATCCCAAAAAAGTTTTAAATGGGAAATTCTACAACACGAGACCTAACTGGCAGTCCAAATGTGGGGGCAGAAAACAGAAGATAGAGAAGAATGGAGGCAAAAATTGAGCTAGGTGAAGGTCCAAAAGGGGCTGTGTAAGCCAGTAGTAGTGGTAGTGGTGGTAATAGTGGTGGTAGTAGTGGTAGTGGTAGTAGTGGTAGTGGTGCCCCACAAAGACCAACTGTACGTCCGGCATGCTACTTTGGCCATGTGTGGGGCGGGCAACGTCCAAACTAAGATCTTGGACGGCTAACAGGGCTCTGGCTAGGTGGGATTTATGGTGCCGACCGGCTATGATTTTGGACTATTTATTTAAATACTATGGATTGGGTTTCGAAAGAGAAAAACGTTACGGAGCAGGAGGTCGGATCTCCAGTTCCAGTTCCAGTTCCAGTCGGTAAGTAGGCCCAGCCCGATTGTCGTGATGCCAGAAAATACTACTAGAACTAAACAAGGAAATGCTTATAATGCTGAATTGCGATCTACATCAGCGGGGGTAAACCAGAATGGGAATGAGGCAACCAAATAAAGGCAAGAAGTGCATGAAGATATTGGATCCAACATAAAGAAACGAAAAGAAGTACCACCTCTTGAAGAAATGATGCGTTCCGAGGATTTTGATCCATTTCAAAGGAGAGATTCAATACCAAGATCTCCAGGTAAAAGTAGAAGCGAAATTGAATATAAACCCAAAGGGGAAAGTAGTAAATACAGCGGTGAAGTGGGTAAAAGTTGCCATGAAACATCATTGTCAATCAAAGAGGATGTCCAAGAGCAAAAGCGAAAGAGAGCGGAGACACCGAAGAAAAGAACTGCTGATGAGGAGAGTTCTCCATTTCTTAAGAGGATGGAAAAAGAAGCTAATATGCTAAAAGAGTTGTTGAGGAAAACAATAAGTGGGATAGGGATACTACAGAAAACAATAGTTGAGATTCCAAATACAAAGAAAGAGATTAAGTTAGCTATTAATAAACTGGCTAGCTATTCTAAAAGGATGCCAGGGGCTACTGAATGTATAACAGAAATGATGGATAAACTCAAGGAAGTGAAACTCTTGGAAGAGCTAGCAGTTGAAAAGAAGACTGTCGAGGCACAGACACAGACTCCTACTGAAGAACAAATGTCAATACAAGTGCAAATCGAAAGAATAGAAGATGACTCAAAGAAGGAGATTAGTGTAAAAGAGTTACAAAATCTATTAGAACTGAGCTGGCCTGAGGAGGTATACCAAACATATGAAATATGTGATGAAGTTCCTACAGGAGATGACCAGGACGTAATTATTATTATGGATACAAAAGAGGACAGAAATGACCCAGTTATTAATAAAGTAATACAATCCAACCAGAACCAGGTAAAATGGTATGCAGTGTAATTAGAAATGGAATTATGGATGATGATGCTGTACTAATGAGTAGTTCAGAAAATTACAACTACTTGGTTGTAACTGAAGAAGGTGGGAAAACACTAAATGATAGAAATAGCTTGAAAAGAAACCTAGAAAGGGTAATTAAGATGGGTAAAGAAAAGGATAGGACAAGAACGGTATGTGCTGTGACTAACAAAATTGATGGAAGGGTAGTATGTAAGATACTGGAAATTATAAGCAGAAAGGAAAAGGTTAAAATTCCGATATATGATCAGAAGGAACAAATTAGGAGGAGATTGGAAGATAGGGAGATAGAGATTGGGAGGACAAAGAGATCAAGAAATGAAGAGGTAATAATCATAAAACCAATGGAGGGAACGTCGTACACCGACTCAGTTAAAAATATGAAGAAGGAGGTGAGGACAGATGGAGTATTCGTACAACAAATAAGTACAACCAAAAATGGTAATATACAGCTGAAAATTAAGGGAAAGGAAATTGAAAGCAGCTAACAACGAAATTAGATAAAGTTGCAAAGATTGATTTAAAGACAGGAACAAAGACCGTCATGATTTTGGACATAGATGAAACAATAGAACAGGAAGATGTGAAAGCAACCATAATGAGAGAGGTAAAGAAAACCGGTGATGAAATCCAAATAAAACTATCAGAAAAGGTAAATAGAAGGAGATTAAAGTATGCTTTTGTAACGCTTGATAAAGATGCTGCTCAACAACTCCTGACTAAGAAAAGGATAGGAGAAGGATGGGACAATTGGAGAGTAAGAGAAGTAGACACTCTACCCAGATGTTATCGCTGCTATAGAGTAGGGCACATAGCGAGAGAATGTGTAGTGAACCATGAAGAAAAATTATGTTATAAATGTAACCAGCCAGGGCATCAAGTAAAAGAGTGTAAAAATGAACAGTTTTGCTACTTATGCAAGATTAATGGACATAAAGCAGATACAATGCGTTGTCCCATTTACAGGGAATTAGTAAAAAGGAGAAATATAGAGAAAAGGGGTAGGATACATAACACAGAATGAAAATAATACAAGCAAATTTAGATAGAAGCAAAAGGGCTACTGATCTCTTAAGACAGAAATATGAGGCAAATAAACTTGATTTTGCAATTATTGCTGAACCCTATAGAAATATGGTGAAGAATAGCCTAAAATGGGAGACAGATAATTACCTAGACGCAGCTATCTATATTTCACAAGATAAGATAAAAACTGGAAATAGCGGAAGAGGAAATGGGTATGTATGGATCGAGTCTGATGATATTGTCTTATATTCTTATATATCACCTGCTAAAAATGTGGAAGATTTTCAGTGCTTTATATCTGAAATAAATACTTCTATTCGACACCATAGGGGGAAAAAGCTATTAATAGGAGGAGACTTTAATGCAAAATCATTATCATGAGGCTCACCTATAGAAGATAGGAAAGGCAGTATCCTGGCGGAATGGGTAAGTGAAAATGATTTCATCATTTTAAACGATGGAAAAAGACCTACTTTTGACAGAAACGGAGGTACATCCTTTATAGATGTTTCTATATGCACGTCAGATATCAGTAGACAAGTAAGAAACTGGTACGTGAGTGAGGAAGAGAATTTGAGTTACCATAGGAATATCTATATAGAGATCAAAGATGATAGGAGAGGAGTTCAAAGAAAAAATCAACATAAGGGATGGATATATAAAGAAGAAAAGAAACAAGAGATACTTGAGAAAGTCGAAGACCTTATAAAGAATCCATATTATACTCATGAGCTACATGAATTAGATGAGGTCTTGGAAAAAGTTTGTAACCTAACACTAAAAAGGAAAAAGCCTCATGCCGGACGCAGATGTACTTATTGGTGGAACAACGAAATTGCAGCACTAAGGCAAAACTGCACTAAAGCAAAGAGAATTGTAACCAGAATAAACAAGAAGAACGTTACTGATGATGAAAAGAAAATAGCACGAAATAACTACAGGCTTTGCCGGGATTCTCTAAAAAATGAAATAACAAAGGCCAAAGCTGAAGCATGGAAGCAACTATGCATAGAAGTAGACAATGACATATGGGGCATTGGCTATAAAATAGTTACCGGCAAGCTGGGGCTGAGATCACCAATAGTAGCTACTGATGACGAACAAATGAATATAGCAAGAGGATTGTTCCCGAAATGTAAAACGATAATATGGCCGGAAATGACCGATGTAGGCAATATTCCAGTCTGCATGAAAGAAGAAATCAGAGTGGCCGGAAAAAAAATTAGATCAGGTAAAGCTGCGGGTCCAGATGGTATACCATCGGAGATTATTAAGCTCATTGCAACACAGAAACCTGAACTCCTGACTGAAATGATAAACAAACTAATTGTGACAGGGGACTTCCCTAAAAAATGGAAAGAAGGAAGACTAATTCTTATCGAAAAACCTAGTAAAATAGAAGAAAGGAAGTCATACAGGCCTATATGTCTACTAAATGTAGTTAGTGAGTGAGTGATTAGGGTTTAAGGGCCCGTCGACAGCTAGGTCATTAGAGCCCCATGTAGTTAGTAAAATGTTTGAGCAGATAATTAATAAAAGATTAATTGAAGAGCTAGAGAAAGGGTCAGCAAACCAGTTTGGTTTCCCTAAAGGAATGTCTGCCACAGACGCAGTGCAGGTAGTTCAAAATATTGCAGAAGAGGCAAAGCTAAATGCAAAGAAATATGTAGCATTGGTAACACTGGACGTTAAAAATGCATTTAATTCAGTTCCCTGGAAGGGTATAGTGGATGAGTTAAGACGACAACAGATGGCACCTTATCTAATTAAACTTATATGCAGCTATCTACAGAACAGAGTAATCATGATTGGAGAGAAGAGTACAATGGATATGACCTGCAGTGTACCACAGGGCTCTGTTCTAGGCCCCACACTGTGGAATGCCTATTATGATGAGGTATTGAAGCAAGAGGTCCCAGAAGGAATAACAATTGTGGGATATGCTGACGACTTAGCGCTAGTAATCAGTGGTGATAGCAGAGAAGAGATAGAAGACCGGATAGAATGAACTGTAGGGAAAGTAGAATCATGGATGCTGAGGAAAGGTCTGCAGTTAGCTCCACATAAAACTGAAATAGTTGTCCTTGTAGGGAGAAGAACTGTAAGAGAAATTGAAGTGAATATAGGAACTACACAAATAAAATCTGCGAGAAGCTTAAAATACCTTGGCATCATAATAGGACATAACTTTGGTATGGGCCCACACATCCAAAATGTTACAGCAAAGGCAGAAAAACTAATTGCGGCTCTGAGCCGGCTGATGACAAACGTAGGAGGTCCTAGGCCATCTAAAAGACGAATATTGGCTAGTGTTGTCAACTCAATTATATTATACGGAGCGCCTGTATGGAAAGAGTGGATCGATAAAGCCACTTACAGGAAGCTGGTTGAAAAACCGCAAAGGAAGATGGCCATAAGAATTGCCAGTGTGTGCAGGACCGTTTCCACCAAAGCGATCTAAGTCATAGCCGGAACTGTGCCCATATATCTGTTAATTGCGGAGAGAACGTACCAACAAGAGGCAAATCGATACCAACAAAAACGGGCAGCAAGAGAACGTTCCTATGAGAGGTGGCAACAGGAATGGAATGAGGAGCAGGTAACAGCACAATGGACTAAAAGGCTGATTCCGGAAATAAAACCATGGTTACATAGGCAACATGGAGAAGTGGGTTATTATGTAACACAGTTTCTCTCAGGACATGGCTGTTTTAAGAGTTATTTGTACTCCTTGAAACTGGCCCAGGGTGACATGCCCATATTGCGGCGATATCGACACAGCAGAGCATGTGGTGCTGGTCTGTCCAAGATGGATCTCTGCTAGACAAACCGTAAATCAACATATAGGTGCAGCTATTAATACAGATAATATTGTAGGCTATATGATCCAAACAAAAGAGAAATGGGAGCTGATTTAAAAAATGATTTCCTACATTCTAAAAACAAAATATGATGAAGCAAAATAACATAATGATCCCTGGGTACAAAATATGACAGAGTATGAGACAAGATCAAGAAAAACAGGTAGGCGTCTTTCGATGTCATGTTCTTACAGTTCTGAAAGTCATCAGTAATAATAAAAAAAAAAAAAGTAGTGGTAGTGGCGGTGGCAGTGGCAGCGGCAGCAGCAACATTAGTGGTAGTAGCATTAGTAGTGGTAGCTGTGGCAGTGGTGGCGGCAGCGGCAGCAGTAGTAGTAGTGGTAGTAGCAGTAGTTTTGGATTTGGTTTAAGGGCGCTCAACTTCTAGGTCATCAGCGAGTAGCAGTAGTAGTGGTAGTAGCGGTAGTAATAGTAGTAATTTCCTTTGAATGGTATGTGAAGTTATCTTAGTTTTGAATGAATTTTGTATAATTTTGAAACCAGGTAAACCATAAAAGATACACAAGAACTTCCCACATAAGGATTGTAGGGCTCTAAAGCATACTTTATTTAATATAAAATTTCTTTTTCAGCTATTTTTAAAATATACACTGTTATTGATATTAATTTTTCAATATTTTGTCAGTTTTGAGGTGGTATCATATTTACTTGTTTCTTGTAATGTAATAGAAAGATTATGGAATTTCAAGGGAAATGTATAGTGCCCACTTTTAAACATTTCATTATTGCTTCAATCTCTGTCCCGCACCTAAAATGAAATGTGTAATGTAACCATTGCTGTAAAGGTTTATCTTGATTAATATTGTGACACTGGCTGGCATGCCGGCGCACATCAAGTCTCTGACAGTAATCAGTGCAGCAGAACAAAGGAGTTTCTGGAACATTATGAAGCCTTAATTGCTGGCTTATTTGTGACAGCTCCTCGATAAAGGTTAATTTTGAGCAAAATCTGTGCTACGTCATTCCAGTCTTTAAAAGGAGATGAGATGAAGCGAGTAGCTCTTAATTTGAGAGGGGTGAGTTGTTGAGTGTTGAACGGGATAGCTGTTAGCAATCTATATGTGTGTATGTACAGTTGTCCTGAAAATACTGTGTGTGTCGATAGAGATGGTTTGGGACGTTAATATATTGCACAAAGTGAAGCAGTTTTAGTGAGTGTCAAGTGATTGTGTTGTCAAGGCATACTGTGTAAAGAAAGACAGATAAGAGTATGTCAAGTGTCGTGGTTCTTTTATGGCGATTCTGCTGTAGCTATGTGTCTTATTTACAGTGTTATGGATGTAAGTGGACAAATAAGGGCAATAATTATTATACTTCCAATAATTGTTCAATTTTCAGCCAATTCAACTTTATTCTTATGAACTTACAACAACATAATAAATTATCTTCAATCTTTTACAAATATTGGCACTAATAGGTCCCAAAACTGTTCTATTCAAGACCTTCATGGTTTTATATAAGCTAAATCCACACTTCTTTTGTAAATATCTTGGAATATTTACAAGATAATTGTGCGTGATAAATATCTACATGTGATGTTCAATTAAACATCCTTCAGCAACACAATCCAATGTTGTTGGATTCCCGACAAAATCCCTTTACATTCAGCAGCACGAACATGCATCTCTCTACATTGCCAAATACATAATTAGTAATTAGTCATTCATTACCTCTCTATAGGGGTAATTGTTTATTTCCCTAGTTACGGGCATAGCAACCAAGATTGATTGGATATTTATCATTGGTTCAATCACAATACATCAACCATGCGGCCATGATTGACCTTGAACACATTTCCCTTTGATACGCATAGCTTTGGGACATTAACTAAAAAGAGAAAAAACCACAATTCTGACAAACAAACACACACAAACATTCACATCTGCCATGTCCAAACAACTTGGCATATTACCTGGTGCACTTTAACACACCCAATTCCAGTTACACAAGGTTACGAGAAGACAGAAAAGTTGTGAGTTGTAATATCATAAAGAACTGCAGAATGTGTTAACAACAGTAAAAGAGAACTGTGTTTTGTGCTTCAGCTTTAGAAGAAAAATAAAGTGAATGAAAAGATAATTGAATTGGACTTTGTTTTCATTTTAGTCACAATATGAAGTAGATAGGAAATACACTCCTTCAAGAACAATCTTAGAAGTTGTATAAAAATAAACACTAGTGTAGACTAAGTTATGTAAGTTATCAGTTGACATGAGCTGATGATGTTAGAAAGGTCCTGATGAAATGTGTTCTAGGTAAATACTACTTGTAAAGGGAGCGTGGAGTATTAGTTTGGCTCAAGTTAGGTAAATTAAGTTATGTAAATTTAACACATCAGATTGTTTACATATTTTACAATCGAGTTTTTTGACCAGTTATTTTCTTAGTAAATGTGCCTTACTCTTACCATCCAAAAATCCTCTATGGTTGTAGCGTCCTCAAACTTCACTGTATGATTATCTCTTGGATTGAGGATGATACTCATCATTTTATTTGTAAACCAGTAGCTTGTTGTGGGTATCATACCAAATCCCACTAGAAATACATTTTGAAGTAGGAAAAATGAATTGATGAATTCAGTAGGTTGCTCATTTATTTTTTAGCATTAGTAGAAAATACAAACAATAAACAATTCATCCATATAATTTACTGATGTAGATGTACATGTTTTCAAGAGGACCATAAATTATTTGTTTAGAAAAATATTTTATATCAGAGTAATACAATGGCTTATGTCATTTAACCTCTAGATATTATGCATGGTATAGAATGTTTTTGTAAAAACATTATTGAGAGATTCTTGGATACTTACTAAAACATACAGCAATGAGAAAGAACAAATATATTATTAAATCACGAATTGTTATTTGGAGCTCTTTTACTCTATCTGAACCTACTGCCATTTGTTGGGTCACCCAGGTATCTGCAATAGCAACAGGATAAGTAGTAGTAGTAAATCAAGGAAAATTGAAGCTATTAATAGTGAAACAACAGAATCTATTTTTAAATAGTAATAGTAGTTTTATTAATGGTGCTGGTGGTGGTGATAGTGGTGAAAGTAGAGCTAGTAGTAGCAGTAGCAACAGTAGCAGCAGGCATTTAGTAATAATTGCAGTCCGAATACTGTATTACCCTTCATTCTGGTCCACCAGTTTCTTTTATCAGGAGCAATGTTAACATTTATAGGTCCTTCAGGGTCATCTGTTGGGTCTGGTCCTGTGTAGATGAATTGTTGTTGCTTGATGGACACATGTTTAGTCTGTTCATTTGTAACCTGCTCTTGTGCATTCCATGGATGTGGTGATTCCATTTCATCTGGAGGTGCTGGAATATAACGTTTATTTTGAAATGTAGAATCAGAGTTTACTTACACATGATTTGTGTTTATTAGAACAATCAGTTATCTTTATACGAAATGGGTGTTCAGCAATCTGTGGAGCAAACCACAGATTTATACCTATTGTAATTGAAAGTACAGAAGAGCTTTGGTTATCTGAGCCCTGAATAATGAGTTCTGGGTTAACTGAAGTCCCATTTCAGAAGTATGCTGCACAAAGCATGTAGTGTAACTGGAAAATATATATACTGTATGTATATACTGCAGATTTATTTTTTTCATTATTTATTTTTATTTGTATGTACATCATTTTTTTCATTTGTTAAGATGTAAACGCCTTTTTTCACATCTTTGACTATGTTTTCATTTATTTCACCAGTTTGCCATACATTTCCCTCTCGATTTTTTACAGAGTCCGTGTTATCCAAGTTTTCAATTATCCGAAGTACTGTTGGTCCTTCTTACTTTGGATAATCAAGTCTCTACTGTACTTCTATTAATGGTTTGCTAAACTGAATTTCAAACATAATATCTGAACCATCAAATGACTGAAAAGCAGGTAATGGTCTCTCAAACCAAGTTAGAGCAACATAGCAATTACTTCTGACGAGAAGAAGTTAGTTATTATTGTTAATAATGATAAGGATAATGAAGAGAGACTGTGCCCATCTGGATAATTTAATTTTATAATGATACTAATACCATTTAACTGGTGTTGTGAAGGTTTTTAAGATACCAATAGAACTGTACAGCCCTGAAATTTTGTCTACTTGCTACTCTTGACCTTCAATATTGCAGGACTTGCAGCCAAAGTGGATATGTAGACATGTTATTTGTTCTCCCAGTGCATAAGCTGAAATATCAAGTGGTGTCATTACTGACCCCACAAGAGCATAACTCTTTCTATTTTGCATTTAATAAAAATGCCTACACTCATGAAATTTTGTGTAGTTCTGAATACTATTTATACTCAATATACATATCATTCAAGACGTACAAACCTTAATTCGACTTCACAAAAATATTGGCTAGAAACCTTTTGAAAAGTATTTCAATGAGAGGCTCATCAATGACTGGCTACTGAATGTACTCCAATGGTAATCTCTACAATTTTAAAAAATCTTGCCCTAAAACACAAATAATTACTCAAAGATTAAAGAAAAAAGGATGTTCCTTCTACTGAGAGAAAGACCAACCAACACTGTGTCAACTGTGATTGCCCAGTCTGCCAAACCTGTCACTCTGTAGTGTGTAAAGCACGTGGAGAAGATAATATTATGTAATGAATATTGGATACTTGTGTGTTCAAGCTAAAAGATACTTAAATTTTATTATGTATAATGTAGCTACCACCATTTAACATTACTATTAATGCAACAGTTTAACATTTGGTAATAATTATAAAATTCATAGTGCATATATTTTGAAAACATTCATGTTCTGTCCATTAATTTTTATATATAGTCCTTTTCTAATAAACTTTAATGTTACTTCTCTTATGAGAATTTTGTTAAAAATATTACAAGTTATTCTAGCATACACCTAGTACAGAGAGATCCAAATACATGGGAACCGCTGTGCAGTGTTTTTCCACTGTCCAGACGGAAACAATAACAGCAGCTGATATACACAAGGTCATGAGCCTGAATTTTTTTCTGCTCTGCTGTTGCTATGAGCTTTCATTCGAGTCATCATAGAAATGTGAAAAAACCGCAAATAAAACTAGGCAATGAAATCATAAAATATGAAGATCAAACTAAATTTCTGAAGATTATTACAGAAGATCTTAAATGGGGGACACATAAATATTTTTTACAGTTTCACGGGCGATGAGCCGTGTAAGGTTTAAAAATATTGGGCTTTCGGCCATTCTAAACTCCATGGCCTTCGTCAGAATGAAAATGACCGTTAGTTTTCCGCTCCCCATATATATATACAATGTTAGGTGGGAGGGGGTTGCGTTGCCCTTTAAATCTTACATATAAATATTGTAACTTTTGTTGGTGGTTGTGAAGTAAAGTAGACAGATGTAGTCGAGATAAACACTTTTATTTCCGTAAACAGTAACTTGTACACTCGTTGCAACAGCAAGAAAGTCTTTTCCGATTCTCCAACAGCACGACTCCGAATTCGTAACACAAAGAACTAACTCTTCTCCGTCGGCACAACGCTTCACATCGTCTGTCCGTCTCCGTCGGCACGACTACTCAACCTTCCCATACTGACTCACTCTTCTCACACTTTACCGCTATTTATATCTCCCAGGCACTGTTCTGGAAAGTTCAGTTATTGCACTGGAGTACAAAGTAGAAGATTCCAGTAGCCTCTATCCTTTTCTCTCTTTCGGCAAGCGCCCCAATAATGCGGCCATTCTCTGTCTCTTTCCTTCGGCTCCTTTGCGGTAGTGCCAACAATAATGCGATGGGTGACACTGCTGCTGTCGGCAATTAGATGCGGCGGGCGCGGTGACACTGCTCCCTCCTCAGAGCTGGTCGTCCCGACCAGCACTATCACTGCGGCATCTCCCTTGCGCCCCAGTGGACTAACCCATCGAACCTCTTCTCCAGGAGGCACGATCCTAGGTATCGCTCTTGGATAGTGTCCCTTGGTCCGGGTAGGACGATGTATGCCATCCTGCTTCGAAATTCTACAACAGTACCGCCGGTCTTGACGGTCCCTCGTCCAGTTGCCCTTCTTCCTGGTGTGTTGACGGGCCATCCTGCGCACTTGGAAACGGCTCACTAGGTACCATGTCCGCCGACCTCTCTGGCGCACCTTCGCAGCCACCTTGCTTCCGAGGGGTCCGGCAACAAACCCCACCACATCCGCGCGAGTCGCGTCCACCGCTGCACTCGTGTTCACTCGTGCTCGGCACGGCCTCTCCTGTATCCTGCCATCCAAGATGATGTCCACCATTCTTCCGTTCACGGCACTATGCGTCAGGTGATTGGATGGCTCCGACGGTCCCCCCATGTCACACGCCAAGTCGGTTCTCGCGTGATGCTCGTTTGCTTGTGCGCTTCCCTGCTGATCGTCCTCCACGTCATATCCTGGTTGGTTACGTACCCGACACACTCCTCCAGAGGATCCTCGACGACGTCCCTGAGCTGTCCCTTTGTCTTCCCCGAGACGTACACTTTCGTTATCTGAAACGGGCGCAACTGCCGCCTCGGCCACTAGGTGCTTCCTCCCCGGGTCCGCGCTATTCCGTCTGCCCCTGGCATCGAGTACTTTGACGCTCTCGTCAACTCTTACTACCAGGGCGCCAAGACGTTCCCCGTCGTCCTCCACGACGTCCACATGCTGGCAGAGGTCTTCCACCTTTTCGCCGAGTTGTTCCACGTCTTCCGTCACGCCAATCAGTTCGCCGAGTTGTTCCACGTCTTCCGTCACGCCAATCAGTTCGCCGAGTTGTTCCACGTCTTCCCTCATATCATCTGAAACGGGCGCAACTGTCGCCCCGGCCACTAGGTGCTCCCTCCCCGGCTCCGCGCTATTCCGTCTGCCCGTGGCATCCAGTACTTTGACGCTCTCGTCAACTCTTACTACCAGGGCGCCAAGACGTTCCCCGTCGTCCTCCACGACGTCCACATGCTGGCAGAGGTCTTCCACCTTTTCGCCGAGTTGTTCCACGTCTTCCGTCACGCCAATCAGTTCGCCGAGTTGTTCCACGTCTTCCGTCACGCCAATCAGTTCGCCGAGTTGTTCCACGTCTTCCCTCATATCATCTGAAACGGGCGCAACTGTCGCCCCGGCCACTAGGTGCTCCCTCCCCGGCTCCGCGCTATTCCGTCTGCCCGTGGCATCCAGTACTTTGACGCTCTCGTCAACTCTTACTACCAGGGCACCAAGACGTTCCCCGTCGTCCTCCACGACGTCCACGTGCTGGCAGAGGTCTTCCACCTTTTCGCCGAGTTCTTCCACGTCTTCCGTCACGCCAATCAGTTCGCCGTCAATTTTCGCCAATAGCTCCGTCTTCATCTCTTTCAGCTCGGCAGCGAGGTTGTCGTTTCTCGTCTTCATTTTGGCAGCGAGGTTGTCGTTTGCCGTCTTCATCTTGGACATTTCTGTCTTCATTTCGGCGAATAATTCTTTCATCATTGCCATCATCCTGGTTTCCGAATCTCCCTCCATCTTGGTTCTAACGTTGCAACTTCTAACGACGATGTAACGAAACTAGAAGCAATTCGACGGATCCCACTTCTGACACCAGTGTGACTTTTGATGGTGTGGGTGTGAAGTAGAGTAGACAGATGTAGTCGAGATAAACACTTTTATTTCCGTAAACAGTAACTTGTACACTCGTTGCAACAGCAAGAAAGTCTTTTCCGATTCTCCAACAGCACGACTCCGAATTCGTAACACAAAGAACTAACTCTTCTCCGTCGGCACAACGCTTCACATCGTCTGTCCGTCTCCGTCGGCACGACTACTCAACCTTCCCATACTGACTCACTCTTCTCACACTTTACCGCTATTTATATCTCCCAGGCACTGTTCTGGAAAGTTCAGTTATTGCACTGGAGTACAAAGTAGAAGATTCCAGTAGCCTCTATCCTTTTCTCTCTTTCGGCAAGCGCCCCAATAATGCGGCCATTCTCTGTCTCTTTCCTTCGGCTCCTTTGCGGTAGTGCCAACAATAATGCGATGGGTGACACTGCTGCTGTCGGCAATTAGATGCGGCGGGCGCGGTGACACTGCTCCCTCCTCAGAGCTGGTCGTCCCGACCAGCACTATCACTGCGGCATCTCCCTTGCGCCCCAGTGGACTAACCCATCGAACCTCTTCTCCAGGAGGCACGATCCTAGGTATCGCTCTTGGATAGTGTCCCTTGGTCCGGGTAGGACGATGTATGCCATCCTGCTTCGAAATTCTACAACAGTACCGCCGGTCTTGACGGTCCCTCGTCCAGTTGCCCTTCTTCCTGGTGTGTTGACGGGCCATCCTGCGCACTTGGAAACGGCTCACTAGGTACCATGTCCGCCGACCTCTCTGGCGCACCTTCGCAGCCACCTTGCTTCCGAGGGGTCCGGCAACAAACCCCACCACATCCGCGCGAGTCGCGTCCACCGCTGCACTCGTGTTCACTCGTGCTCGGCACGGCCTCTCCTGTATCCTGCCATCCAAGATGATGTCCACCATTCTTCCGTTCACGGCACTATGCGTCAGGTGATTGGATGGCTCCGACGGTCCCCCCATGTCACACGCCAAGTCGGTTCTCGCGTGATGCTCGTTTGCTTGTGCGCTTCCCTGCTGATCGTCCTCCACGTCATATCCTGGTTGGTTACGTACCCGACACACTCCTCCAGAGGATCCTCGACGACGTCCCTGAGCTGTCCCTTTGTCTTCCCCGAGACGTACACTTTCGTTATCTGAAACGGGCGCAACTGCCGCCTCGGCCACTAGGTGCTTCCTCCCCGGGTCCGCGCTATTCCGTCTGCCCCTGGCATCGAGTACTTTGACGCTCTCGTCAACTCTTACTACCAGGGCGCCAAGACGTTCCCCGTCGTCCTCCACGACGTCCACATGCTGGCAGAGGTCTTCCACCTTTTCGCCGAGTTGTTCCACGTCTTCCGTCACGCCAATCAGTTCGCCGAGTTGTTCCACGTCTTCCGTCACGCCAATCAGTTCGCCGAGTTGTTCCACGTCTTCCCTCATATCATCTGAAACGGGCGCAACTGTCGCCCCGGCCACTAGGTGCTCCCTCCCCGGCTCCGCGCTATTCCGTCTGCCCGTGGCATCCAGTACTTTGACGCTCTCGTCAACTCTTACTACCAGGGCACCAAGACGTTCCCCGTCGTCCTCCACGACGTCCACGTGCTGGCAGAGGTCTTCCACCTTTTCGCCGAGTTCTTCCACGTCTTCCGTCACGCCAATCAGTTCGCCGTCAATTTTCGCCAATAGCTCCGTCTTCATCTCTTTCAGCTCGGCAGCGAGGTTGTCGTTTCTCGTCTTCATTTTGGCAGCGAGGTTGTCGTTTGCCGTCTTCATCTTGGACATTTCTGTCTTCATTTCGGCGAATAATTCTTTCATCATTGCCATCATCCTGGTTTCCGAATCTCCCTCCATCTTGGTTCTAACGTTGCAACTTCTAACGACGATGTAACGAAACTAGAAGCAATTCGACGGATCCCACTTCTGACACCAGTGTGACTTTTGATGGTGTGGGTGTGAAGTAGAGTAGACAGATGTAGTCGAGATAAACACTTTTATTTCCGTAAACAGTAACTTGTACACTCGTTGCAACAGCAAGAAAGTCTTTTCCGATTCTCCAACAGCACGACTCCGAATTCGTAACACAAAGAACTAACTCTTCTCCGTCGGCACAACGCTTCACATCGTCTGTCCGTCTCCGTCGGCACGACTACTCAACCTTCCCATACTGACTCACTCTTCTCACACTTTACCGCTATTTATATCTCCCAGGCACTGTTCTGGAAAGTTCAGTTATTGCACTGGAGTACAAAGTAGAAGATTCCAGTAGCCTCTATCCTTTTCTCTCTTTCGGCAAGCGCCCCAATAATGCGGCCATTCTCTGTCTCTTTCCTTCGGCTCCTTTGCGGTAGTGCCAACAATAATGCGATGGGTGACACTGCTGCTGTCGGCAATTAGATGCGGCGGGCGCGGTGACACTGCTCCCTCCTCAGAGCTGGTCGTCCCGACCAGCACTATCACTGCGGCATCTCCCTTGCGCCCCAGTGGACTAACCCATCGAACCTCTTCTCCAGGAGGCACGATCCTAGGTATCGCTCTTGGATAGTGTCCCTTGGTCCGGGTAGGACGATGTATGCCATCCTGCTTCGAAATTCTACAACAGTACCGCCGGTCTTGACGGTCCCTCGTCCAGTTGCCCTTCTTCCTGGTGTGTTGACGGGCCATCCTGCGCACTTGGAAACGGCTCACTAGGTACCATGTCCGCCGACCTCTCTGGCGCACCTTCGCAGCCACCTTGCTTCCGAGGGGTCCGGCAACAAACCCCACCACATCCGCGCGAGTCGCGTCCACCGCTGCACTCGTGTTCACTCGTGCTCGGCACGGCCTCTCCTGTATCCTGCCATCCAAGATGATGTCCACCATTCTTCCGTTCACGGCACTATGCGTCAGGTGATTGGATGGCTCCGACGGTCCCCCCATGTCACACGCCAAGTCGGTTCTCGCGTGATGCTCGTTTGCTTGTGCGCTTCCCTGCTGATCGTCCTCCACGTCATATCCTGGTTGGTTACGTACCCGACACACTCCTCCAGAGGATCCTCGACGACGTCCCTGAGCTGTCCCTTTGTCTTCCCCGAGACGTACACTTTCGTTATCTGAAACGGGCGCAACTGCCGCCTCGGCCACTAGGTGCTTCCTCCCCGGGTCCGCGCTATTCCGTCTGCCCCTGGCATCGAGTACTTTGACGCTCTCGTCAACTCTTACTACCAGGGCGCCAAGACGTTCCCCGTCGTCCTCCACGACGTCCACATGCTGGCAGAGGTCTTCCACCTTTTCGCCGAGTTGTTCCACGTCTTCCGTCACGCCAATCAGTTCGCCGAGTTGTTCCACGTCTTCCGTCACGCCAATCAGTTCGCCGAGTTGTTCCACGTCTTCCCTCATATCATCTGAAACGGGCGCAACTGTCGCCCCGGCCACTAGGTGCTCCCTCCCCGGCTCCGCGCTATTCCGTCTGCCCGTGGCATCCAGTACTTTGACGCTCTCGTCAACTCTTACTACCAGGGCGCCAAGACGTTCCCCGTCGTCCTCCACGACGTCCACATGCTGGCAGAGGTCTTCCACCTTTTCGCCGAGTTGTTCCACGTCTTCCGTCACGCCAATCAGTTCGCCGAGTTGTTCCACGTCTTCCGTCACGCCAATCAGTTCGCCGAGTTGTTCCACGTCTTCCCTCATATCATCTGAAACGGGCGCAACTGTCGCCCCGGCCACTAGGTGCTCCCTCCCCGGCTCCGCGCTATTCCGTCTGCCCGTGGCATCCAGTACTTTGACGCTCTCGTCAACTCTTACTACCAGGGCACCAAGACGTTCCCCGTCGTCCTCCACGACGTCCACGTGCTGGCAGAGGTCTTCCACCTTTTCGCCGAGTTCTTCCACGTCTTCCGTCACGCCAATCAGTTCGCCGTCAATTTTCGCCAATAGCTCCGTCTTCATCTCTTTCAGCTCGGCAGCGAGGTTGTCGTTTCTCGTCTTCATTTTGGCAGCGAGGTTGTCGTTTGCCGTCTTCATCTTGGACATTTCTGTCTTCATTTCGGCGAATAATTCTTTCATCATTGCCATCATCCTGGTTTCCGAATCTCCCTCCATCTTGGTTCTAACGTTGCAACTTCTAACGACGATGTAACGAAACTAGAAGCAATTCGACGGATCCCACTTCTGACACCAGTGTGACTTTTGATGGTGTGGGTGTGAAGTAGAGTAGACAGATGTAGTCGAGATAAACACTTTTATTTCCGTAAACAGTAACTTGTACACTCGTTGCAACAGCAAGAAAGTCTTTTCCGATTCTCCAACAGCACGACTCCGAATTCGTAACACAAAGAACTAACTCTTCTCCGTCGGCACAACGCTTCACATCGTCTGTCCGTCTCCGTCGGCACGACTACTCAACCTTCCCATACTGACTCACTCTTCTCACACTTTACCGCTATTTATATCTCCCAGGCACTGTTCTGGAAAGTTCAGTTATTGCACTGGAGTACAAAGTAGAAGATTCCAGTAGCCTCTATCCTTTTCTCTCTTTCGGCAAGCGCCCCAATAATGCGGCCATTCTCTGTCTCTTTCCTTCGGCTCCTTTGCGGTAGTGCCAACAATAATGCGATGGGTGACACTGCTGCTGTCGGCAATTAGATGCGGCGGGCGCGGTGACACTGCTCCCTCCTCAGAGCTGGTCGTCCCGACCAGCACTATCACTGCGGCATCTCCCTTGCGCCCCAGTGGACTAACCCATCGAACCTCTTCTCCAGGAGGCACGATCCTAGGTATCGCTCTTGGATAGTGTCCCTTGGTCCGGGTAGGACGATGTATGCCATCCTGCTTCGAAATTCTACAACAGTACCGCCGGTCTTGACGGTCCCTCGTCCAGTTGCCCTTCTTCCTGGTGTGTTGACGGGCCATCCTGCGCACTTGGAAACGGCTCACTAGGTACCATGTCCGCCGACCTCTCTGGCGCACCTTCGCAGCCACCTTGCTTCCGAGGGGTCCGGCAACAAACCCCACCACATCCGCGCGAGTCGCGTCCACCGCTGCACTCGTGTTCACTCGTGCTCGGCACGGCCTCTCCTGTATCCTGCCATCCAAGATGATGTCCACCATTCTTCCGTTCACGGCACTATGCGTCAGGTGATTGGATGGCTCCGACGGTCCCCCCATGTCACACGCCAAGTCGGTTCTCGCGTGATGCTCGTTTGCTTGTGCGCTTCCCTGCTGATCGTCCTCCACGTCATATCCTGGTTGGTTACGTACCCGACACACTCCTCCAGAGGATCCTCGACGACGTCCCTGAGCTGTCCCTTTGTCTTCCCCGAGACGTACACTTTCGTTATCTGAAACGGGCGCAACTGCCGCCTCGGCCACTAGGTGCTTCCTCCCCGGGTCCGCGCTATTCCGTCTGCCCCTGGCATCGAGTACTTTGACGCTCTCGTCAACTCTTACTACCAGGGCGCCAAGACGTTCCCCGTCGTCCTCCACGACGTCCACATGCTGGCAGAGGTCTTCCACCTTTTCGCCGAGTTGTTCCACGTCTTCCGTCACGCCAATCAGTTCGCCGAGTTGTTCCACGTCTTCCGTCACGCCAATCAGTTCGCCGAGTTGTTCCACGTCTTCCCTCATATCATCTGAAACGGGCGCAACTGTCGCCCCGGCCACTAGGTGCTCCCTCCCCGGCTCCGCGCTATTCCGTCTGCCCGTGGCATCCAGTACTTTGACGCTCTCGTCAACTCTTACTACCAGGGCGCCAAGACGTTCCCCGTCGTCCTCCACGACGTCCACATGCTGGCAGAGGTCTTCCACCTTTTCGCCGAGTTGTTCCACGTCTTCCGTCACGCCAATCAGTTCGCCGAGTTGTTCCACGTCTTCCGTCACGCCAATCAGTTCGCCGAGTTGTTCCACGTCTTCCCTCATATCATCTGAAACGGGCGCAACTGTCGCCCCGGCCACTAGGTGCTCCCTCCCCGGCTCCGCGCTATTCCGTCTGCCCGTGGCATCCAGTACTTTGACGCTCTCGTCAACTCTTACTACCAGGGCACCAAGACGTTCCCCGTCGTCCTCCACGACGTCCACGTGCTGGCAGAGGTCTTCCACCTTTTCGCCGAGTTCTTCCACGTCTTCCGTCACGCCAATCAGTTCGCCGTCAATTTTCGCCAATAGCTCCGTCTTCATCTCTTTCAGCTCGGCAGCGAGGTTGTCGTTTCTCGTCTTCATTTTGGCAGCGAGGTTGTCGTTTGCCGTCTTCATCTTGGACATTTCTGTCTTCATTTCGGCGAATAATTCTTTCATCATTGCCATCATCCTGGTTTCCGAATCTCCCTCCATCTTGGTTCTAACGTTGCAACTTCTAACGACGATGTAACGAAACTAGAAGCAATTCGACGGATCCCACTTCTGACACCAGTGTGACTTTTGATGGTGTGGGTGTGAAGTAGAGTAGACAGATGTAGTCGAGATAAACACTTTTATTTCCGTAAACAGTAACTTGTACACTCGTTGCAACAGCAAGAAAGTCTTTTCCGATTCTCCAACAGCACGACTCCGAATTCGTAACACAAAGAACTAACTCTTCTCCGTCGGCACAACGCTTCACATCGTCTGTCCGTCTCCGTCGGCACGACTACTCAACCTTCCCATACTGACTCACTCTTCTCACACTTTACCGCTATTTATATCTCCCAGGCACTGTTCTGGAAAGTTCAGTTATTGCACTGGAGTACAAAGTAGAAGATTCCAGTAGCCTCTATCCTTTTCTCTCTTTCGGCAAGCGCCCCAATAATGCGGCCATTCTCTGTCTCTTTCCTTCGGCTCCTTTGCGGTAGTGCCAACAATAATGCGATGGGTGACACTGCTGCTGTCGGCAATTAGATGCGGCGGGCGCGGTGACAATATGTTAACCAAGAAACTAAGTGTGGGATGTTACATATTGAGTACATTAAAAAGGGTAACGAGTGTGCAAGTTCCTAGAAGTACTTACTTTGCATACATTCATAGTCATATAAGGTATGGAATAATGTTCTGGGGGCATCAACAGAATCTGAAAAAGTTTTTCGGTTGCAAAAGCGGGCCATAAGAATAATGACTGGCGAATCAAGTAGATCTCCATGCAGGGAACTGTTCATAAAGTTAAGGATTATGACTGAAGAGTATGTATATATTAGGAGTTATCCATCATATCAGACGAATAAGGCATCAGCTACCAGATAACCAAGAGATTCATTATCATAGTACAAGGCAGAAAGAAAATCCACATGGGCAATATTGCAGAATGAATCTAGCCAAAAACAGTGAAAATCCTAATGGAATAAAACTGTACAATAGGCTACCACTTAATATAAAAAATATTGAAAATGTAAATCTGTTTAAGAAAAAACTCAAATTGTACCTATTAGAGAATGCATTTTATTCGGTTGTGGAATATGTAAATAGATAACTTTATGAAGCCTGACTAATTAAGGCTGTATAGGTATGTGTGTATGTGTGGTGACCTTAAATGCTGTATGTGTGTGTGTGTGTGTGTGTGTGTGTGTGTGTGTGTGTGTGTGTGTGTGTGTGTGTGTGTGTGTGTGCGTGTGCACTTGCATGCATGTGTGACCTTTTATTTTATCGTTATATTCCTATTGTAACTTATTGACCATTCCATATCATGTATACATGATCTGAAGGATGAAATAAATGAATATGAATATGAATCAGTATTGAGCTGACGCAATATCGTACAGCTGCATTATTACCAGTGTGCTTTATTATTTAGTTCTCTACTCAGTCACTAAGTGTATTATGGCTCAGCATTTGTTTTCTACTGCACAACGTGTATTTATTTATGATTTGTATGTGTTGACTCAGTCAGCTCGCCAGGTGTATGGTGCGACATGTAGAAAGATTTCCAGGTGTAAAAGTCCCAGGCCATACAACAATCCACAAACTTTACAATAAATTTCACGCCACAGGAAGTGCTCAGGCTCAGAAATCTAAAAGACAGTGTATGGTTCTTAGCGAAGAAACATTAGACGACATCAATCATCGTTTGGAGAATTCCCCCCAAAAATCCTTAGGCATCTCTTACAACAGGCAGGCATTTCTTATAGATCTTTGCAAACAGCTACTAAATTGCTGAAATGCTCTTCAACCAATGTGAACTACGGCGAGTGATGGATAATTTCCTAAAGAGGTGCCAAAAATGTATGGACAAAGATGGTGGCAAGTTTCAGCATCTGCTTTAATTAAATTGGGAAGTAAAGCCTTTAAAAGTAGTTTTAAAATGTATGGTTTTATCTGCACTGTTCATGACAGCAACAGTCAGTGACGAGCGTAGACAAAACACATTGCAGCCAGTTCACAGTCTTTTGGATCACCCGTTATAACATAATTGATTAATGTCTATGATATAAGCAAAATAACACATGTTATTTTAACTAATTAATGTGGTATCATTTTCGGCTCCACAACATAATTTTATGTAACAGAACAGCCACAACACCATTTGAGGATTAAGTAAGAATGATGTGTTCTTGAAAGTTGTACATATTTTGCTTGTCTCTAGTTTCATAAATGTTCAAGTATTTACTGTGCAGGAGAGGTAGAACTGGAACTTAAAAATTCAATACCGAAGCTGAATTTGTATGTTCCAGTTCCACCTCTCAAACATTGCCCACACACGGCTTGTGTATTTAAAAACACCAACAGTAAGTTTGTTGGCATAAACAAGTAATATTTACTTAGCTAGTTTTAAATCATACACATACCTAGTACTGTCGTTTTACAGTTTTACAGAATTCGCTATTTGTACGTGTATCATTTAACACACAGAACATATAAGTAACATTTAGCGTTGCTAAGGAGAAGTTTAGTTTAGCATGGTTATTTATTTAGCAGCATATGCGCTATTCAAATTACCCGCCGAAAAGTACTTTTGTCTAGCAGTGCCATCTATGGATAATAAAGTTAACTGTCGATTCGTTAGTTAATATTTAATGGCAGCTGAAAGTATACGCAGGAATGGGAAAACTATTGTCTTGGAGTATCATGTTTTTAATTAAATTTGGAGGACATGTCCGTTTGAGGTGATGCTTAACTGGAGCAGTTTAAATATTCGCGCAGCACAATGTGGACATGTCATAAGTGCGGAAAGCCTGTTTACTTTGGTGAGTATTTATATAAAGTGTAAATAGACATGACGATTTCGAGGAAGGGAAATGACATTAGATAGAGATTGCGGAGGATGAAAATAAATCAAACGGACTTCTTCGCCATATAAACATTTTCTCGGTAAACATTTGATGTTCCTGAATGTTGTTACATGTTAAAGTAAATTATTTCTTTCTATCAACTGCAGCATTTTGAGAGGGCGTTTCATTTTATCCCATCAATTAGATAATATTCCTGAAGTATCAAGAGAGACCAGATTACTAAATAAGTAGATAAGAGCTATTAATTGATATCCAAAATAATGCGATGGTTAAAAATGTACAAAACCGGCAAAAATGGCTACATTAATTAATAGACTTGGGATTTAATATCGCAAAATTCTGGTGAAGATAGAGGTTATTGCCATAATATAGACTTGAGTTAACGTTAACTCCTCAAATGGAGTCAACACCACTTTCAACCCACTCGATATCAGCAATGAGTAGACATGCACCATTATATGTCTAAAGACAGGTATTATATTTTGGAGAAGATTGCATATGTGCTAATCGTGCACATGTAGCATTATGTTGCTCTCATTTATTACAGAACTTATAACAATACACTGTAGAAAGAATAATTAAACACCCTTGATAACAGTATTTATACATGAGTTTGCAATATCCACTTAAGTGAAAAATTATGCTAAATCAGCATGAAAACCACAGCAAAGGAGGAAACACAGTCCACCTAAGGTGTCATTGGAGTGTTCTCCTGTTCATCCCTTTCCTCTCCTGTTCAGCTGTTGCCAACATCGACACTCCGTAGCCCAATGGTGCTGTCAGTGCAGCAAACATTTGAAACACCGAACACCAGTTGTCCTTTCAAAAGGCATCCCCTGTTGTAGTTTCCGTGCCCAAATTCAGATTCTTCAGTTTCCACAATATTATTCCTGCTGTCAATCCCATTATTGCCATTTCCTGCATATCTTGTTAGATTACATAGTTCCCAGCATTTTTATACATTGACAACACCAGTTTCCCCACTTTCTCTTACCTCTCTTTTACCCATACTCCATTCCTTCCATGTGGAAATGAACGTAGTATCTACTATCTAAGTACTTTAGCTAAATGTTGTGTGGGTGATCCTACAACTATAATGAGGTGACATTGTGTTCTTAAAACGGTGTGAACTCAGCATGTTTATATACCTACCTAGAGTTCCCTGACGTAAGATTTGTGAAAAAAAGATTAATTTGAGCATGTGCACAGTCTAAACCTTTATTTCTAAACAATACATTAACATGTACTTATTTATATTGCACTGCTCATCACCAACAATACCATAGATCATGTAATCATCCTATACTATTACCACTCTTGAAAAAGAAAAAAAATATACATATACAGGGTTCTTATTTAAAACCTAATGGAGCACATGGTGTTTTGCCTCTCCAGCGACCTTGCTGAATTTCCCGACTCGGCTGCCATTGTGCATGTGGCCAGTTGGTATTGTACCTCTGAAAATCCACATCACATTCAAGAAATCCCTCATTATGATCGGAGAGTTGGTGTTTGGTGTGCTGTTAGTGCTAGATGCATAATCAGTCCAATATTCTATGAACAGACTGTAAATACAGAGAGATGACAAATGAGAAATGACATTTTAACCCCATCTTATCATGAACTGACAGAAGAAGAGAAATCATATGGGTGGTTTCAACAAGAGTTTGCTACTGCCCATACAGCAGAGGAGTCCATGAATAAAATTAAGAAGTGATAGTGATTAGTGCTGGTATATGGCCTTCTCATTCCCCGATCTAACAGTGGGGTAACCTGAAAGAAAAAGTTTATGAGACAAATCCTCATATATTGGAAGAACTAAAACAACATATTAGAAATGAAATTGGAAACATTACAGTGGCCCAACTTAATCACGTGAATCAGAATGTGTTCTCCTGACACAATGCTTATTTAGCCGATGGTGGATGATATTTCCAGCATCTTCTGTGAGGTAAGAGTGTTATACATGCTTTATGTGCAGAGTTTATGTAGGAGCAAAACCGGCTGTGGCACATCCAATTGCTCATATGGGAATGCTGTGTGCCCATTAAGTTTTAAATGAAGACCCCTATATGTATATATATTTCTCCTGTCCGTGTGTATGTGACTGAACTTCTAAACACTGGACTTATTTTTATGAAGTTTTGTATGTGTGTGTAGGTTGAGTCAAGAATGATTTAGATTCACAATTTGATCCGACAGAACATTTTTTAATTTGTGTTTTTGATCTTTGGATGGTTTAGCTTGACAGTTGGATCTGGTAGGCAGCGCTGTGATCACGTTTTAGAATTTTTTTATTTTGTTGTTGTTTTGCACATCAGTTACTTGCATCGTAGCTTAGTGTTTCTATTACATTAAAATTCTTATGTACTGGAATTGTGTGCTTATTGAGAATATTATATTATTATTGATTGAAATAATGTTTTAAAATGTAATTAAAAGAGAACTTGCTGTTATACACTTGGCCATGTATCTTGAAAATGGACAGTGTGTTTATTTCATGGAACAGATTCCTCTACAGTGAGCATTCTTCTGCTATGGCGCTACAGTCTGATGTTGTGCCTTGGCCTCCAGTATCAAAGCTCTCCACTAATCCTTATCTATGCTATTCTCCTCCAATTCCTCACTCTTAATATCTCCTTTGCATCTCTATCCACTCCATCAATCCTTTTATTCTTGGGTCTTCCAACCAATCTGCCCCCACCAACTTCATTATACAAAATTTTAAGTGGGACCCATTCCTTTGCCATTCGGTGAGCATGTCCAGCCCTTTGCAATCTTTTGAGTTTAATTAATGATGTTATGTTCTTTAAACAATTCATACAATTTACTATTATATCTGAGTCCTCATGTCCCATTTTCTTTAACTGGTCCCCATATTCATCTTAAAATCTTTCTTTCAAAAGAATTAAGAGAAATGTCATCTTTTTTAGTAATGGACCAGCTCTCACAACCATAATACAAAACTGATCTAATCATAGTCTTATATAATTTCAGTTTAGTTACCCTGTATTAGGGCCTGTATTACGATCTCTGGTTAAGGTTTCGGTTAACAGTTAACTTGAAGTTACACCCAGATGTCAGTATTACGACCTTCGGTTAAGGGTTAACTGAGAGTTATTTCTGGAGGTACACTAACCGCAACCTCAAGTAGGGGTTAGTGCGTTAACTTGGAGTTTACTCGTGTTTCACACACAAAAATGGCGTACCTCCTATCACAATTGTATGTCCACAGCGACTCTGAAGATGAAATGCTAGCTCTATTTATTTAATACAAGAGCGAAGAGATTCAGAATGCGCAAAGATAATTTCGAGGAGTGAACGTGGAAGAGTTTCAACAAAGATACAGGTTATCAAAAGCTTTGACATCCGGAATTTTAGCGGAAATAAGGCATCGAATAGAATTTACGACAGAATGGCAGTTTTCAGCACGTATATAACATTATACCAGCATATTTGTATATACCTGACATTATTAAAATGAAATAATTAAACCAACATAAATTGTAGGTATTTCTTGATGGCCATTAGGTTAGGGAAATATAATTCTAGAGCCCCATAAGTGTAGTGGATTGACACAAACAATACGATGTTTTGTGCGATTTTCATTACATTGGCACCACGTTTTAACGAACGCAAATGTAATAAACGGAGCATGGCAAATTACACATTTTGCGAACAGAAAATACACAGAAAACTATACAATATGTAGGTACAAAGTTCAAAAACACGCGGAACAAGATCATTTATCTTTAACTAACGTTGCATGTTATTCATTGTGGGCAGAACGATTACCTTTTAAATAGTAAAGTTGCATTATATTCATTGTGGACGCAACAATTTTGCGCTTTTTCAAAGCACTTCAAGGCTCTGAATGAATAGTGAATAAAACAGAAGCTATTTTTAGGTTATGTAATGTGTACAAATCTTTTCTTTTTTTTATTTCTTGGCCAAGAGCTCTATCGGAAGCTATACGGCCACACTAACTATAGAGGTAGTAATTTGTCGTACCAACAGTATGAAATTGAAGATATCATTAACCGAATGATATTGCGGGCACATTCATAAATGCAGGTTTACTACTAGATGCTAAAAGTAAGCAAAACGTGATTTAGTATATGATAGAAAATTTCAGAGGAGAAGATCGGAATAAAATAGAGAGTAAGAAAATATCAAAAATCGAAAACCACAACGTTGTATATGACGAAAAATCGCCTGTAAAACGCGCTCATTTTTTATAGTCAATAAATAATTGATTGACACCGGAAAAACTATAATTTGGGAGTATAGGTCTGAATAAAATCGTTCTACCTTGTGTGCAAGATTCGGACATCCTAATAAAAGATGGTCTAAGGTGGCCTCTTGACCACAGTTGCAATAAGGTGTGCTCCCAGAACCATAGCGGAACAAATACGCCGGAGTGTAACAGTGACCCACACGCATCCGCGAGAACAGTGAGATGAAGTGACGCGGGTAACGTAAAGAAGCAAACCATGGACGATTGAGGGGCTGCAAGAGTGGAAGACAGGGACAAAAAACATGTTTTGTATTAGTAAAGGCTTCCCACTCCTGAATCCATTGAGAAAGAGGAGAATGTCTGCCAGATCTAAATAATTCCCGTGGGGGTACAGTGATTGGAAAAATTTCATCGGAAAAGCAAGCAGATTTGGCTAATTTATCGGCGATCTCGTTACCATAGATACCAGAATGACTAGGTATCCAAGCAAAGAGCACCCTTGTGATCCCTAGGGTAAGATGGAGTGATTTGAGTGCCTGTACATACCAACAAGTACTGCGTGATAACGAAGGGCTATGTAGTGTCTGCAACACACTCAAGGAATCAGTATAAATATTTGCTGTTATGAATTCCGTATTTCTAAGAAAGTCTAGCACCTTGTAGATGGCGAAAAGCTCTGCAAAATAATTAGAGCAAAAATCCGGTAGCCGAAAGGTACGTCGTATTTCCAACTCTGGTGAGAAAAAAGCTGATCCTACCCTCGGAGGGTCCCCCTGACGTGATCCATCGGTAAAAAAAGTTAGGCGGCCATCTCCTGCCACAGGAATAGGAGCCTGGAATAATAGTCGTGCTCGGAAGCCTACAGGATAATCTAAAATGCGCACACAGGCCGTAACATACGTAATGGTATGTAAGCCTGTGACAAAGTCAAAAGAATAGCATGGGTAAGTTTCTGCACGTTGTAAAAACCGGGCGTGATTTGTCAGAAATCGGTAGGCTAGCATGAGTGGTAAGGTCATGACTTCCGTATGAAGCCGCCCTTCTGGACAGCGTTCCAGTAACAAGTGTAACTTAGGGAATAGTGGAAAAGTTATACTGCCCCAGCGGGCGAGAAGATAACGTAAAGCCACCACTGGGGCAAGATGTTTCAAAGGGGTGAGGCCTAGTTCTCTGTGCATTACCATTATTGGTGTCGAGTGGGCATAGCCCACTATAAGTCGAAGAAATCGATTGAGGCTGACTTGTAAGGGCATTAATGCACCTGTAGCAGCTATACCCCAGAGAAAGATTCCATAGGTGATCATACCCTGCACTACAGCCTTGTACAGGTGCAAAAGTACCTTGGGGTGGGAACCCCAGTTTTTCCATAATAACGCACGAAAGAAGTGGAGCTTACTGTCCAACCTGTTACGTAAGCGAGAAATATGTGCCCGCCAGTTTAGTCGATGATCAAGTGTGATACCCAAGAAGGTGTATGTATTAACCTCACGTACAGGTTGGGATTCCCAGTAAATTGGGGGAAGGCAAATGTGTCGACGATTGCGGGTAAAATGTACCAGAGCAGCTTTCTCTTTATTCACTGTTAGTCCGTTAGAGTCGGTCCACTCTCTCAAGGCTTTCACGGCGTTATTTAAGAAAACACGAGGTTGTGCTACATTGCCACCAGGCACGTATAATACGATGTCATCCGTGTATACCAGTAGTCGAGCATGAGGTAGAACCACCTCCGCCATTCCTGTGATATAAACCAGAAATAGGAGTGTACAAATCTTCAAACCATGACACACATCTGTGATGTGGTTAACCTAAATGATTGCTTTACCCGCGAGATAGCGTTGCAAACACAGCAAAACCCTAGTGAAAAATGTTACCAACTGCTCTCAGGGCATCATAATCTTCAGGGTAACAAACCTACAGTTAAATTGAGTTCGTAATACGAGGCACCGAGCCTAACTAACAGTTAGCGATAACTGAGAGGTAACAAACCGTGGCTAGTAACCGGAGATCGTAATACAGGTCCTTAGTGGCCTGCATGGGCTGACTTTCTTAGACCTGGCCCGGCCCAATATCTACCAAGCTCGGGCCTGGCCTGAGCCCGAGAATAGTCTATAGGCCAATTGTGCAATTTTCTTTTGAACAAAATTATCCTGTAGTTATTGACAATATTATTATTATTATTATTATTATTATTATTATTATTATTATTATTATTATTATTATTATTATTATTATTTAATCATTATCATCATCATCATCATTATTATTATTATTATTATTATTATTATTATTATTATTATTATTATTATTATTAATGATATTGTATATTTGCTAAAATCCAATTTTCGTCCAAATACTTATGCTAGCGAATGTTGGGTACCTGCATAAATAACGTTAGTAGGTACATTAATATTGTTTTAAGATCATGATATTGTGTCGCCAAAGTCTTAGAAATAACTTTTTTTTCCAAGTTTGAAGAAAAGGTTATTGGTAAGATACTACCTTTTTTACAAAAAGTCCCTTCAGTGTCTTTGGTTATAGGTTGCGCGTTTGTTCTTGACGAATGACCTTGAGCAGAAATCCAATGAGTGAGCCTACCCTTAATAAGCAGGTCAGCAAATGTTTATGCTACGATAACAGACACCTCTGTTTTCCTCTGTCGCGTTTGTGTATACAGTCGACTGCAGAAGTTTTGTGCGGTACGGATGTATGTATGCATGCAACGAAAATAGCAATTCAGACGAGGGAGAAATGTCGGGAATAGAATAAATGCAAGAAAGTTAAGTGGAAACAGTTATAGAGGTATAGTGTATAATACGTGTGGCTGATATTACTCCAAGTGTCATAAATTGATTTGTAGTGTTGTACTACTTCAGCTCAGAAGCATGCGCGTCATCTCACTGCAGACTGTACCTCCTCTCTCTCGTTCCCGCAAAAGCTGAGTAGAGACTCGCATTCAACCTTTCATATAAAATTTTCATTCGTCAAGAAGTAACGCGCGACCTGTACCAGTATCAAGTGCTGACGAGATATTTTTTTTGCATATAACTTGGTTGTATCAGACAGAAGGGCAATGAAAAATGAAAGTGTCACAGCTTGTTGTATGTTGCAATTTGGCGATGCTGACTGATGGGCAATGACCCTGATGTATGATATATGTAGTGATTCATCTCATGATGATGATAATAAAAAAACGTTTCAATTTGGAGAAATGCTGAACAATAATGTTGCAGTAACATTACTAAAGCGTCAGCCACAAAACAAACTCTATCAGTATAAACATCGATGCTGTATTTGCACCTTACAAAGCAGGAGGAAACACGCGCTACTAGCAGTATAAAAGAATCAAATACATCTTGGGTTCGAGATAAAAGTGTAAGATTTTAAACGTGGGGTGAGTGAACAGATTGAATTGCAGCCGACTAGTGAGAAATAATATAATTGCAAACCCTCTCATTCTGTGCTTTGACTAGCATCAGTAGCAGCATTTGAAACGTGTCAGCAGAATAATAACTTAGAATTCCTAGTAAAGAAATGGTGTGGTAATTGTGCTATTCTCGACATTTAAATATTGGTGACCAAGAGATATCATACATTAATTTTTGCCTCCTAAGTGAATGTACCACTGAAATTTAGCACAAATCTCGCAAAACTTTACATTTGTATTCCATGACTTTAAAAATACTAGGGATCTTAAATTCAAAATGTGTTTTGACTTTTTATATTACAAATATTTTTAGTTGCATAACATACCCTAAAAATGCAGAATAACAATGTTTTTCATTTTAAAATTTAAGCTTATTGAAAATCATTTTTTCACCATATTCACTTTTTGAAAATGTCACACGATGCAGTTTTCATGCAATTCTTCGTATCATTTCAAAAACACAAACAAGTAAATCTGTCATATACTTTTTTTTCTCTTTATAATGGTTTTGAGTTACTAAAGAAACTTATAAAACTTATTAATTATTAATTAATTTAAAAATTGTCTTTTGAGCTGATGCTAATAAAACAAATTTATATGACAGATTTGTACATTATAATTAGATAAATACAATAGAATCTTAAAAATAGGCATTTTTTTAAAAAAATTTCGTCGTGTAGAGCATTTGGCGTAACATTATAAAATCCGGATTTAACATTTCATAGTAAGGGGTAGTGATGCGCCTCCTATAGCCTCTCCTACCCAATTCTCATCCTCATCCTGCCCCTGGTGCACCCTGCTTTTAACAGATGAGGCTCTGGGGACTGAATCACAGCGGTATAACTGTTTCATCTAAAATGGAGGAAATGTCATTTACATATGTGCTGGCCTATCACAGCACAACAGTGTCCCTCAGAGGCACATGAGGGGAAGGTCGGTGGATCTAAATACCATCTATTTAGTCCTCCTGGCTAGGTCCGATGGACCCGTTGACCAACGATAGGTGTGGTCCTCCTTGCAAAATGGGGGTTTAAGTCGGGTGATGTAACTGCCACATTGTAAAACTGGTGCCCGTTAAGAAAATAGTTACATGAAAGCCACATACATGAATATGAGTCCTAAAGATAAATATTCCGGAGTTAAAACTGTCCCCCAATCGGATCTCCGGGTGGGGACATCTTTAGGCAAATTTCATCACAATTCCAATACTTTAAGAATTCTACAATGGAATGCAGGAGGCATGTCCCAGCCTAAAAAACAAGAGCTAATGAACAACTGAACCATTAAAACATAATAACAAAAGCTTAACTACAGATAGGGAAATAGCAGAATCCCTTAACAAGTTTTATGCTCAGTCACAAAGAATACCCCAAGCGTATAAAAAACAAGATAAGGCTATCCAAAAAACTATCAGAGAAACTAATAAGCCAAAAGGTATACGAAATGATATTTTTATTCAGGATTTTAACGAAACAGAATTGGATTTAGCAATAGAACAATTGCAGAACAAAAAATCTCCAGGACCTGACAAGATCCACCCAGAGTTTATTAAACACCTTGGCAGGAAAGGAAAAGAAATCCTATTTAAACTGTATAACACGTGTTGGAGAATGACTGTACCTTCCGACTGGAAAAAAGCCATCATCATCCCGATTTTAAAGAAAAACAACCTTCAAACAATATTAATAGTTTCAGACCAATATCTTTGACCAGTGTTATTGCAAAAGTGATGAAAAGAATGGTGGCATCTAGACTTAACTGGTTTCTAGAATATTACAACTTAATATTAATAGACCGGCTTCAGACAGAATCATAGTACAAGTGAAAATGTACTCCTACTAAGCCAAGACATCAAGGAAGCTTTCAATAGAAAGGAGGATACCTTAGCATTATTCATTGATTTTAAATCAGCATATGACTCAGTCTGGAGAAACAAATTAATTGAGAAGTTGCAATCAATAGGTGTGAAAAGTTGTTGTTGTTGTTGTTTTCTAGTGCCTTGCATCTGCCAATGAAGCCATTAGCATTCGTGCTTTCCAATACTTTTGAACTGTAGTTTCTTCTGATCTTAATGCTTCACAGGTCTTCAAGTGGTCTTTGTTCATTTCTGCTGGATCGTTACACAGGACACATTGGTGAAGCTGAGATACCTATTCTGTAGAGATGACTTGCTAAGCAGTCGTGATTTGTCAATAGTCGGAAGGCTGCAACCGCTGTTTTCCTTGGTCTCTGGGGGATTATATCTGGATTGGAAAGTAGTGTAATCCATTTTTTATCTTTGGCATTTGTTTCTATTTCTTGTAGGTATGAATGAGAAAAATGAATAGGTGTGAAAAGTAACATGCTTAAATGGATAACTCAGTTTATTTCACAACGATTTTGTGCCACAAAATATAATACATACGTTTCCAAATATAAACAAACACACCGAGGACTTCCACAAGGTGCTGTTCTGAGCACAATACTCTTTAACATATATATAAATGACCTTCCATCAATAATAAAAACTTAAGAAACCAAAATTGCTTTATTTGCTGACGATGTAGTCATTTGGACTTCAGGCTCTCCAAAAAAACCTGAATTAATTAAAGACAGAATAGAAACAGCCCTAAATAAAGTACATGAATGGAGCTCCAAAAACCTCATGACTATCAATGTGGAAAAAGCAAATTATGAATTATTTACACTAAAATACAAACCAGTTAATATTAACATAAATTATAATAGTAAACCACTCAAAGCAGTTGATGATGCCAAATACTTAGGCATCACTTTCGACAGAAAGCTAAATTGGAAAAAACATATAACAAACATCTCAGAAAAGGTTGAAAAGAAACTGCAAATCCTGAAAAGGTTAGCTGGTGCTAAATGGGGCTGCTCAAGGAGAGTCCTTAACACAACATACAAAATGTATGTTAAACCAAACCTCTTGTACTGTTCTGAAGCTTTAATAACAGCAGCAAATGCTAACATCAATAAACTTGAACAAATACAAAATCAGGCTCTTCGCCTAATCACTGGAGCAGTTACATCCACACCTATTGATGCCATGCTTGCCTTAACATGGACCCCATCAATAACAACAAAAATAGAAGAACAAGCATTGCTCCAACACGAGAAAATGTTACGACTTCCAAACTCTAAATGGACAGAAGAGAACTTCCCCCCTTCAATCCTTAAAACTCATAGTAGTTTCCTAGAAAAGGTAACACAGATTAAATCCAAATTGAACATTCCTAACACCAGAGAAAATCTACTTATAAGAGAAAATCCATTGGAATTATTACAACCTACCTTCAGTTTGGAATTAATAGAGGAAATAAGTAAATCAGACACACCAAAAGAAATACAATAACTTCTAGCTCTGGAAACAATCAATACTAGGCATCCCACAGAAGAATGGCTGCACATATATACTGATGGATCCTCCAAGGAAAACCTTACTGGAGCTGGAGTTACGTGTTCACATTTTTCCTTTTATCATTCTGTTGGCAGAGACACAACAAATTATGATGGAGAAATAGAGGCTATACACATTGCTCTCCGACAATTATTAAATCTTCCCTTAAATAAATTTAACAAGGCAGTAATTCTTTCAGATTCTAAAGCTGCAATTCAAGGAATATGTTCAAATACTACAAAGAAGTCAACAAAAATTAGAGAATGCTACAAAATGTTAACACAACTCCAAAAAGTTAATAAGACTGTTCATCTCCAATGGATTCCAGCACACTGTGGAGTCATGGGGATTGAAGCTGCAGACTCACTTGCAAAGAAAGGCACAACAATAAAACAAAAATCTAAATTCAATTTCTCATATTCCTCAATAAAACGCTTGATCATTAAAAATTTTTCTCATTCATACCTACAAGAAATAGAAACAAATGCCAAAAATAAAAAATGGATTACACTACTTTCCAACCCAGATATAATCCCCCAGAGACCAAGGAAAACAGCGGTTGCAGCCTTCCGACTATTGACAAATCACGACTGCTTAGCAAGTCATCTCTACAGAATAGGTATCTCATCCTCACCAATATGTGTCCTGTGTAATGATCCAGCAGAAATGAACGAAGACCACTTGAAGACCTGTGAAGCATTAAGATCGGAAGAAACTACAGCTCAAAAGTATTGGAAAGCACGAATGCTAATGGCTTCATTGCCAGATGCAAGGCACTAGAAAACAACAACAACATTTCATAATTCGGAAACTTTAGGATATATCACACTAAAATTCAAAACCCTCTAATGCTGGTATAAGACAATATTGAAAATAAATTTTCAGCTAACTTGGCTGAAAAATTTTAAAAATCTATTTTTAGTTGTTTATTCCCTTAATTTTCCAGCCCGAGCCCGTCCCTATCCCGGCCCGAGTGCTTGGCCCGAGCTCGTGCAGACCTCTACCCTGTATACCTCTTTAGATTTAAAGACCTCTAATGAACATTAACTGCTCCAAAAACACATGAACTTGAGTTTTTCAAACTATGCAGCCTACTAGATATTTTTGGTCAATTCGCAGATATTAATATATATTGATGTGCCACGATTTTTCACATGGAACGAACAGTCAAAAAGTTGTTGTTGTTAGCTAATGCTGGATTTCTGACAATGAAGTCATTAATCCTCTTGCTCTCCAATATAAAGAGAGCAATAGCAGTAATGGTAACCACTTTTTAGAGAGGACCATATTTTTATGTTTTGGTGGTCACATCGCTCTCTCACAACCCCCAGAATGTCTGGAGGACCACACCTGTCGTTGGTTTACGGGTCTCACTGACCTGACCGGGAGAGTTATCAAAATAAATTCACCGACCATATCCTCTGATTACCAGAGGATGTATTACATGCCATGACAGGTCAGCATGTTAGGGGTTAAGATTTTATAGAGGAATTAGAGATGACCAAGGTAAGGTCAGATAGAAAAGTTACAGTGAGGAGCAAAACACCAGTAAGTGGAAGTAATGTAACAGTCAAGAAGTTGGGAATTATGAAAGCTGGGCGTTCCAGTCCAAGGATACATCAGTATACTTGTGGCAAATACATTAAGCCCATTATATCCCATCCAAAGCAATGCAGATGCCTGTCTGTGCATTTGTTGTTGGTTTATCTTCCTGGACTGACATCCTTTCAATATTTGCGAATAGTCAATGGTATTTTGTACCTCATGTACTTCCATGTGTGTTGCCAATTGCATTTACTGGAAGATGATAACCTTTGGGATGTCACACTTGCAGATGCATTACAGAGTTCCTCTTCTCATCAAATTCATAAGTTATTCACTATATTATTGATCACGTGTTTTCTGCCTGAAGCTTCTGCTCTCTGGGATAAATATAAATATTCGATAAGTGATTGTTTGCTAGTGTTTAATGCCAGCTTTTACTACATACGGCACCGCAGGCGGTGACACTGGTGATACATGAAATGAAGATGGAGCACTGGTGGAATGAGGTGGCAGGGGAAACTGGAGAACTCGGAGGAAACCTGCCCCAGTGCCACTTCGTCCACCACAAATCCCACATGCGGTCGCCTGGGATCAAACCTGGGCCGCTTTGGTGAGGAGAGAATGGTCTAACTACTTGGTTATGGCAAGGCATTCGATAAGTGTGGACATTCTACATCGCATTTGGATTGCTGATCAAGATCCCAATATTGATTTAATGGGGCATTAATAAAGATTGAGGATATTTGTATTCTCATTTCAAATATGCCACTCATTCATTTCAGCATACAATTGCCTAACCGCCCTGCAGCAGAAATCATTAACAGTGATGTTCAGCACAAACAACATTTTGATACAACCTCTTTGGCTACTTTTGTTACCAATAATGAGAAACTACTCGCTGCTGAACAAAAGAATATATATGATCAAATTATTTTGTCAATTGCAGCACATGCAGTTGCAGATGCTTTTTTTTGGACACACCAAGTAGTACTGGAAAGACATTTCTCATCTCGCTGATATTTGCATGCATTCGATCATAAAATCATATTGCGTTGGTAATTGCTTCATCAAGCATTGCAGCAATCTTGTTTGATGGTGGGTGGACTGCACATCAGCACTCAAGTGTAACATAAAGAAGCATTCAAATATGGCTGAAGTTTTGAGAAAATTCAGAATTATTTTCTGGGATGAATGCATTATGTTCCACAAGTATTCACTTGAAGCTTTCGATAGAGCGCTGAAAAATCTTGATAATACAGTGGTGCTCTACTGCTGCTGTGCAGTGATTTCAGACAAACATTGCCAGTCATTCCATGTGCTACATAATATGCAGACAAAAGTAACGCATGTTTGAAAGAATCGTACCTATAACAAAGTGTCAGCAAATTATGCCTTACCATAAATATATGTGTTATCTTCAAAATGACCCATTGACATCTGAACAATTGTTCAACATTGGCAGCAGAAAAATGCACAATGCGTGCTACTCCCAGACAATTTTTGCAACATGGTGGCTACCAAGGATGCTTTTATTGAAAGTTGTTGTTTGTTAGCTAATGCTGGATTTCTGACAATGAAGTCATTAATCCTCTTGCTCTCCAATATTTTTCACAATGATATTGAAGAGAGCAATAGCACTAATAGTAACCGTTTTTTAGAGAGCACCATATTTTTATGTTTTGGCAGTCACATCGCTCTCTCACAACCCCCAGAATGTCTGGAAGATCACACCTGTCGTTGGTTTACGGGTCTCACCGACCTGACCGGGAGAATTATCAAAATAAATTCATCGACCATATCCTCTGATTACCAATCAGAGGACGTATTACATGCCATGACAGGTCAGCATGTTGGGGTTAAGATTTTATAGAGAAATGGAGAGGTTGGAAAAATAAAGACTCCCTAGCCCTCGGGAACAAATATATAAATACTCAAAATGATGAGAATCTCTAAAGGCAAAGTTCCAGGAAGAAGTTGTATGTGTATACTCCTATGTGGAATCTGTGAAGTGTTATTGTGTTTATTTAATATTTTCCATAAATATTTGTAGTTATGGAAAGGGAAGCTAGGAAGAGACGATATATTGCTAAATTAAGAAGTAAAGAATGCCAAATAATTATGAATGTGTTAGATTATTTTTCAAGTAAAGTGAGTGTTAGTAAGGCAATAAAAGAAACAGCTAAGGCTATCGGATATTCAGAAGCAGTAGTCCATAGGATTAAAAAGGAACTAATGAAAGGACGTCTATGAATGCCATTGAAAAAGAAAGGGGGAAAAAAAAGCGCTAGGTTAACACAATATGATGGAATAGTGCAAAGCAGAGTGCGTGCAAATTGTTCATTCTTTAGATACTGTTGTGTAGGGTGTTGTATGTAACATAACTTTATCAGGTTTATAATATATAGAGATTTAACAGGTGTACTTATTGAAACTATGATTATTGCTCTGTTTGATGTGTTAATATAAAATACAGTGGTTTAACAGATTTACTTATAGAAAGTGTGATAATTATTGCTGTTTGATGCGTTAGTGTACAGAGGTTTAACAGGTTTACTTATTGAAACTATGGTCATAATTACTTTGTTTAATGCTTTAATATTGTTAATGTATTGCTGATGCTACTTAGTGTAATATTATTTATTGTCCCGAAAACAAAATCACATTTAAAGCAGGGTGTAAAACGTAAAGAGGGAGAGGAATAAACAGTATCGCGCTTTCTTTAGCTTCACTTGTGTCAGTCACAAGTCGCAGCTGAGCAACAAACTTCAAGGCACACATATAGTACATGTTGTTACGTTGCGCCCCATTTAACGTGTATTGTCATCTAAGGGTGAGACAGGCTCTAGAATTACCTGGCCTGCATAATTTCTTTAAGTATAAAGGCCATGTAGAAGGGATAGTGGTAAGTCATGGTATTAACTTAAGGTACATAGTGAAATAAAAGATGGATAACTACAATTATTTGCTTACTTTACATTGTTACTAAATGCTGATTGGCCGAAATTGAATTCAATATAACTCCTAGCTTATGCTTATGAAAATTTCCTCATAATTAAGTATATTTCTAGATTTATAAGCTAATTACACTAATCATGCGTGGCTACGCGAGCAAGCTTCTTTGGGTACATAAAATATATATGTCAATGCAGTTTTAAAATACAAGTCATTGCCTGGCAATGAAATGTTACTCAAATCGATTGACACTGTTGTCGATCCTGAGGAAGTTCTCAACTATCCTGTTGAGTTCTTGGATTCACTGGATTTATCTGGAGTGTCACCACGTAACTTGTGATTGAAGATTGGTTCCCAATCATTATGCTTCAAAATTTGAATGCACCAAAACTATGAAGTGGCATGTGATTGGTCATAAAAAAATCTACCATTTTAAATGGCAAGTTTCAAGGTGGGTGAAGTTGTTCTACCACGCACACCATTGATCCCCTCAGATCGCCCATTCCATTCAAATGTTTGCAATTTCCAATTTGTTTGGCATTCACAATGACTGTTAATAAGTCACAAGCCCAAACAATGTCAGTTTGTGGGTTGGATCTAGAATATCCATGCTATTCGCATGGCCAATGATATGTTGTGTGTCTGGTTGGCTCAGTTAGGTGCCGGCCTACTGATCCCAAGGTCGGGGTTTAAATCCAGCTCAAACCGATAGTTTTTAAGTGTGCTTAAAAACAATAGCTCCACACCATAGATTTACTGGCATGTAAAAGAACTTCTGTGGGACAAAATTCTGGCACACCGGTGATGCTGATGTGATCCTGACAATTGACAGTGTCGTTAAACAACAAAATAATTTTTTTAATCTCAGGGATTAACTAAAAATATTGGTCATCAAATCTCATTAAGATAAAAAACAAATTTTATTCCTGTTAATCTTAAGATTAAAAATATATTTAAACACTAGCGGACCCAACAGACATTGTCCTGTTCAAACGTTGTTCATGCAAAAATTATAAAATTTTAAAAATAAATTTTAAATTGTTCGAACTGTTTTAATGAAGAAATATGTAACAAAATAATTTTTGCCTACTACCTGACGCCACCACGCATACAGTTATTTCAACTTGACATATCAATTGCGTGTGATTGTATCTCTTTACTATAAAATTAAATTTGTCGATTACAAACTTAAAACTGTTTTAAATAAAAGCAAGAAAGAAAAATGCAAATCATTTTCATGACAGCTATAGTTTTTGAATATTTTTAATCTTAATACAGTAAAACCTGTCTTCTGCGGACCCCTATTAAGAGGAAAATATGTCTAAAAGAAAATATTTTATGTTTCTGTGAACTTCGGTTGAAAAACATTAAATTCCCTTTATTAAATGGAAACTGTCTTACGTGGACAACGGAAACCATAGTATGCCTTTTAAAGAAAATTTCCAGTTTTGCAATGTAGAGTTTAGAAAATTTTCAGACACAAAGCTACATCAATGAAGGTGCTTTCAATTGAAGCGCCATGGGATATGTCAACATAGACAGTGATGTGCAAACTAAAACAGACACAGATAGATGTCTTAATTGAGAATATGTAAAGTCATATAGAAGAAGAGAAGGTGGAGGAAGATTAAGAGGAATATGTCCCTAGTTGGAAGAAGAATATGGGATAAAGACTTATCGGGATGCTGTCAAAAGTTTAAAGAACTGTAACAATTTGCCCTGTGGCCAAATGACTCGGATATGTTTGGTGTGATTTTTCAGGCCAAAGTGTTTGCAGAAGTCGATAAGCTAAACAGCAATATGTCCAGAAACCTCTCCTTGACTACTGGAAAAAATAAATGAATCATGTATATAGCTATTTTTTGTTAATTATCTTTTGGTGTGTGTTACATGTATGTATTGCAGATATAGATGTTGACAATACAACAGTCATTGTCTGGCAATGAAATATTTAAATCCATCAACACTGTTATTGATTCTGAAGAAGTTGTCAACTATCCTGTTAAATTCTTGAATTTGCCTGGAATGCTACCAGATAACTTGCTATTAAAGTTTGGTTCACCAATCATTTTGCTTCAAAATTTGAATGCACCAAAGCTATCCAATGGCACACGATTTCTCATAAAAAAATTGTGGACAATGTTCTTAAAGCTACCATTTTAAATGGCAAATTTCAAGGTGAAGTTGTTCTACCAGGCATCCCAATGATCGCTTCAGACTTGGCTCATTCTATTCAAACGTTTACAATTATCAATTTGCTTGGCATTTGCAATGGCTATTAATAAGCCACACAGCCAAACAATGTCAATTTGTAGGTTGGATCTAGAAAATCCGTGCTTTTTGCATGGTCATTTATATGTTACATATTCAAGGGTTGGCAAACCATCAAGCTCGTTCGTTTATAACCCTCAAAGATTAAAGTAAAAATATTGTTCATAAAATAGCATTAAGATAAAAAAAAAAAAAAAAAAAAAAACATTGTTCATAAAATAGCATTAAGATAAAAAAAAACAAATTTTATTCCTGTTAATAAAGTAAAACATGTCTTCAGCAGAATCGAACGGGATTCTTGAACATTTCTGTTAAAGACAGATTTCCGCTTAACGAAGGTCTCTCTATCTATAGTCTAAGGTCTATGTGTCTGTCAGTCTGTGGACAGCATAACTCAAAAATGAAAAGTTGGTTAAAAAGCAAAGTTGGTATTTAAGTTTAATGTCCTTCAAGGAACGCAATATGAAGATTTTGAAGAAAATTCTTCCACCCTAAACTACCCTTTACATGGAAACTTTCTGAAAATTTTGATTTTTTTGAAAATGGATCTTAATGATTTTGATTAATGACATGTTTAAGATATTTTTATGACAAATGAAATGTATATTTTGAATTTTCTGGCTATAGCCCATGTAGTCCAATTTACTCTGGTAAACCGTAATGGTTTACCTAACCTTAGTATACAAATAGTATACCTAACCTTAGTATACAAAAAATGTAGATCTTGCTGAAACACAATTTATGTGCAAATAAATTTTTTTATAGAGTGAACCATTTTGGAGATATTCTTTGCTATTTGTGTGACTTTTGGAATACTTTAACTTTTTTAAATGGAACATCCTTATTTTTTACATTTCTTAGCCGTGTAAAGAGAATCATAAAGCTTTAAAAGATTTGACTCGCTCAGAGTCTACTGTATTCCCCTTGCACCTACAAGGAAATAAGCAATAAGATAATTTCTGCAAATGTTTATCTCAACTAACACAAAGAAGATATAGGAATAAGAGTTTGTAAGAATGGTTAGTACAATGATAGGGAAATTCGTGTGAGTGCAACATATCAGATTTTTTTTTTTCATTTTTTGGTTAATCCAAACATTACTGAATTTCAACAGATCACACCCCCAATTGGATTAGTGGGGTTCTACTGTATTCATTTAAATTGTAGAAGGTAACATAATAGTGAATTTGGAAGTTTTTAAAAACCTGAGTAGCAGTATAATAACTCCCCTTCTGGAAAAGCTTTAGAAAATTTACTGATTCTATACAAATTAGCTGTGTGTTAAGTATTGTAGTCATCCTGTTGAAAAATCAAGTGAGTTCTTTCTTATACTGTCTTGCTGGTTGAGTGCTACAAAGCAACATTAAGAAGTTGTAGGTAAGGGAGAAAAGAAAGTTCCGCTCACTCACACTGCTACCATTACCCACAACTTCTGTTTCATTAATTGTACCACTTGTATTCTACAATGCAGTATAGTTTGTATAATTATTTTTAAACAAGAAGCAGCTTGTCATAGCTACTATAAGGGCCTGTTTCTCTACATTTCCATGACAACCTTCCCTCTGCTGCTGCTCCAGCCAGTAAGGTTTTATTTCCTTTCCCTACAAGATGAACTTTGTGGGGCAGTATGTTGCCTTTGATATGTATGTACCATAGAATGGGCTAACTTTGACCATTTTTTAAATGTTCTTGCCAATTTTGGTTACAAGAAGTTGACTAAAATTCCTAATTAAATTTGAGAAGATTCCCTGATGTCTGTTGTACCTTTATCATACAGAAAATAATTGCTATGTGTGTTATTGTTTATTATATAAACAAGAAAACAGGCTAACTTTGGCCACAGTGGAAAAACGAAGTTACACTTGCCTGTGTTTACTTTGGCTGCTAGAAATTTATTGTTTAGTACCGTACTTATTTTGGAATGAGAGTTGCAATAAAAAATTAAAGAAATTGAGTATTAAATACTATATTTACTTTTCTTTAAAGCTTCAGCTTCATTATACAGGGTCCTTATTTTAGAATTTTGCAAGAAGACTGCAAAAGTGTGGCAATGTTCGTGAAGCCAATCGCCGGGAGTGAGTAGGTCTTATAACTGGTGGTTGGTGTGCACTCTTATACTTAATCAAAAATGTATAATTACATTTCTCACCTTCGATGCTGAAAATGTCCATCTTTTGCTGCACACAGTTGACATCTTATAAAAGAATGGACAACATTTTAAAGTTCCAGTGCAGTGATGGCTTCGATTTTCTCTGTTATATACTGCTTAAGTTCATCAATAGAATGCATATTTTTCATGTACACCCTACCTTTTAGTTTTCCCCACAGATAAAAGTTGCAAAGTAGTTAAACAAGGCAATATTATGATCTTAAAGCTATATTAATGGACTAAAACAAAATATTAGAAATATACAGGCTTTGTATGGTTAGCATACACAAATTGAATAACAATGTTTCATTTGTAAGACTTAAAGCTTTCATGGCGAGCATTATTAATCAAGGCTTCACGGGTGATCAGCCGTGTGAGATTTAGAAACATTGAGCTTTCGGCCATTGTAGACTACATGGCCTTCATCAGAATCAAAAGAATAACTAGACTAGACTACCAGATGGCAGGCTGAGAACAGCCCGAGGTGTGTCATTCGTGTACCTTCCCTTTTAGGGCTTAACCACTGTATGACGGGATTAGGATGTTGTAGGATGGCTGGTGAAAAATGGGGATTGTGGGTTGCTAGGAGGTAGCATAGGTTTATGCTCCTTGTCGGGTGATAGTTTCAGTGTGCAACTATCGTTGGGCACTGCTGATGGGTGGTCCAAAGATGGATATTTGGCAAAAATTTTGACTTCCAATCTTCTCTTGGAAGGACTGTAAGGAGCTCAGCTTGCGCTGTTGATGGGGAAAGAATAACTGTGCTCCAGGAGTCCAGGAGTGAGTACGAGTCGCCTGGGTTAACCCAGGCGGATGGTAAGGTGGCTACGGTACCTATCCGTTTAGTTACGTATTTACCCATGAGGTGGTATAGGTTGTCAGGGTATTACAAGCTTTGGTGTTTTTGTATGTCTGCTGGTGCAGGTTGGGTTCCTATATTGTCACTGGCGGCGGGATCTGTCAGATCTTGGATGTCTAGCCATCCAAGCGACCATTTCCCTACTGATTACTTCGTCAGCCGCTTGTTGAGCCGTCGAGCAATGCAGTGCTAGTGACAGGAAACCGAGAGGAATAGGTGATAAGTGTGGTGGTGCCAACTGTGTTTACATTTGGCAGATGGTGAAGGGAAAGCGGTACCTACCAGCCAAGGGCGTCCTTGGGTAGGCGGTAGCTCTGTCTCCGCCTAGGGAGGCGATGGTCGTATTGCCCCAGGGTGTTGACCAGTTGGTTTGGGTGAGGTGTGAGTTTGGCATACATTGTGCGAGTCCTGTCCCGCACGACGTCACAATGTATGGGATGCCGGAATGAGTGTGAAGGATGTGTGATGGAAACCTACAGTCGGTATTGTAGATCATCCTAAGCGCCCTGTTCTGCACGGCCTGCAGCCTGCGGATGGTGGAACGAGCCACCGTACCCCAGACCTCGCACCCGTACAGAATCAGGGGCGGGACGATCACACGGTACAAGCGTAGTTTCAGGTGTGTAGGCATGGTTGAGTGGAGTATGGGATATAGTTGTCTCAGGGCGCCATGTCCCTGACCGACCTTTGCTCTGATATGTGGAGTGAAGGTTAGACCATGGTCAAGTAGTACCCCCAGGTATTTGGCAGAGTTAACCCATGGGATTCTTCTCCGCCGCATTGCCAGGGATACACCCGGCCGTCAGTTTCGAACTTTGCCCAATAGTAGAGCCTGGCTCTTCTGCGGGCTAATGGCCATTCTCCACTGCTCACTCCACCTGCCGATAGCATCGAGCTGTCGCTGTAGTGGAGGGAAGCAGTACCTAACATTTTTGTTCTGTGCCAGTATGAGGACGTCTTCTGCATACTGACATGTAACAGTATGCGGTTCCACGGGTAGGTCAGACATGTAGGCAGCAAAGAGCAACGGCTATAACACGCTACCTTCCTGAACTCCAGCTGCTATGGGTCTGACCGAGGACAACTTCCCCTCCACCCGCACCCAAAAAGAGCGATCCCGAAGGAAGCTACCATCAGGGTGAGGTAGGGGGAGGTATTTCTGCCTCTCTGAGTTTATACAGTAACCCCTGGTGCCATGTGGTTGCAAAGGCTTTTTCTACATCCAGAAGCACTGCGACTGTTTTGAAGTTTTCCTGGAAACCCAGGGCAACCTTCTCAATCAGCCGCAGTAGCTGTAGTGTAGTGGAATGTCTATGACGGAAACCGAACTGATGATCCGGGATGTTGCCTTTCCTCGAAGAGAGGAGTGAGGCGGGATAGGAATGATCGTTCAAAAATTTTTGAAATGATGGGTAACAGGCTTATGGAGCGGTAATTTGAAGGGAAAACCGGGTCCTTGCCGGGCTTCAAAATGCAGACCATCCTCGCCTCCTTCCAACAAGTTGGAAAGTGACGAAGCCGTAGATATGCATTATAAATCCTCGTCAGATGGACTACGGCCTTTCGGGGAAGGTGCTGGAGCATGGGCGCCATCACGCCATCATGCCCAGAGGATTTGCCAGGTTTTAACCTTCTGATTTTAGAAGCCACCTGTCTTGGGGTGACTAAGGGGATTTGGATCTCTGCGCGTGGCGGCGGAGGTGCCTCATAGAGGTAATCTACCGTTGCCTCCACGAGTTCAGTAAAGTCTTCGTCCTGGACATCTTCCCGGGGTTCGAATTGGGATTCTAGATGGTCTGCAAAAGCCGTGGCTTTCTCTTGGGGCTCAAAAGAGAGTCTCCCGCGAGTGCCATGTAGAGGATGCTGATGCGTGTTTCTGTCCTTTCTAAGGGACGTGATTATCTGCCATGGTTGCTTCTTAGTGAGGTCTACATTTGCCATCGTGTTTTCCCAGGCTGTTTTGCGGTGTAAATGCAACAGGCGTCGTGCCAGGGACTTGAACCGCTGGTAAACTGCCTGTATCCTGGGATGGCGGAAACGCTGCCAGAGCTTTCGGACAGTTGCTTTGGTTTTGATCAACTGCCTGAGTTCGATGGGGATGGTACGAGGGTTGGGTATGTCGGATGGAATGCAGTGCGTGTGGGCACGTACCACATCCCGGATATGTTGGGAGAATGCCGTGGCTGCCGCCTCCAGTGTATCGATAGAATCGACACGAAGACGTGGGTCCACAGACTGGTTAAGTTCAAGGATGGCTGCATCCCAGTCCACCTCGTAGGTCCAGTCTGGAGTGACCAGAGCTGGACAGGGTCATGGTTGGAGTCCAGTTCATTGACCGCTGAGAGGTCTAGATGGAAAGGAATGTTCTTGGTGAGCATGATGTCGAGCACATCTGGCCTCCCTCGGGCCGGATGGAACGTAGGTCCACTCGGTCCATGCACAAGTATGCTTGGGTTACCGCTGATCAGGCGGTAGAGCCCTCGCCCCTTGGCATTGCTAATGTGGCTATACCAATGTGCATGCTTTGCGTTGAGGTCGCCTGCGATGCATACCGCAGGATGCAGGTTCAGGAGGGTATTGATATCAGCTTCATAGAAGCAGTTATCAGGAGGGTCGTATGCCGCTACCAACACCGTGTCCACCCCGCCAATGGCACAGGCCTCCACGTGTTGAAGTGGTGGGATAGGAAAGGATGTGTGAGTGATGTGGTTCTTGATGAAAATGGCTGTACCGGCCCCCCCCCCCCCCCCCGGTCGGCCGACCCGATCAGACCGATGGGTGACATAACTCGGCAGCGAGAAGTTGGTTGCAGCATCCAAGTGGGTTTCGCAGACCATTTGAATGTCAATTCCATATGACTGCAGAAACTAACTCAGTGAGGCTTGGGTAGTGGCCCCTTATGCCATTTGCGTTCCAGAACGCAGCCCTGAATGGTCTCCGGACAAGTCTGGAGGCCATTACTTGGCTGAGTTAGGAAACAGCTGGGCCAAGGTTTGGACCAGTAGGGCATGCTTCTGCATGGGGCTCAGGTTACGGCTTTCATACTGCAGCTTGAATTTCCGAAGTGCAGGCAAGATTCGGTTTATGATGTTGATAACTGTGCTCCGCTCTCCATATATATACACTATTGTTAGGTGGGGGGAAGTTGCACTGCCCTGGCCAATGAGCAGGTGACGATTTGTGATTGGGTCTGCTGTTTCGGGGTATGTTTGTCACCGGCCTCAGTGTTTTCTCGAGGGTTCATACTTCCGCTGGGATATAAAGTACTTACAATAGTAAGTCACCATTGGGGTAATTTGTCTCTGATGTGAGACTGCCTTTGTGGTTTACCAGGAGAAATACGAACTGGTTTGAGAATTTAATGCCATTCTGGCAGTTAGTCACAGTAGCTCAGTGGTAGAGCATCCGCCTGGTAAGCGGAAGGTCTGTGGTTCAAATCCCAATTGTAGCATTGAATTTTTAAGTTCCAGTTCTACCTCTCAAACTTTGCCTACACACGGCTTGTGTGTTTAAAAACACCAACAGTAAGTTTGTTGGCATAAATAAATAACAATTACCATCTGAAGGTTATTGAGCAATTCCGCGTGTGACTAACTGACATTTACACTACATTTTCTTCTTAAAATGTCTGTCTAATGGTCAATATAGGTGTAAAAATATTATTTTAACGACATACGATGACAGAGAATACATTGGCGGTTGTGATAGGAAATATAAAAACCTTAAAAAGTGTAACCATTATTTAATAATGAGCGCTAAACTTTTTGTGACTAACTGACATTTTTGTCAACTGCAGTTCCAACTTCAAACGTTTGTCCTCCGTTTTCTCTGAAAGTTTTCTTATTTGATTTTTTATGAAAAATCACTTGAGAGAGGAACTTCTAAGTTTTCAAATGACCTGAAAAAAGGTTTGGCATGTTATTCTCATCTAGAGATATTTATTCAAAAGGTCAGCGTGACTAACTGACACGAGTTTGTGACTAACTGACATTTGCGAAAATTGTAATACCTTGTCTTAGTTTTATATGGTATAACTTATGGTAAATCATAGTGATACATATTATACGTTACATACATGTAATACATACAGGTGTGTAATTGTATTTATCGTTTTGACAGTAATCATATCCTTTGGAGAAGCATAAAAGCCATGCAACATAAACAGAATAAACATGTTGACAGCTCTCATTTCTTATCACAGTTACATCATTGCAAGTATAAAAAGCTGACTCAAAACCATAAAAAAGACGACACATGAGAGCACACAGCACACATCACATACCTGAAACACACTAGTTACTGGTTGGACTCCTTATAGTGCAGGAACGCTAGATGCAGTAGCCTTGTAGTACACGTGTTTTTATTTCCGAAAGTTGTGCATCATTCTGACACTTTCCGCACATGAAAGAAAAGCATATTCCACAACATTTAAACCTAATACTTTCACATAATGAACCCGCTGAGTGGACGGCATAGGTGAAATACGTTCAAATCTTTTGTCGAGAAATTCTTTTGCTTCTTCAATTTCAGGCAGAGAAACTTCAAGAACACATATTTTGGTTTTCTTTCTAACAGTATTAACAAATTCTTCAGCACTCTGAATCCTGCTTCCTGCTTTCACAGCTGTCCATGCCATCCTCTTCACTTGTCCTCCAATCGCATCTACTGCCCCCTTTGCGTGATAGGATTCGAAGAAGTGCCATTCAATTTGGATTCCAAATACTTCGGAAAGATATGTCACATGGCTCAATGTGTATTTCTGCTTAAAATGACAAGCAGCTCCATCAGAAAACACGTTCACAAGTTCAAGATTCGGAACAATATCCAATATTTCCGAAAATATATTCCTTAAGCAAATATCAACTGCATATTTGTCATGCGATACATAATCAGACACCAAAGCAAAAGATTGTTTCTGAATTTCACCAATATCTTCTTTCCTATACCAGGCAACAGCAGTAAATATTGAGATCTGTGTATTGTTCCAGTGGGCTCCTTGCATGTGTAGTTCTCAAAGAAGTTGATCTGTATCACAGCTTCACTAATTGCAATGTTTTCCCGAGCCTTCTTAAAGGTCTCAGATTGCTGTCTTTTTACATAAACGTGATTTAGGAAACGTGGCAGGCAATTGGTCAGTTCTTGAATGCAGTCGTTTACAGACCCATTCTTAACTTCTATTTCCATTCTTCCATTACGTGAACTCCACAGCTTCCATTCGCATGGAGAAGTAGCAAGTTTATCTGAAATGTCTGCTCCACTCAATCCGGGGTACTTGGAGCATCCTCCCTGCACACATTCACTCAATTTCTGATCACAAACAACTTGTGCTATGAACTTAAGAAATTCAGTCTCAGTGAGTATGTGATTTTTACACAATGCTTTGAGAAGAAACTTCGTATTTTCATGTATAATGCATGTGCACACATTATGTGGATCTGACTTTGAAGACGCGCGTGAGCAGGGCGTAATTCAGCAAATTTTGTCAACCCCACGGACATTTCTACTCGGTCTTGTAGAAAGAGTGCATGTGCTTCTTTTAATGTTACCACTAGATACCTAATGCGAACTTCTTTTATTTCTCCCTGAACATGGATTTCAATAAAATCATCTCTTCCAGGAGCTTGGTAAGATATTCATCCCGATAGAACTTGATGATTGCACTTTTAAGTTCCTCTGATAGTTGTTTTCCTGATACCGGGACAGAATGCTTTGGTTTTACAACATGTAATCCCTCTTCAACTGCTAACTTACGAATAATTTCTTTTCTTTTGCGTGGAGATTGCGGCAATGCTTCCTCAACACGTTTTCTATACTTTCCAAAATACCGTTTTCTTTTGAAAGGGGTTGATGTTGATGGAGTATCTTTATCAATCCCTTCTTGGTCTCTTATCTTCTGTCTTGCCGCTGTGCTTGCTTATATCTCCTATATTCAGTGTTGAGGTGTTCTCTTCCATGATTTGTTTGTTTCAGTATTTCTCTTCCTTTCCTCATAGTCACTTTTATTTTTTTCTTCCATTGTGCATAACTGCCTTGATCCTTCACACATTGTTTGTATTCTCATTGTCTTTGGGCTGGTGTTTTAGCCATGGAGTCAGAAACGGACTGATACGTCTATCCTGACAGAAGTTTCACAAGCACTGTGCGCATATGACGACCACAGGGTGCCAGCACTAATTGTCTGTTAGTCACGTGTTTTGTGGGAAAACTAATGACTATAGAGGAAAACTTTCTGATACTTTTTTATTTGTTATATTGTAATGACGCAGAATCCAAAAGGATATTTATTTCAGTCTATTACTTTTCCCTCTAGAGGACTTTATCCTTATTTACCGTGACTAACTGAGATTGACACACAGTAATAATTAAAGAGGCTCTAAGGATTATTTATAAATGTCGAAAATTACTAGCCATATACACGTTTCGAAGACGTAGAGTCATTGTGTGATGTACAGAACAAAAAAATTAAAACGGTTGTACATTAGCTCCTGAAATATTGATATGAAAATCACCGTTATTCGCACTTATTTCTAGTGTTTTGGAAACATATGGGTAAGAAGTGAAATTTGAACCCATATTCACGTTAAAAACATTTATTTTTCACTTAATAAGATACTTTGGAGTATCTAGCATCATCTTTCCTCAGTAAAAAAAGTGAAACATTAATTTCAAATTTTAACACCTAGTATGACATATTCGTGGAATTGCTCTATTTAATCCTGGGATATAAAGTACTTACAATAGTAAGTCACCATTGGGGTAATTTGTCTCTGATGTGAGACTGCCTTTGTGGTGTACCAGGAGAAATACGAACTGGTTTGAGAATTTAATGCCATTCTGGCAGTTTGTCACAATAGCTCAGTGGTAGAGCATCCGCCCGGTAAGCGGAAAGTCTGTGGTTCAAATCCCAGTTGTGGCATTGAATTTTTAAGTTCCAGTTCTACCTCTCAAACTTTGCCTACACACGGCTTGTGTGTTTAAAAACACCAACAGTAAGTTTGTTGGCATAAATAAATTTTATATATATATATATTTTTTTTTTTTTTTTTTTTTTTTTTTTTGTGGTGGGGAAAAAGGCTACTTATGCCCTAACCGCATGCAAGTGTAAGACTCCTACCCGGACTTCGAACCCGGGCAGCCTACTCACTAAAAAACCCCACCTGAAGTCTTGAGGTCAAAACCTCATTGCTGTAGTACCGCATAGATGCACCTGCGCATTCTGTGGTGATAAATGAATGCTGCCTGCCAGCGGCAGTAACAGCGAGTGAAAACACTGAAGTGCCAGAGGCAGTCATGTACAGTAACATGATATTATGCACTGAAACTTTAAAATTAGCATTTATATGCATCAAAAATGTCTAAATATGCTATATTAAACAAAAAATCCAAAACGTGCATCATGCATGGATTTTGTCCCAAAAAGTATATGCAAACATGCACAGAAAAAATAGTTTTATTGTGAATCCATAAATCATGAACTGAAGAACGACAAAGTTTTATAAGTGTAACCAAAACACTTAAAAACATGCATTTGCATGAAAATCTGGGCCTCAGTGATAACCAAATGTTTAAAAACTGATTGCTATGTACTGATCTTGAAATTCTATGCTTTCTCCACATTGTGACAAATAACTGAAGGTTGCAGTATTACAAAAAATGTGATGTGTTGCACTTGCATAGCTTTCTCTACTTTTGTGCAAACTATTCTTACACTTATTCCTCTATCTTATTCATTTTAATTGAGATAAATACTTGCAGTAATCATCTTGTAGCTAGGGCCCCGATTTTAATGACTTTCCATAGTTTTTCTGATGATGCTAGGGTGATGCTATGCGAAAAATATACATGGTTAATAAATTTTAAGTGACACTGGACCACTTTTGGGTCAGTTTTTCTTTATATTTACAGATTCTTGTGTGATACAGCATTTTTTACAGGTTATATGCTATTATTGTGTAATTCTTAATATTATTTTAAGCTTATTTAGCAAATTATTTTCAAAATTTAATTTATTGGAACAGTATGCATGTACATGACATCAGGCAGAGAGGAATATTTAAATAGATATTTTATTTTCCCATTGTGTGTTGTCATGATGCCATGGGGCTTTCACTGATTGTCACATACCACAATAGGAAGGGAAATATAAGGAAGGTAGCGCAGAGGGTTCCCAACTAAGGAAGGTTGGGAGGGTGTACCTTACAAATTTAGACATGTAACTTTGTTTTTTCTTTAAGCATAGCTTTAGTCTACCTAAATGAAGTCATTAAACTACAATTGCAACAAGGGAGAGGGAAAATATAGTTGGTACACTCTTAGTTTGTGTTTGATGTTTGCTGGCCACATGCTATTCTGCTCTGAAAACTGAAGTAGGAAGGACAGAGGGAGTTATGTCACTGGTCTTGTAGCAATCAATGATGACACCAGTTAGAGACAAGCTGTTTTCAAGCTGTTTCCTTGGCAATGTAAGGCACAAATTTGGGATTGTCAGAAACAAAATTGGATACCATGAGCTTTTTCCATTTAGCACATGACTGAATTCCTTTCCAGGAATCTCTGTACCTGATACAAAGTGTACTATTTTGTTTCACTGTAAATTGGTGATTTGTTGACATCATGTACCTGGTACATCAGTTTATGTGTTTCACATGCACTGTTTAGTTTGTGAAGTGTCAGTATTGCTGTGGCATTTACGAACACAAAATTCTGTGATGATTATGTGTATATCAGGGCTAAATATTTTTATTCAACTATTTTGACTAGAAATAATGTAAGTCAAAAAAACAAACCAAAGTTTTCTGGAAAAAATGAACAAATTGTTTTTGGATGTGGTATTCCAATAACATCAAATTGCAAATATAGCTCTTTTATTTAATTTTCTGTAATTAAAATAGCTTCACATTCATTCAGTCTAGCTCTGGTATTTTGTTACAGTCAGGTGCACAAGAAGTTCACTTAATGACTTCTTGTAAAGGGTTATCGATACACACATCAATACTCACATCACAATAACAATCCGTCAACTGATAGCCAATGATTATGTGCGATAAACATGCTGGAAGCAATAACAAAGTCAGTCGATCAGAGTGGAGTGAGAAAAAACTAGGAATACCGTTATCTCAAGTGATAAGCACCAGCTCGGTGCGGAGGAAGTTGTTAACCTTTTATTACTGCACTACATATACAGATGATCATTGCTTATTTTATAATAAATACTGTCACAAGTATCAAATAAATTATGATGATCATTGTGTTTAAACATCTAAAATTGAATCCTCATTCGCTTTTTGTATTTGTTGCCTTAGTCTGTTATGATCTGTTACTGTGTGCAGTCATTGTTAATTCATGTGAGCCTGCATGACAGTTATTTGTTTCTGCAGTTGGTCACCATTTGGACAACAGCACCAAAAGTGACAACAGTTGTCAATCACAACCAGAGATGCTCCGACTTTAATAATCAGCCCTAGATAGCTGTTATCTTGAAAATGATTGACATAGTATCCTAGAGACAGTGACGCAGAGTGCTACTAGCTTATGTTTCGTCTTGCTTCTTATGTCAAAAATTGGGATGTGGGGCATGTTAAATATGTGAATTGAATTGAAATAACAGCTTATATGAGGCCTTTAGAATAGCAAGAGCATATGCACCAAAAGCTAGTTTTGAGAAAAATGCGATTAAAGTTTTACTATGCAGTACATATTAGAATCACTTATAGAGAGATTAAAAATTGCTCAGATGTGAATCTAATGCATTAATATTGTTAATTAGGAATGTAAAATGTTATTTGGCAGATATTTAAGATTTCAAAAGGTTAATTTCATCAACAATATAATTTAGATAACGTGTGCTCTCATGCGTGTTATAACCAAAATGTTTACTTGTAAAGTTAGCATTTGCAAGCAATACTTTAACTAATATTGGTCAATATTTGTTCTAATGCTAACAAACAATACTTCTAAAGTGAATATAAAGAAGTAAGTTAACAAAAAGTTGCTGTTGTTAGATAATGCTGGATTTCTGACAATGAAGTGATTAACCCTCCTACTCTCCAATATTTTTCACTGATGATATTGAAGAGAGCAATAGCAGTAATAGTAACCGCTTTTTAGAGAGCACCATATTTTTATGTTTTGGCGGTCACATCGCTCTCTCACAACCCCCAGAATGTCTGGAGGACCACACCCGTCGTTGGTTTACGGGTCTCACCGACCTGACCGGGAGAATTATCAAAATAAATTCACCGACCATATCCTCTGATTACCAATCAGAGGATGTTTTACATGCCATGACAGGTCAGCATGTTAGGGGCTAAGATTTTATAGAGAAATGGAGAGGTTGGAAAAATAAAGACTCCCTAGCCCTCGGGAACCCTAATAGCATCGGGGTCGGAAGAGAACAAGAGATGACCAAGGTAAGGTCAGATAGAAAAGTTACAGTGAGGAGCAAAACACCAGTAAGTGGAAGTAATGTTCTGCTCAGCTTGGGTACCTTGTGGTCGCTATTCACATATCCCCTAGACGAAGACCCCTGAGTAAATTTTAAAAAAGTAGATATTTCTCATTTATCACTAAAAAACACTATTCTCGAAAATAAGAAAAATTTGCAAAAATTCGTGAAAAAAAAATCCTGTATATCGCTTCTAAACTATGTCAAATGCATGCAAACCAATTTGTTCTGTAATTGAACAACTTTTTCATTTATCGTTAAAAACAAAACTCTTGCCTGTGATAATCTTCAAGAGGAAATGGATCAAGATCATCTTCAATGCTGTCCAGCTATCATCAATGTGCCATCATTGAGTGAAAAATACTGTAGAGCAGGAGGATTAATGGTTTCATTACCATTTATTTCAAGATCAAGAACTCGCTGTTAAATTACAACTAACATATAAAAATGTGGCTGCACAGGAAAGAAATCAAAGCTATGGACACTTACAGGAATATTCTAAAGATATCTCAAAAATAGAGACAAACAAGCACTTTGGAAGGAAATATTCAATCAGGGGCGGCTTTGGAGGTAGTGCCTCTAAGCCAGGGGAAGACAACTTCGGGCCGTGTGACGTATTTAAACGAAGAGCCAGCTTGTACGTTCGTGTGACGTCAGGCGAGAGTGGTGTATTGCTGTGCTGCATAGTTCAGCGGCGCTACTTGCACGAAACTGAAGGAATATTAAAAATGTTATTTGGGGATGTTTACAACATGCCCGGGCTGTTTAGGGAGAACCCTCTTCAGCCCAGTCTGTGGGTTTTTATTTGTTGTTTGAGGGATCTTAACGGCGTTAGTGCGAATTTTGTTTTTATTTTGTGTTTTTGTTGACATTGTGTAGTGGTTTTATGTGTTTGTGTTCAGTTCCCCGTGTTTCACACTAGTTTGAGACCAGGCTTCAAGATGTAGAATCATTGTCAACTACGTTTCAGATCTTTGCGAACCTGTATTCATTGGATGTTAATAATGTTTCTAGCAGGTAGCAAATTGAATTCATAAATTTACAGTGCGACGATTTGCTGAAGGACAACTATAAACACAAGGAAGACTTGGGTGATTTTTATAAGAATGTTCCTCAAACCAGATTTCTGAGGTTATATTCCTTGTTGCACGGATATTATGTATGTTTGGTTCCAAGTATGTGTGCGAACAATTCTTTTCTGTTATGAACCTTTCTAAGTCAAAAACCCGTAGCATATTCTCATCACAATCTAACATACAGTCTTCGGTTACAAATGTGCCGTACATTACGCCCTAACATTGACAAACTAGTTAAAGAAAAGCGAAACGGCAAATGTCGGAAAATGTCCACCTAATTTTTCTGTATAGCTCTCCTCTAGCTCAGACAAAATAGTTATAATTTCTGTTCTATTAGCCTTATAACATGGCTATTCACATAAACTAGAATTCATATATATGGCATAAAGCCGAAATGTAATTATTTATAATCTGTGGCTATTCTGTAATTGAAACAGCCAGCATTAAAATTGCGATGTCGCGCACGCCTTTCCTTTTCCACGCTGTGACGTCACACGTGTAACTGGCCGTCGTTGAGGGCATGTGAGCTGAGAGAGCTGACGTCACAGCAGCGATACCTGTCTTCCCCTGCTCTAAGCCATAGCACTACCTTAAAAAATGTGGGGCTATAGAGTGGGGCTATTTTCTTCAAAATCTTATTGTCACATCCTTGAAAGACATTAAACTTAAATACCAACTTTGGTTTTTAACCGACTTTTCGTTTTTGAGCTATGCTGTCCACAGACTGACACACAGACTGACACAGAGACACACACACATTTTCTAAAAATGCTTTTTTTGTGTTCTGGGGGCCTCAAAGCATATATTTTTGGTGAAATATCTACATCAAATTTTTGGGTGAGTTAACAAAAAGTATGTTCAGATCACTGAAGATGATTAAGCGCTCGTCCAAGTTGTGTTGTACCGAGAAGAACCAGAGTATGTTAGTAATGTAAAGTATCGTCATCTGCTGCTGTCTCTTCTTATATCTCTGGTGTGTGCCTTTACTACATGTTTGGTTTGTTAACTTACGTGTTCTTCACGTGTATTCATCTTCTTGGCCATATGCATTTTCCATTGGTTTTTCTGCATGCAGCGTTTTCTGGGACGACTTATGTGATGAGAAATAGAGTCACTGTCTGTGTCACTCATAGTGCTTAATAAAAGTAAATCACTACGCTAAATGCACTAAAGGTTTGTTCAATGGTATTGTTAGTAAACAACACAACTCTAGAAACATAATGCTAAATAGAAGTTAAACCGAGAGCTGCAAGCCACTAAAACATAAGGAAAATTGAAGCTATTAACAGTGAAGCAACATGATTCTAAAGTAAGAACAAATTAGAAACTAAAAACTTCACTTATCTTAGTAATGTTGCACATTCTTTTTGCACAAACTGACTCGAGTTTCAAGTTGTCTCCAACTCATTCTCAAAGCTATAGCTTTGTATAGCTTTGAGAATGAGTTGGAGACAACTTGAAACTCGAGTCAGTTTGTGCAAAAAGAACGTGCAACATTACTAAGATAAGTGAAGTTTTTAGTTTCTAATTTGTTCTTACTTTAGAACCACTAAAACATGTTACAGCTTTCTTTAAAAACAACAGACTGAACTAAAGAAATACCCCATACAGGCAGGAGTACATCTAGGCAAAGACTATTTACAAAACTGCAAAAATGTTTAAAAGGTTAAGGAATAACCATTTATGATGTGTGAAGGCCTGAAAATAAACAGTACCCTCTCTTAAGTGATTTATTGGTACATTCTGCTAAAAAGCGACTGTCACAGCATAGCTGTCACGTCTCCAGGCGGCAGGTTAGCTCATACGCCTTTGCTATTCTCGAGATTAGGCTGAAGCACGTAAGGTCTAACACCATGCTGTATTCAAATGGAGAATTTGTTCATATCCAGGGCATATCAACCATTCACACTTAAAAGGTATTAAAGAGTAGGCTCCATACTACATGTTGCAAGAAAAAAAATTTGTACTTTGGCACTTACGCCCTTGCTATTGTAAGCACCTCATATTAGCCTTTGCAATGACAGCAAGACTTTACTCTTGTGTTCGAGGCAGAAACACTTTCCCTTAAAAGTTATACAGAAGGCTCCTGCTATGTCAGTTTCCTATAAATGATTTGCACAATTCAAAGAAGAACTGTATGGTTTAACTTCAACAAATTATATCTCAAATATTTCAACTCTATAAAATCACAGTTATCTAAAACATGCAAAAACGTAATAGCCGCAATATTTACATGATTGTACTGTTCTTTAATGTGGTAGTAATCTTTATATTTCTTATATAATACTACAATATTTGATGATTCAATATCTTGTATGAAGGTAACACTGAAAAACTATGTAATACATTTGAAGCTAATTGCATAATATATCTTTAGTTATCAGAAAAGAGTATGTCAGAAACTCATGGAAGCAAAAGTTAATGAAATGAAAGTTACTGCTGCAACAATTCTCCATACACCCTTTTTCATGTCTTTTTAGGAGATGCTTACGCAGAAATTTTAAAATTGGAAACTATTTCAACAGTTACCAAACTTAAAAGAGTAGAAAGGCTGCTGTTGAATTATAAAGCTTATTTATGTTATAACAATTCAATAGCATGCTTTTTGATATAATAATCTTCTAAATGGCCAATAGGTATATGTAAAAGGTCTATTATCCTTTACCCAAAATGCAAATTTCAGACATAAAGCTTATTTTTATTGGAATAATATTAATTCTTCAAACATGAATATCAATGAAATGTGAACATTCTATTTACAGCGGAGCGAAAACAATCCCTTGGCTATGACTGGCATCCAGAATGTCTGAGGTGTGAGGAATGTGGTAAACGTCTAAACCCAGGACAGCATGCCGAGGTAAATTATGTTTCATTTCAGACAAAAAATATCTAATACTATATTATTAATTAAAAGGCCAAAACCATAGCTATTCTGAGTTAGCACCCCACTTATCTGAAATAATGGGCAATTTTGTAGTTAAACCCCAGAAAACCTAATAATATTTAGAAAAGAAAATGTATAGTTAAGATACCGGTTATTCTAAAAATAATCTGTTATCTTGTTTTGAAGTTTCTTTATGCTGTATTTTCTTGCTGCACAAGTTTGTTTCTAAGTTATAACCACACATTTCCATTTCCATGCTGCTTACAATAATGTAAAATAAGTATAATAAAGATTGCTCTCTTGAGAGTAAGGTTTCAAATAAAGCTAAATATTTAGTTCTCGTTGCATTCTGAATAAGTTACAAGGGCACAATCTTATTTGCTTTCCACTAAAGAAGGGTTTTAACTTTGTCATTAGAATAGAATATTCATTACCACACATTTGCTCCAAGGTGGAAGGAGGTATGAATATCAAACAGTTCCACTGAAATACCATTACAGCTTGATAGTCTACAGCCCGTCCGGTTCGTCATGGCACTCCCCCGCTCCTGAAACTCCTGAAGCATAGATGCACAATAGCAGAGACCTGTCCACTTACATAATAGGAGAAGTGGGGATTAGTTTATCAGTTGCTCTGACTGTAATAACTACACAATAATTGTTTACAATATGTAAACACACATTGCTTGTGTATGTGACTGCCTGAGTTCTGACATCACTCGCTTATTCCCCACCACTCCAGTCATTTCTCCTAATTTCTCCTCTCTTGCGCATATGGAGTGTCAGGATATTCTGGATAACTTGTACTTTAGATGAAAACCTAAAAAATGTAGCAAACCTAATAGTTTTGTAGTGAATAACTCAAAGTGCAAAATGCGTAATCTACTTCAAGGTTGATATGGTAGAAAGATAAAATCTTCATTCACACAATCGGTTGTAATGTAAAAAATTCAAGTATAAAAACATGTTTAGTGAAATAGATTTGTGTATTGAGTCGTTAATCTCTCCCTTAAAAAATAAAAACTGTTTTTTAAGGCATCGTTTAGATTTCATTTTGAAAAACCAAATGTTTATAATAAAAAGTGAGAGGATTTTACAAAAATAACTAACTTCATTTTGGATAAAATGAATACTAAAAGAAATTTGAAACCATTATGTTAATTGTGCAAAGCAGAAGGACTGCTTTGCGCAGGAGATTCAATCTAAATATGTTATGCTTACAAGGAACACTCTACATGTTGCAAATTGGGATTTCATTCAGGTTGCAAAGGGAGCCGGCTGATGTATTAAAAAATTGAAATGACTGATCCCTTTGCTCAGTTGGTAGAGCACCTGCCTGGTGTGTGAGGAGTCCCGGGTTCGATTTCCAGCTGGGATGTTTGAATTTCTCTTTAGTGAAGATTACTCCCTATCCTCACGAGTCGTGAAATATGAATGTGTAAATTTGTGTGTGATCTAATGTACGAAAAGAAAACTGAAAGACCCAAAACACAGTATACAAGTTAACACCATTGCCTACAGGCAATATGCTCCAAAAGGAAAGGCTGCTGATATGACCATTGACGTTAAAGACAGGATGTTAAAAAAAATTATTTTGGCCTGAGTGATTCAGGCATTTTTTAATATTTAGTTTTTTAGTAGTTGGCCCTCTGTTCAATGTATTGAAATATGGGAGTAGCAGATGCCAGCTATCGAGTTATTGCACTCCACATGCCAAGCACAAGGCTGGCTGCTTCATGTTCAGTCATAAAAATGTCTAAATATCACTTTGGGCCAAAACTGTAGAAGTTTTTGAGAAGCACATCACCTCCACTTCCTGTCTTTGTAACCCAATTGAAATACTAATTTCAAGCAATGGGGAATGTTTTTTCTTAGTGAATTTGACCAAAAGAATTTTATTAAATTTGTTATGTTAAGGTATAAAATTTTATTCTGAGCCAGATTATTCTGTGAATTGGTATGGCAACAAGACCACTTACACCAGTTTATAGGGATGATCTGCAACCCGTGCATATTTTCATTACAGCCATTCATGGGCATTCTCTTATTTTTGTTTATCTTTGTTTCTCTGTTGTATTTTCTAATATATAACTTTAAAGGTCCTGTGCTTTTATGCAGGGATGCGATTTTGTTGTATTTATGTTTAAGGTAACAATGTGTAAAATTATTTGTGTAGCATAAAGGAGTACCATACTGTCATGTACCATGCTATGGAGCTCTGTTTGGACCTCAACTGTTTGGACATGGAACAAGAGTGGAATCTCACACCAGTTTTGGCAAAGTGGAAAATCGATCTGGAGGGCCAAATATGCCAAGGTAAAAGCTTCAAGGATTGTTATAAAAATTACAGAAATAGTATATACCCTTACAGTTTAGTCCTGTCATCTATAAGGCCATTCACAAAGAAAATTGTGTGTTGCCTTATGGTAAAAAACTGTATGTAAATTTAACATTACATGATGTCAATCAGGAAGAAACACTGGCATCTGTGCATTAACCAGTCACATAAAGAGTATGTAACAGCTGAGATACCATAGCAGCCTTGAATGAGACTCATTACACATAGGAGAAGTAACACGCATAAATCAAAATATAGAGTAACAATTATTGGCTTCCATCACAATTTATCTGAAAAACCAAGTCCATACATTATTACTTTTTCTACCATTAACATTTTTTTTATCTAATGGCAAAGTAATTGAACATGAGTCATTTACAAGTATGCTCTAGCTTTCCAGTATCTTGATACTTCAGAAGACCCAAATATAGCATGTGATCCCTATCCATGACTTCTTGTAGATCATAGAGCATGCAGGTAGGGCTAGATAGAAGTCTTTTTTCTTTATTTGTTGGTATAGCTCTGTTGAGAAATCGTATTGTCCTTCTGTTGGCTTCTAGGCTTTCATCAAAATTGGTTGGTTCGAAGGTATTGAGTATTGTTCCTTCAATTTGGAAACTTTATGAAGGAATCCTGTTGTGTTTCCAAGTTTCTTTCTGAATTTGTGTGTGTGTGCCAGTAGTAGTCATCTGTATTTCTGATTAGTTTTTCATATAGTATAATTGATTTCTCTTCAAAGACTTTGTATAATGGTTTAAAATCCGTTAATGTTAGCATTGCATCTCTAAGTGTAGTTTTAATTGTGCCAGTTATCAGTATGAGAGCTTGATGTATTTCCTCAAGTTTTCTTAGTTATATCCAATGCACAGGTAAGTGAGTCACAGCAGTATAACATTCCAGAGAAAATGTACATCTGATATGTGGTGGCTAGTGTTGTGCAGGCACATCCTCACTTACTTCCTGCAAGACGTTTCAAAATCTGTAGATGCTTTGCAGTGCTGCAGCTAATGTTCTCTATGTGCTGTTTCCATGATAATTTATCAAAAGTCACTTCTAAATGTGTGAAGAGATTAGTTTGTGGGATGACTTCTGTTTTGTATTTGAGGATGGGTTCTATTCCTCTGAATGCAGAAGAGAATGATTGGAACTTAGTTTTAGACATATTCACAGACATGTTGTTTATATTACACGACGATTCCAGTCGGAATGCATTGTTGAGTTAGTTTGGACTTGATTAATGCTCCCTTTATGGGTGCTTCTGTCCAGAACACCAGATCGTCAGCATATAGAAGGAAGTGTATATTTGGTACAGTGTTAAGTTAGTGAGATATTTATCTTTTCTTATATATTTAAACGAGCAATTTATTTATTTTATATTTATTTATATATATGATATATATTTATTCCACGCAACTTGGAAACGGCTCTAACGATTTCGATCAAATTTTGTATTCGGATAGAGTTTTGCTTTTTAAGTTCATCTATATAGGCATAATTCCCAAAAAAATGTGATTTTACATAAAAAATAACATTTTTCATTCCCACTTCTACAGTGCAATTCTTGTATATGTATTCCCGGTATTTCAGAACCAGCTGTAAAGATTTGGTTAAATTTTTGTATACATGCATATTACATTCACAGTTTTCTCCTCTCACTTTTAGGTAACACATTCACATCTCTTTCTCTGCTCACTCTTCTATAAACAATTTTCCATAAAAAGTGTGATTTTGCACCAAAAAAACACTTTTATCCCCACTTTTAAAATAAGTAAAACCATGTTCTGTATGGTTGAAACAGAAGTGCTATTACATTCACACTGTTTTCTCCTCTCACTATTAGGTGATACATTCACACCTCTTTCTCTAATCACTCTTCTACAAATAAGTCATGCAATTTTCTGTATGTTTGAAATAGAGATGTTGCATATTACATTCACAGCGGTTTCTCTACTCACTTTTAGGTAACACATTCACCTCTTTCTCTACTCAGTCTTCTATAAACAATTTTCCATAAAAAACGTGATTTTGCACCAAAAAACACTTTTATTCCCACTTTTAAAATAAGTCATACAATGTTCTGTATGTTTAAAACAGAAGCGCTATTACATTCACACTGTTTTCTCCTCTCACTTTTTAAGTAACACATTCACATCTCTTTCTCTACTCACTCTTCTATAAACAATTTTCCATAAAAAGTGTGATTTTGCACCGAAAAACACTTTTATCCCCACTTTTAAAGTAAGTCAAACCATGTTCTGTATGGTTGAAACAGAAGTGCTATTACATTTGCACTGTTTTCTCCTCTCACTATTAGGTGATACATTCACATCTCTTTCTCTACTCACTCTTCCACAAATGTCATGCAATTTCTGTATGTTTGAAATAGATATGTTGCATATTACATTCACAGCGGTTTCTCTACTCACTTTTAGGTAACACATTCACATCTCTTTCTCTACTCAGTCTTCTATAAACAATTTTCCATAAAACATGTGATTTTGCACCAAAAAACACTTTTATTCCTGCTTTTAAAATAAGTCATACCATGTTCTGTATGTTTGAAACAGAAGCGCTATTACATTCACACTGTTTTCTCCTCTCACTTTTAGGTAACACATTCACATCTCTTTGTCTACTCACTCTTCTGTAAACAATTTTCCATAAAAAATGTGATTTTGCACTGAAAAACACTTCTATCCCCACTTTTAAAGTAAGTCCAACCATGTTCTGTATGTTTGAAACAGAAGTGCTATTACATTCACACTGTTTTCTCCTCTCACTATTAGGTGATACATTCACATCTCTTTCTCTACTCACTCTTCTACAAATAAGTCATGCAATTTTCTGTATGTTTGAAATAGAGATGTTGCATATTACATTCACAGCAGTTTCTCTACTCACTTTTAGGTAACACATTCACATCTCTTTCTCTACTCAGTCTTCTATAAACAATTTTCCATAAAAAACATGATGTTGCACCAAAAAACACTTATCCCCACTTTTAAAATAAGTCATACCATGTTCTGTATGTTTGAAACAGAAGTGCTATTACATTCACAGTTTTCTCCTCTCACTTTTAGGTAACACATTCACATCTCTTCCACTACCTGTAAACAATTTTCCATAAAAAGCGTGATTTTGCACCGAAAAACACTTTTATCCCCACTTTTAAAATAAGTCAAATCATTTTCTGTATGGTTGAAACAGAAGTGCTATTACATTCACACTGTTTTCTCCTCTCACTATTAGGTGATACATTTACACCTCTTTCTCTACGCACTCTTCTACAAATAAGTCATGCAATTTTCTGTAAGTTTTAAATAGAGATGTTGCATATTACATTCACAGTGGTTTCTCTACTTACTTTTAGGTATCACATTTACATCTCATTCTGTACCTCACCCTTCTATAAATAGTATTCCATAAAAAACGTGATTTTGCACCAAAAAACACTTTTATCCCCACTTTTAAAATTAATATTTCCATGTTCTGTATGTTTTAAATATAAATGCTATTACATTCACACTGTTTTCTCCTCTCACTATTAGGTAACACATTCATGTCGCTTTCTCTACTCACTCTTCTTCAAAGAAGTCATGCAATTTTCTGTATGTTTGAAATAGAAGTGCTACATATTATATTCATACTGTTTTCACTACTCACTCTTAGGTAACACATTCACATCTCTCTCTACTTACTCTTTTACAAATAAGTCACACAATTTCGTGTACGTTTGAAACAGAAATGCTACGTATTACATTCATACTGTTTTCTCCACTTGCTTTTGGGTAACACATTCATTACTGTTTCTCTACTTACTCTTCTAGAAATAAGTCATACAATTTTGTGCATGTTTGATATAGAAATGCTGCATGTTACATTCACAGTGTTTACTCTACTCACTTTTAGGTAACACCTTCACATGTCTTTCTCCACTCACTCTTCTACAAACAATTCATATCATCTATACAACTTGAATGTTTGTATATATCTAGCTGTTAATCTCGAAAACCGCTTAACTGATTACCGCAAAATTCGGCACGTATAGGTATTTTTTTCATGTTGAGTTTTTATGGTAACAATTTTACTACACAATATATTACTTTCAAATGGTTTTAGACTCGCTTTTTTTTTACGCAGCGCATTCATGTATCCTCTGTTTGCCTTTCAACATACAATTCATATAATATTCTAGGATTGAAATATGTTGTTAGCTAATGCTGGATTTCTGACAATGAAGTCATAAATCCTCTTGCTCTCCAATATTTTTCACTGATGATATTGAAGAGAGCAATAGCAGTAATAGTAACTGCTTTTTAGAGAGCACCATATTTTTATGTTTTGGCGGTCACATCGCTCTCTCACAACCCCCAGAATGTCTGGAGGACCACACCTGTCGTTGGTTTGCGGGTCTCACCGACCTGACCGGGAGAATGATCAAAATAAATTCACCGACCATATCCTCTGATCACCAATCAGAGAACGTATTACATGCCATGACAGGTCAGCATGTTAGGGGTTGAAATATAAATGCAGCATATTACATTCACACGATTTCCACTACTAATTCTTCCTTTACGAGACACAATCAGTCTTCTTTTGCTATTTGCGCTTCAAGATATAATTCATACAATTTGCTATATGTTTCAAACAAATACAACGTATTACATTCATATACTTTCTCTACTCACTTTTGTTTTACGTAACAATTCACATGTTATTCCCTATCGTTTATCAACTTCATACATACCAAAGCCTACACATATCTTATGTTGAAGAGTGATCAAATTGCAAAACAGGTTGACCGATCGTCATGAAAAGTGACATATCTAATTTTTTTCAAGACGAAGGTTTTTATGCAATCCATTTTACCACGCAATGTATTACATTCACATGGTTTTCTCTACTCCCTTTTCTTTTACCTGTCATACTACTCCCTCTTCTGCAAACAATCCATACATTTTTCCGTGCACTTTAAATATAAGTGCAACGTATAAGATTCACATGGTTTTTCTACTCATTTTTCTTTAGTAAAACACAATCACGTTTCTTTCACTACTCCTGCTTCGACAAACAATTACGAACAATTCATTTCATTTTCTATGTTTGAAACATAAATGCGTAGTATATTCACATGGCTTTATCAACCAGCTTTACTTCCTGTAGTATTTGTTATTCTTCAACATTGCTTTCGCTTAGTGTCACTCAGGTGTTTTAATAAAAAATAAAGAAATAGTTAAAAAAGTATAGTAATCACAATTGGTGTCAGGAGTGCGACGAAAAGGACGATATGGAACAGTTGATGAAATAAATGTTAGCCAAGATGGACATAATGGGAAATGAAATTAATTCTGGAATGCGGCAGAGGAAACAAATATGAAAACCGAATTGGAAAAATGTAAACTTCGGAATAGAAAATATGCGAACAAAAATGGAAGCCAAATTGAAAATGTAAACTCCAAAACGGAAAAGATGAAGACGGGAATTCCAATATGAAGACAGGTCTATCAGAGTACTAACGAGCTGCTGGCCGGGGTTAAGGAAGCCATGGAAGAACTCGACGGAAGCATGAAGGACCTTGGCCAATGTGTTAACGTCCTGGAGTCAATTGCAGTACCAAAGAACTGAACTCCATAGTGGAATAAATGCTTGATGAAAACCTGAAACTGGGTGGATATCTATGGGGGAGGCCTGCGTTCAGCAGTGGATGTTTTGCAGTTGAAACGATGCTGTTTATGAAATATTTTTATGTATTTCTATATCTCTTGTATCTCGGACATTACTCTTAACAATTGCAACAAGTAGTTTTGCTTAGTTAACATTTTGCCTTTCAGGTTTATCTAAATAAGTATCTTCTCCCACAAAAAACAAGATTTCACAAAAACAGAGACGAAAAATGCCTAGCGAAGCTCGGTCGCCCAGGTACTATATTTAAACAAGCAATTCTTGTATATATATTCTGCGCAACTTGGAAATGGCTCTGACGATTTTGATCAAATTTTGTATTCAGATAGGGTTTTGCTTTTTAAGTTCATCTATATCGGTGTAATTCCCTCCCAAAATGCGATTTTACATTAAAAATAGCATTGTTTATTCCTGCTTGTATATATATTCCCAGTATTTTAGAAACGGCTCTAAATATTTGGTTAAATTTTTGTATACATGCATATTACATTCACATGTTTTCTCTACTCACTTTTAGGTAACACATTCACATCTCTTTCTCTACTCTTCTATAAATAATTGTCCATAAAAAACATGATTTTACACCAAAAAACATTTTTATCCCCAATTTTAAAATAAGTCATACCATGTTCTGTGTGTTTTAAATAGAAATGCTATTACATTCACACTGTTTTCTCCTATCACTTCTAGGTAACACATTCACATCTCTTTCTCTACTTACTCTTCTGCAAATAAGTTGTACAATTGTTTGTGTGTTTGAAATAGAGATGCTGCATATTAGTACAATTTTCTGTGTGTTTGAAATAGAGATGCTGCATATTACATTCACAGTGGTTTCTCTACTTACTTTTAGGTAAGATATTCATATCTATTTCTCTACTCACTCTTCTACAAACAATTTTCCATAAAAATGTGATTTCTTTACACCAAAAAACATTTTTATCCCCTCTTTTAAAATGTCATACCCTGTTCTGTGCTTGAAATAGAAATGCTACGAGGGGCGTCTCAAAAGTAAGCTGCACTATTTTTTAAAATCCGTGCAGTAGACGGGAAAAGTCTAAAAGTCCCAGGGAATATAGGTATGGGTGTAATAGCATCACTGTAAAATTCCTAGGTACCTAAGTTTATTGCTTGGATACTAAAACGGTAGTAACAATGGAGACTCCACTCGTTCCTACCGCCAATTGCGAAGTTTGTGCTGTAATCCGCTTTTTGACGGGAAAAAATAAATGTGCGACTGAAATTCATCGCGAGTTGTCCAGTGTTTATGGAAAAGACATTATGTCAAGACAAATGGTTTCTCTTTGGCGCCAATCGTTCATTGAAAGGAGAACAGTATTACACGATGAGAAGCGAAGTGGCTGACCCTCTACTTCCCGCGCTCCGGATATTGTTGACGAGGTTCGAGCAGTCGTGAACACCGATCGGCGCCTTACACTTGATGCAGTTTTGTTTGAACTTCCTCCTTATATTGAAATAAGCCGTGCATCACTTCACAGGATTATTTCTAAGGATCTGTGTCTATCAAAAGTGTGTGCAAGATGGGTTCCTCGCATGCTTTCAGAACAACACAAGGAGCAGAGAGTTGACGCCGCATTGCAATTTTTGCAATTTTTTGAGGATGAGGGAGATGGCTTATTCGACAGAATAGTGACCGGGGACGAAACATGGTTCCATCACTGGACACCCGAATCCAAAAGACAGAGTATGGTGTAGAAACGAAAGGATGAGGCAGCACCGAAAAAGGCAAAAGTTGTTGCATCGGCTGGCAAGGTCATGGCAACGATATTCTGGTATTTGAAGGGAGTACTGTTAATCGATTACCTGCCCCGTGGGACCACAATGACAGCTGCTCGATATTGTGAGGTGCTGAGAAAACTCAGAAGAGCCATACAAAACAAAAGGAGGGGAAAGTTGAGCAAAACAGTTTTTCTGTTCCATGATAACGCTCGCCCGCACGCTGCTCGTGAAACTCAAGCCCTGTTTGAGCAGTTTCGATGGGATGTTTTCGGTCATCCACCTTATTCACCTGACCTTGCACCGAGTGATTACTATCTTTTTCCGGAGCTGCAACAACATCTTGGGGGAAGGCGCTTCGTAAATGACAAGGAACTGAAACAAGAAGTGGAAAGATGGCTATCCAGTTTGGCGGGAGAGTAGTGTGACATTGGGTTAAAAAAGTGTTACCACGGTATCAAAAATGTATTGAGGTTCAAGGAAATTATGTGGAAAAATAGGTACTGAATGTAGCTTTCAAAATATACCCTTTTTAAAATATTTAAACGTTTTGTTATTTTTTAAAAAAATAGTGCAACTTACTTTTGAGACGCCCCTCGTAAATATTACATTCACACTGTTTTCTCTACTTACTTTTGGGTAACACATTCATAACTGTTTCTCTAATCACTCTTCTAGAGATAAGTCATGCCATGTTCTGTATGTTTGAAATAGAAATGCTATTACATTCAGTGTTTTCTGTACTCACTTTTAGGTAACACATTCACATCTCTTTCTACTCACTCTTCTACAAATAAGTCACACAATTTTGTGCATGTTTGAAATAGAAATGCTACGTATTACATTCACACTGTTTTCTCTACTTGCTTTTGGGTAACGCATTCATAACTGTTTCTCTACTCACTCTTCTAGAAATAAGTAATACAATTTTCTGTATGTTTGAAATAGAAATCCTGCATATTACATTCACAGTGTTTTCTCTACTCACTTTTAGGAACACATTCACATCTCTTTCTCTACTCACTCAATCGTGGTGTAGCAAGTAAGAACAAAACTTGGAGAGTTTCTCTTTCTTTTAGGTGTGTGTGTGTGCATGCGTGGGTGCGTGTGTGTCTAATGCTCAAAATTTTATAATAAAATCATTCTTCTTGCTTCCCAATATTTAGAGACTAGATCTTCTTGATTTTGGAGAATTTCACATACAATTAGGTAATCAATGTTCATTAAGTCATTTTTTTCACATAAACAGCACTGTGGGAAAGTCATTAATCCAATCTTGAACAAATGTCCACTCAGACAATCATGGCCTGAGACCAATCTGAACATTACAACTGATGATTTTCGTGGTAGACCTGGAATAATTTTAAGTTTATTTTGGAGATCCTTCCAATCAAGTTTTTCAGAAGAAACAAGATATTCATCATATTTTTTGTGAAGATGTTTTTGATTAACCTTTTATCTGTTTCATAGAGGATATTTTGTTTTGTTGTTTGAGCAATTTTGGGACCCTTCTTGGCCTACATGTCTGCTTGATCATTTCCAGAAATTCCACAGTGGGATGGCATCCATTGGAAAACAGTACATTTATTTAAATTTTGGAGATGTTTAATCATACTGTGAATTTTCTTTATTTTACCCATTTTATGGTAGTCAGTTGAAATAATAGCTTGAATAGCTGCTTTGGAATCTGATAAGAAGACTATGTTGAAAAAATTATTTGTCCAAGTGAAGATTTTGTAAAGATATATAAGTTGCATCAATTTGTCCATCAAGACTTACGTAAATTTCAACATGAATATTAATGAATATTAAAAATAGAAGCACTATTGACAGTGAAGTATTCTTCAATTTGAGGTTATTTTGAGTCACTTATTTACACTTACCTTCACTACTAAACTGCTTTTTTAAAGCGGAAACGTTTTCAGGACCATTCGATCCCATCATCAGCCGTTGGTAACTGACGTTATCCTCTTGTTCCTTTTCTTTGCTGTCTCTATTCTGCTGCCATCTGGTGTTAGGGGCGAAAAGCTTTAACACTTCATTCAATGCTGGTATTTCGAAATTAATAACTTTATTACTGTTCTTGATGATGTATATTTTTTCCCAAATATTCAGTTCTATTGGTGAATTAATAGATTTTAACAGTTTTATATTAAGGCCGATGTTGTGGTTTATGTTTTCTAAAACATAATGTTACGCCAACCTTTGTCCGACAAACTGTAAAATACAATAGCAATCACAAAAAACAAAATTTGGTGGAAAAATACGTAATTGAATTGGAAATCTCTAAACATTACAGCATCATAAATAAATTAGACAGGGAATTGTATTACCCACACTTAAAACTATCAAAATAATTAGGGATACATGCATGGAAAAATTACGAAACGCAGGTACAGAAAAAACTAAATAAATTCATGATCACAAAAAACGAGAAACTTAAAAAGAAGTTAAAACAGTTAAAAACACGTCAGGTTGGATGTTTTCAACAATATAAAAACTGGGATATTAAACAACAGACAAACGTAATTAACCTATCACAACAACAGTTCACAACCCAAGAAATGAGACTACTACAAAAAGGTTTCAAAACCTGCATCAATTTCTCACAGAATGATGATTTTATCGCGGACATTGAAATAGCCACACATAACCTAAAAAATGAAGACGCATTAAAAGCAAAAATTGAATGCATAGAGATATTAAAACATTTACGCCCAATACAGAACTACAACAACAACAACAACAAAATAATAGAAAACCTTAACAAGAAACCAGTGATATTTCTAAAAGTGGACAAAGGAAATTCCCTAGTTATTATGGAAATTGAGGAGTACAACCATAGAGTCAACCTTCTTCTGGAAAGTAATGACTATGAAGAAATTCCGAAAAATCCTTCAAACCACGTCAATCAATAAAGCTTTATCAGTTACAGAAATATTAACATCAGAAAAATATATCCTAAAACCCTCTAACCCCATATTGCCAAGGTTATATTTCCTACCAAAAGTACACAAACAGGACAATAGCATGAGACCCATCATTAATGGCATCAATTCACCTACCTACCATATTGCTAAATGGCTAGTAAAGAAACTAAATACTTACAAAAAATTCGAAAGCTTAGGAATTGAGAACTCCTTGGAACTCATAAAAAACCTGCAAAATTACACTATCCCTAAAGGCCACATTATGGTGTCTTTCGACGTAAGCTCTGTTTACCAGCATCCCGGTGGAAAAAATACCCTCACTTATTAAAAAATGGTTGACTCCGACTATAGTTGACCCCATTGAAATAAATGACATCATTAATCTTACAGAAATTTGCGCAAAAAAATAATTACTTCTCATTTAACAACAAATTTTACAGACAAACAAAGGGACTAGCAATGGGGAGCCCACTATCACCGTTTTTAGCAAATATGTACATGAGCTTTTTTGAATCTCATTTAGTTAAAGCCTCTCCACATATATTCAAATTTTGGAGAAGATACGTGGATGACATTTTCGCAATAATCCCCCAGAAACTAAAAGACAACTCTCTAAAATTACTGAATCTACAGGACAGCCATATAAAATTTACAATTGAAATAGAAGACAACACATTACCTTTCCTGGACCTCAAAATTACTAGAAATATAGATGGTATAAAATTTGGTATACATAGAAAACCCACACATGTAGACAATTACATCAAGAAAAACAATTGCAACCCAATTTCACACCAACTGGCAGCATTTCGAAGCTTGATACATTGTTTATATAATGTCCCGTTAAGTAAAGAGGAATTTCTGAAAGAACAACACATAGAAGAAATTGCAATATTAAATGGATTCAACCCAGCCACAGTTAGAAACATGTCAAAAAATGCAGAAAAGCTCAAGATAATTTCTCAAACCACTACATTAACACCACTCACAAACAACTGGAAATTTAGGAAATTCACGTACCATCCCTGGGCCTTCAAGAAATTTGAAAAAATCTTCAAGAAACTAAACATAAAACTAGCACCGCAAAACCAATACAGTTTAAAAAACCTGCTTAATAAGCCACTAAACAATACCATCCCATACAATAATAAATCTGGGATTTACCAGATCAACTGTAATAGTTGTGACAAAAGCTACATAGGGAAAACAAAGAGAAATTTGGATATAAGACTTAAGGAACACCAAAGAAACATAAAATTAAAACAAATTGAAAAGTGTGCTGTGGCACATCATTTTTGGACTTAAAACCACAACATCGGCCTTAATATAAAACTGTTAAAATCTATTAATTCACCAATAGAACTGAATATTTGGGAAAAAATATACATCATCAAGAACAGTAATAAAGTTATTAATTTCGAAATACCAGCATTGAATGAAGTGTTAAAGCTCTGCGCCCCTAACTGAGACGGTAATTATACCGTGCCCGAGATAAAATTAAATTAACGTTATAAAACATGATAAGTTCCAGCATTCTTTTATTTTTGAACCACTCACAGGGCAAGTGTTAGGATTAATATAAATTATTGTATAAATGTGTACATGTAAATAATCAATTGTCAAGTGTATATATTTAAAATAATAAGAAATAACGCACGTAGAATGCAGTTTATGGGTAAAAGTTGAAAAGATTTCGCTTCAGAGACACTACATGAAGTCTTTGACCCGAATTAGTTCTGCTTGAACTGGTGACAAACTGACGCCAGCCAAATCGTAAGCTCCATTGTGAGGAAGGATTATTTCTTTGTCAGAGAAATATCGTAAAACTGTCAATCAAGCTTGTTCGAAACGCTACCGCAAGGGCGCAGGATATGGCATTCCAGCGGCAAAGTTTCGTCTGGTCCAACGAAATGGGCCAATCAGAAAATTTAAAACTACACACATTTGAACTAATCAGCAGAACCCGCTCCAATGAGTGAAACTCAAAAGTGTTATGTGGAGGGGAACCGAATGTGTCTTTCGTATTCCCGGATGGAACGAAAAAGAGTCGTCATCCAACACACGGACCGAGGAGTCGTCATCCAACACACGAACCAGAAAGTCGTCATCTAACACACGGACCGGGGAGTCGAAGAAACACACACGAAAAGAAAAGGTCGCCATCCAACATACGAACGGAACAGTCGTCAAATATTACACCGAGACAGTACGTAGAACACGCGCGAAATAAGTAAGTACATTGGAAATTGATAGGCTAAATTCACATCAAGAATTATTTGGCAACAGTGCATAGAATAGGAAAATTTTACTTCAAGAAATTATTTCGGCTCATCATAGAGTAGGCTAAATTAACCTCAAGATTATTTCGGCTCTCATCCTAGTGATTTAAACTTTTGGCTTATGCGCGGCGACTCATACATAAATTAAAATCTCGGTAAAGCTATAAACTGCAATCTTCGTCAAATTATGTGTGTTTTGTAATAGTAATATTTTAAAGTCCTTTGTGCCTCGTATACAATAAATTAACATAATTACTTCCTACTCAAACTTGTTCTAATTAGTAGCTTAAAAACCCTTTGTAAGTGATTCCACGCCCTTTCTAGCAGTCTCTGGCCAGGCAAAGCTACTGAACAAGTAATAACGACTTAGCAATTGAACGAGAAGAAGAGGATTTTACATGCTAAGTTAACTATAAGTGTCAGGAGGATTGAGTGGCGCCTCTTCAAACAAATTTTCTCAATCTCTCCAAATCATACTGCAATAACCTGCAGTGGCACTTCCGTAATTAAATAAGTATATCAATTACTTATTTAATTACAACATCACGTTTTTACAAGTGGCTTTCAATTGTTGAGGTAACAACTCAACCAATAGCCAAAAGTAAGAAAGAACACTGAATAACACCAGATGGCAGCAGAATAGAGACAGCAAAGAAAAGGAACAAGAGGATAACGTCAGTTACCCAATGGCTGATGATGGGATCGAATGGTCTTAAAAACGTTTCCGCTTTAAAAAAGCAGTTTAGTAGTGAAGGTAAGTGTAAATAAGTGACTCAAAATAACCTCAAATTTCAACATGCTTATAGAAAGAAAAAAATTACAGGTAGCTTCTGCTCCTGCTCCATATGTTTCTTTATTCATTACCTAGTTTAGTAGTTGTGAATTTTTAAAATATTTCGTGGAATTCTGAATAACCTTGTAAATTTAAATGAAAAATTTAATGCCATAGTCAGGATTTGAACCACACATCTTCCAGTCCCGGCTATGGCATTAAATTTTAAGTCCTGATTTTGCCTCTCAAACATTGCCCAAATATAGCTTTTGTGTTTAAAAAAACCAGCAGCAAGTTGGTCGGCATAAAATAACAGTAACCCTGTGTAATACTAATGCCCTGTGCTGGGTTTGTTCCTACGAGGGCAGTGGATTTTTTGGGTGTAAATATCTTTAGCGTGGCCTCCTCTGGAAGGGAAGTGAAGTCAGTGATCCCATGTGGTAGATTTTTGGCATGTAAAAGAACCTTAAGCTTGATAAAGAGGCCTCTGAACAAAATTAAGCAGTCTTTCACGCCTGATATAGAATGGAATGCTGAGAACCATAGCAGTTAAACAGCATCCACAAATAAAAATTCAGTTAATTTTCTAGTTCAGCACATTTAACAAATTATCTTGGATAAATCGGGACAGTTTGAGCTTTGTAACTTAACACTTTTGAGAAAGAGGTACATATGTTTAGGAAAATTTAATTTTAAGATAATTTCCATTGCAATTTGTTTTGAAAACTATGACCAACCTTAATGAATTTTAGAAAGTACTCATTTGCTGCATACTCTGTCTCATGGTTTGAGCACATGTATTTGAAACCAGAAAGTAATAATTTGCTCGCTAAAATTTGTTAAAAGCACATTAGATACTAAGAGTTTCAGTAAAAGAGACATGGCAGAATAACATTTATATATGAATTTATATCCTATTTAGATTACCTTTTTAAATTTTAAATGCTTCAAATGCCCCTAAACCAAGTATATTATAAATCAGATGTAATCATAGTGTTTTATTCAAAACAGAAAATGTCCAACTGTCATTTTATTCCAGCTGAGTCAATCTTATTTTTTTGGAAAAATTAAAATTATTTTGTTTAACGATGCTGTCAATTGCCAGGATCACATCAGCGTCGCCGGTGTGCCGGAATTTCGTCCCGCAGGAGTTCTTTTACATGCCAGTAAATCTACTGACATGGAGCTGTCATTTTTAAGCACACTTAAAAACCATTGGCCTAGGCCGGGTTTGAACCTGCGACCTTGGGAACAGTAGGCCAGCGTCTAATCAACTGAGCCACCCAGACCGACTTATGTTTTTTTTTTTTTTTTGGGACGATAGGCCACCTGTCAAATAGCAATTGAGCTTTAGTTCAGTTTTGCATTTACTAAGACATATCGCTTGTCGTTCTTAGACAAATGCGCAGAATTTAGAGGAACAGTGGTTTAAGGGACAGAACGTACTCCTCAGTAAAGTACACCTCAAAAACATACAACTTGTTTACTGAGAGCAAATTCTGGGTTTTCAGCCAATTTTACAAACCTTTTATCAGCATAGTGCAATTCAGTAAATGCCTATGTCTGGCATACAAGTTCTACTGTTGAATTTAGAATGTGCTTTCAGTCAAGTGTCCAGATAGTGGAATAGAATTATGACTGTGCTAACGTCAGGTAATGGGTTTGCATCTTGGCATTGTAAAATTTTTTTATGCTCACCAAAGCTTGTAAATCAAATTCACAATAATTTTGAGGGTTTAGCACATTACAACTTAAATCGTTTTTGGTGGTGTGCATTTTGTAATAGAATAGGTATAATGACTTCTGTTTCATTGGACTGGCATGTTGTACTGACTCCCTTCATTCTCCACATGTATGCTGTCACACAGTATTTTGTACAAGTTCTTCATGATGTATTCAACAAATGAGTAGCTGATATGCTTTTAATCTATGGAGAAGCAAGAGCCGATGCACAAGCAGCTCAGCATCAGTACCGGGAGAAATATCCTCATATACAACAATAACAAAATCGAAATAAAAAAACTATGAATTAAAATAACTTTAAACACAATGGTTGTTCAACCAATGTTATTTGTGAGTATTACATGAAAAAAAAAAACACAAAAAAACAAGTATATGCAGGGGGTTCGAACCACCTCTGCAACAGATGGATTACTTATAAATCGTGCACTCGTTCTAACTGAGCTACCTAGTAACTTGAGAGGTGAACATCCAGTTTAACATGGAGATGTTAATTACTTGGGTGGAACTGGTATAGGGGCTGATGTTTTCATGTTGGAGTATTAAAATGTGGATTGCAATAAGGGGCAGCTGACTCACCTGGTATATCCTGGTTTCATTGAACCTTTTAAGAAAATAAGCAGATCCTAAGAGTAACATAGCTGACACAATCTGATGATGTAGCAAATTAAAAGGTATATCAGTTTTAATTCACTTGTTTTCATTTGCAGATCTCATTTGGAATCAAAATTGAAAGTTTTTAACCAGTTCTATGATGGAAGGAGTGGTGAAATCAGGAGCAGGGAGGTAAGAAAAACACATTACACATTACTCAGACATAAAAACTAGAATGAAGTAAAATCTATACTGTTTAAATATAAAATATTGCATAGCCTTGATTGTTATTCTAATGGACATGGTTAGACAATTAAAATAATAGCATGACAAAATTTCAGACCATTTTCAGTAAAATTGCAAGTTCAGAAGGCATCTGTGTAGAATTATAATTAATATATTATTTATTAATTATATATTTATATATAATATGTATAATTAATAATAAATTAATACATTAATAAATATAATATATAATACATATATAATTTATAATGATATATATTTATTAATATATCATATAAAGTATATAAATTATCATTATATCATTATTTATTTTGTTTTAATGTTATATTGGAAGCAAAAGCAGCACTGCAAAGTGCATGAAAAGTAAAACCCCCTAATACCAAGCAAAAGTGATGAAATAAATTGGCTGCAGAAGACATATTTTCAACTATCTAACTTGCACCAAGCAGGCACACCACCACCCTTTGAACAAGCTGTTTCCTGCAGTTCTGCGTGAAGGAGCATGTTATATCTGCATCCAGTGGCAGTGGTTTCCTCATGGTTGGAAAACAGGTTTATTTTCTGTAGGAATGACACTTCTTGCAGATGTGCTGCCCATTTATTTAACATCTTCACAAGAAGGTTGACTAAAATCACAAATCAGACCACATATACACATTTGACCAAAGTACAGTGAAACTGATAACAGTTCAGAAATAGGTCCAAGAGGAACATCTACTTGTCCCTTCCATATTTTCCTATTCGTCTATAATAGCCAGTAGCATAAATATAAATCTACTGCAGACTTCTATATCCCTGCCCCCACTAATTGGATATGAACTTAGGCGTGACTACACCTAAGCTTTCTGGTACAGACTATTCAGATAATAGTTACAGCTATATACAAATTATGATCACTGCTTCAATTATTCCAGCTTGAAAATGGTGGTTTAAGGATATAGATTTTTGAGACTAAATTTCTAAACGTACATGTGGGGAAATGATGCTTCAAGACATATGAGGTAGGCTTTAATAACACTGTTCTGCTTGGAATTTGTTTTATTGAAATGAATGAGCATTTCTGAATCACATTTTCACATTGATTGCAAAACTGAAATCCTTTTTTGCGTACCACGTCAGAATTTTTTGCAATTCAAATTTTATGTTTTGAATATTTTTCATAATGCACATACTATAGTAGTATTACCACGTGCTTATCGTTAGTTAGAAAGGCTTAACAGCTTATAATTTCAACTTTATCACTTAAAATGTGAAATAATATAACTATTACTGTGTTTATATTTGTATATTTATATATTTTTTATATTTAAACTATATGCACCCCAGGGGATGTACAAAAATTTGTCATGGTGATAAGACATGCAATGTTTATTCTTGGAGATGTTTATCAACAGTATGAGATACATTGCCATCTGCATCCAGTAACACTGAAACTGAATCTCCAGTGGATAATACTTATGAACCAGACAATTCTGATGAGGATAGATCTTTTAATCAAAGTGAGCTTAATGATTTAGTGAGAGATTGCCCAAAGAATCAGTAGAACTTTTAGGCTTTAGGTTAAAAGAAAATAAAAGGAAGTATTGGCTGAGAGTACATATTTTTCATGGTATAGACATAATGAGAAGGAACTTGTCCCTTTTTTGCTGAAAAAGAAAATTTGGTGTATTGCTAAGACACACCTGCTGTCTTCAAATGTTGTAACAAAAGTTATAATTCCAAAGAGTGAAGGTTCTTCATAGATTCTTCTCAGAAAGTCTTCAAGGTGTTTTGCTTCATAATGGTGACATTCATCCTTCCATTCCTGTAGCCCACTCTTTTCTTTTGAAGGAGACATGTGAAAATGTTAAATTTTTGTTACAAGAACTACAGTACGAAAACCATCAATGGCTAGCCTGTGGAGATTTCAAGCTTATTGGACTATTACTTGATCAGCAGACTAATTTCATAAAATATCTTTGTTTTTTATTTGAAAGGAATAGCAGTACACTGTGAAATGAAACAGTGGTCATGTAGGACTAATCTAACACCGAGCCAAAAAAAAAGTGAACATCTTATTGATCCCTCAAAAGTATTGTTGCTATCTCTCCATGTGAAATTAGGTTTAATGAAACAATTTGTGAAAACTATAGATAAGGAAAGTGATTACTTTAAATACCTTTACATTACATTTCCTTCATTATTCAACAAAAGAAATTAAAACTGGTATAGGTATTTGTTGGCCCACAAATTCGAAAACTGATGGATAGTCAGTTCGAGAATACGAGTTGAGAAGTGAAGGATGCCTGGAATGATTTGAGAAATGTTGTTTTTAATTTCCTTGAAAATGTGAGAAAATGGAGATTATTTTCGAATTCAGCACAAAAAATCTGTTTAAGATCACCTATCAGAATCAAAAAAACAAAAAATAAGTTTTGAAATGCACAACAGTGTAATTTAAGTTAATGAAGAAACCATTTCATGACAGTGTAATTGTAAAACAGGAAAGTAGTCACTTTGAGAATGATGGATTGAGGTTTGACTGATGCAGATAAAAAAAACTTAATAAATGAGAGAAAGAGTGATTTAAATGCTGATAGTAGTAACATAGAATACATAAAGCTAACTCTAATTTGGGCACTTCTTGTAATGATAAATCTTATTTCAGTACTTGATAATGAATAAATTATGCAATTTGATACCATCTCACTATTTGAAAAAGTTAAGTGCAATGATTTATAGAGCTAAAAGGTTTGCATGTCAGAGGTTTGTGAGGAAAGATTTACTGTAAGAAGGCAGCAAGTGCATTAAGCACCATTGAGGACAGTAAAATACCATATTATGCACTGCCATAAAAGATGCACCCCGCTCTTTAACACTATTTTTAGAGAAAACTTTCCTCATCTGATACATTTACTGCAAAAGAATTATAACATATGTGCATGTACATCGAATATCTTGGCAATATTAGTAGGACAAATTGTTTGCCTTTTGAAATTTGTCTTCATTTCCTTGCGTCAATGACAAATAATGAAATGCAACAATTCATTCTTTGTACTTGTGTGTATTTTCTGTGATATTTTTGTCTTGGTCCGCATACAAAGCTGATACCTATTCATATATTTTGAACCCCAGTTGTAGAACCAGTTAAGTAAGCAATCACTAGTGGATATTCTTTTTGCTTGATAAATGATTATTTTAGTAGAAATTCCTGCTTGTCTGTTCTCTAAAATTTAAGTATTGAGGTCTGCTTCAAACTTTGGCCATCTAACAGTTCTACTTCTCAGATCATGTTTACTGTGAGGTGCTTTCTTTAAAATATTTTCCTAATTCTGCCAAGTTCTTATTTTTTCAGTTAGAGCTAGTCTAAAATACTTTTCTGCAGTCCTGTTTTCATGCCTTTTAATATATACAATCACTTAGACTTAAATGTAATAGTATAGCAGTGTTGTTTTTCAGCCATAGTGTACAAATAAAACCACACAACGATAAATTAAGCCTGAACGAACAATACAAAAAATTTAAGAGGTAGAACTGGAACTTAAAAATTCAATGCCACAACTGGGATTTGAACCACAGACCTTCCGCTTGCCGGGCGGACGCTCTAACCACTGAGCTATTGTGACAAACTGCCAGAATGGCATTAAATTCTCAAGCCAGTTCGTATTTCTCCTGGTAAACCACAAAGGCAGTCTCACATCAGAAACAATTACCCCAATGGTGACTTACTATTGTAAGTACTTTATATCCCAGGATTAAATAACCTTCACATGGTAATTATTATTTATTTATGCCAACAAACTTACTGTTGGTAAGTTCCAGTTCTACCTCTTAAACTTTGCCCACACACGGCTTGTGTGTTTAAAAACACCAACAGTAAGTTTGTTGGCATAAATAAATAATACAAAAAATGTTGACATCGAGCATGTGCGTCCACTGAATTCTACACAACTGGAATACTCAAAGTTTGTAAGGAAGCTAACAGTGAATTGCTTCAGCTGAAACAAAGACAATTTTGAAGAAATGGAACTTATAGGTACCTACCTCAACTTGTTACTGGCGTATAAGAGACATCCCGCTTATGGTACTATTTTCAAAGGAAAAAAGGTGTCTTATACGCTGGCAGTACAGTGTATCTAACATTATGATATATATACATACACATATAAAGGCAAGGCAAGTATAAAGAAATAACTAAGAAACTGTGGTTCTATTTTAAAGACTGGATTTGCCTGACCAAAGTCAGCAAGAACTAAGGATGCACTTGACAGCGCCATGACTAACTCAACTGTGATTGAGACTAGCCTTATCTTTTGCAGTCATGTTATAAATGCATCTCGCAATGAGAGTAACAAAAGTAACACGTTAAGAAACTAAATGATTTTTTCCCATTTTTTATTCATTATTCATTCATTTTGACTTAAAATATCCTATGAAAGTTACAAAAAAAGTGGTGTACTTGTGAAAGAGTTATGATTAACTAATTCAAAACATTTTCCTATAGCACTGGATACAGTGCCATGCATTAATGATTACATAATCATGATTAGTATTTGGGAAACTCTTCCTCTTTGGTGATAAGAGATTGAAAGTAAACTAATTGAACTAAGAGTCCACTTAAGTGGTTTTGGAGCACTAATACCCTGAACTATAAAATATTTTTTCAGAAATGCTGTCCAATAGAGCATTTCTGTTTCATCCTGCTTTCACATTAACCTATCCCTTTTTAAATTCTCTGTAGCTTCTTTATATTTCTGCTGCAGTTAATGAGTCCCGTTAGACACAAATGAATATATAAGAGTGGGCTGGAAGAATGTGTTTCTGTAACAAAAGCATCAATGATTTCATGCAAACTATAACTTGCAGGTTGACAAATGCAGTAACCCAAAAGAGAAGCTGATTTACCTCATACAAGAGTTGGAACTTTAATAGTAGCAACTATTTATTTACAAGTGATACAAGAGAGATACACGTTACAAGCTTTACTATCCTTCAAAATATTCACCAGCATTGTGTACAATCCATTGCCAGCGACGTGAAAGTCATAGAATACCCTTAGCAGTGCCGGTTCTGTTGATAGTTTAAGTGGAGTGGTCTATTGCCTGACAAATATCTGGAACAGTTCTGAAGCGAATGTCATGAATAGGTTCCTTCTGGATGGTAAAGCACTTCTCAGCACCAACTGAACAAATCAGCCACAGCTTGCACTGCATGTGTCCGAGCAATGTCGTATTATAACCATTTGAAAACGTGACATTAGACCGCTAGCTCACACTAGACTCTATTTCTCTTGCCATTGCTTATGCACATGATGTGGGAAGGGAGTGTCCATTTGCTCAGAGGTAAGGTAGGTATGTAACATGTACTATCACTGACAATATTAGGTTCCATTGCTTAGTGACTCTGTAGCAGTGTTGCCACTAATAAAGTTCCAACCCTCGTATATACAGACAAGTGTGTAAGATACCTTATTTTATCACAATACAATTTGAACTTGTTTTGTAGGTAAATGGTCGCTTGGTCCTTGAAGGAGCACTACGCATACATTGGGGTGTCTTGGGTATGATACATCTTAAGGAAGATGATGATCAGCGCACTGTGGTAACAATTCGTAAACGTAATTCCTGCAGGAGTGGCATTTTTAATGGTGTTGACTTTGAAGTAAGTGTTACACTTAGCACTTGAGTAATCTTCTAGTAATAAGTTTATTCATTATCTGTGATACAGACATACATTGTTTGTTTTGTTACATCCAGGCCATAAAAGTTATCAACTGAGATACAAAAACTTAGGCTTTCACAGCTGGTATTGATCCAGTAGAAAGAATTTTCCGGGCTGATTGGCATGGTCCAGTAGATGATGGAAGCACCTGATGTTTAGCCTGTCTGTCTGTCGGGCATCTTCAAAGGTAATCTACTCGTGACTGGAATAGCAGCACTGCTTGTAGAGCCTGTCAATATATAGGCAGAAGAGAGACTGCCCCCTCCCTCCTATTGGCTGCGTATCTGCCAATCAAAGTGTGGCTGCGGCTGCTATCCAATGATTTGTCTAGTAATTTTATTTGGTTTGATCCCAGTGTTTTCCAACACAGGAATCATGTTTTGAGCACCCATGTGGCTTTTTCTTTCTTGTTGAAATTGTTTTTGTTTGTAGATTTCAGTTGCTTCCCGATAAATTCTGTTATGGTACTGTGCATGCTGTCCTGTCGAGAACTTCCTTGTCCTTACCCCTAATGTTATGTCCCATTAGAAGGGTGTGTTCAGCCACTACAGATTTATCACTCTTGCTGTTCCAGCCATGAGTTGATTACCTCTGAAGATGCCTGACAGTAACAGGCGAAACGTCAAGTACTTCATTTACTGGACAACAGCTGATCAGCTTGGAAAATTCTTTCTGCTGGCACTGAAATATATTTGCTGCATATTTCGTTAATGAGCTAACATGGCTGTTTTTCAGCCATGAAAATACAGCCAAAGCAGTTGAAAATGATGAATCAAATGCAAGCTAATTAAGAGTATAAATATCTCGTTCTTCAAAAGCTAGATACAAACATTTTAGTGTGTATACTATAATGGAGTGCCTATTAGCACCACTTGGATGGTCCATACACTTGAAATAGCTACCCAACTAGTTGAAACTCAGTATGTAGAAGTTTGAAAAAATCTGTTATGTAGCACTTGCATGATTTTCTTGACTCTTGTATAAACCCTTCTTACAAATGTTTATTCTTCTATCTCCTTAATGCAAATTGAGGCAATGATTTGTAGAAATTGTCTTATTGCACTTTTTTTGTGCATACAATAGGAGTAGGGGAATACAGTGGACTTTAAACAATAATTAAATCAATGAGTCAGATTTACAAGATGCAAAATGAAAACTTGGTAATTACTATTATTGTAGCAAACTAGTGACTTCTTCCAATTCTTATTTACTTAAGTTGATAATAACTTTGTTATATCCCAGTAAGCTACAACACTGTTCTTCCATTTTTCTTTCTAGAAATATTAAGCTAATGTTTGACATATGATGAGGAATAAATATATTTACTTTTTGTTATTTACACATTCAGTTCTCTTTGTATTGTCACCTTAATAAGGGTAATCCCAAAACTAAGGTCTCCAATTCTAAAGTAAGAACAAATTAGAAACTAAAAACTTCACTTATCTTAGTAATGTTGCATGTTCTTTTTGAACAAGCAACATTACTAAGATAAGTGAAGTTTTTAGTTCCTAATTTGTTCTTACTTTAGAATCTTGTTGCTTCACTGTTAATAGCTACAATTTTCCTTATTTAAGGTCTCTAATTTTTTTAAAATTTAAATAAACGTTTATTGACAACAAATGGTACATAGATTTTAAGCTTGAACATTTTTCTATTTTTCCACATAATTGCCAGTTCGATCAATGCATTTTTGTAAACATTGTGACAGTTTTTGTATACCCATGTTATACCATCATGCTCTTGAAGCATTGGACATCTTTCACCTTGTCATCGCTAAAGCGCCTTCTAGCCAAGTGTTCTTTCAATTTGGGAAACAAATGGTAGTCGCTGGGTGCTAAGTCCGGGCTATAGAGTGGGTGGATGGGTGGTAATATCCCATCCAAAATGATCCAGGAGATCTACAGTTGACAGGTAGTGTGAGGGTGAGCGTTATCGTGGAGAAAGCTGATTCCCTTGCTCAACATTCCTCTTCTTTGGTTTTGAATTGCCAGTCTGAGTTTTCTTAATGTCTGACAATACCTGTCAGCATTGATTGTCCCAGGATCCATAAAGTCAACCAACAACATCCCCTTTCGAACCCAAAACACAGTTGCCATGACTTTACCGGCAGACTGTATTCTTTTGAACTTTTGTGACTTGGGTGAACCGGAATGCCGCCACTCACGAGATTGTTGTTTTGTCTCTGTTGTGAAGTGGAAAGCCCAAGTTTCATCACCTGTGACTATTGAATCTAAAAGGTTGTCCTTTTCATCAGCATAGCGTTGAAGAAATTGGCGGGAACTTTCAGCGCGTTGTCTTTTGTGATCTTTTATCAGCATTCTCGGTACCCATCTTGCACACCTTCCGAAATTTCAACTCTTCAGTCCAAGTCCTGTGAATGGTGCTTCGAGAAATCTCAGGAACATCAATGCCGAGCTAATCGAGAGTGATGCACCAATCTTGAAGCACGATTTGTTCAACCTTTGCAATTGTTTTGTCGGGAATTGACAGTCTCCTGCTTCTTTCCTCATCGTGAATTTCCATGCGATCATCTGCAAACTCTGTACACCACTTGTGGGCATTTTTGACATCCATACAAGACTCTCCATACACTTCCACCAACCGTTGAATTTCAATTGATTTAAACCCCTTTTGCACTCAAAAGCCAAATAACTGCGCCAACTTTGCACCTGGCAGTAGTTGTTCCATTACAACTGGCTGCCAAGCCAAGACTGAAAGCCCCAGTGCTTGTGTAGTGGTGTTTGTAGAGAGTGGAGTGGGGAAGGAAAGAAGCAGTATGGCCAACATCCATGCAAACAGTTTCCCCGCGACCCCAGCGCTTTGGAGACCTTAGTTTTGGGATTACCCTCATATTAAATTAATTAATATAAGTGCCAAAAACCAAATTGGATAAGATGTATGTGTATGTATAGGGATAAATTTCATATACATGTTTGAGAGGTAGAACTGGAACTTAAAAATTCAATGCCACAACTGGGATTTGAACCACAGGCCTTCCGCTTACCGGGCGGCTGCTTTACCACTGAGCTATTGTGACAAACTGCCAGAATGGCATTAAATTGTCAAACCAGTTCGTATTTCTCCTGGTAAACACGGCTTGTGTGTTTAAAAACACCAACAGTAAGTTTGTTGGCATAAATAAATAATAATTCATATACATGTATTTTGTGATAAAAATAACATTGCTATAAAAATGTTGGTTTTGGTAAATAGTGACAAAAATTGTTAGCATTTAGATCTATCATTAATGTTCAGCTGGTTTCAACCAAATTTGAAATCTGTGTACAAATTCTTTAAACTTCGAACATTCGATTCCTAATATGCAACAGTCTGCTAGAAATTATAAATTTTCAACAGGCCTTCCATTTAAACCACCCTTACATTTCACAGATTTCAGTGAAATTTTATATTTGCAAAATTGCACTTTAAAATTAATATCTTTCAGTGCACCATTGACATGCACTGGTTCTCTCAAAAATCATACATTTTTAAAAGGCTTCCCATAATTGTGTACCGATTTCAACCAAATTGAAATATGTCAACAAATGTTATTCAGAATCTCATTTGTAAAATTTTAACTCCATAAATGCAGCAGTTCTGCTAAACCTCATGCATGTTTAGGAGGCTCTTCATAATCACTGTCCTTAATTTAGTTGGAATCAAATTTGAAATTTATCAAACCCTCTTCAGATTCATATGCATCATAAAATATCAATTTCATTTGTGCAATGGTGAACATTTTTAGGACACTCCATTAAAGGCTGGTTTTAATTTTGCACTGATTTCAATGATTTGTCAATACATCTGAAGTTTATTGACAAACTTCAGTATAACATTTCATCTCATCTCCATATGTCGAGAGGTTCATGAACTATTTCATGCATATGGATTGATGAACATTTGCACAAAACATAGTTAATAGGAGCTCCACAACAAACACACTTAAAAGCAAAGGCAGGTTTCCATTGAAAAATAACAATAGTATTTTACAATTGTTTCTTCTTTATATTACTATGAGCCAGATATACGAACTTGGAATAAACCTCTGTTAGACGTTATTCCCTGGTTAAGTACAAAATTGTGTTGCACAACACTGGAATAGATCATATAAAGAAAGTAATCTTTGAAAGTTATGCTGTTATTCCAAGAATAGAATATAAAAAGGAAAATGGCTGCTTGGATACTAGATACCATTTTGTCTGCTGTAAACAATGAATTTGTTTATACATTTTTGAGAACCAGAAAGTTTAACACAGTATATTATAAAGATATTCTGCTAAGTGGACATGATTGTAATGAAATTTGCATTGAAAAGTATTACACTGAGATAATTTGATGATTTTTTAAAATATGAGGAAGCTTGGTAAAATAAAGTTACTATTTAAAGCAGTATAATGAATATTATCAGGAAAAAAGTATCTAGTTTTATGGAAAGAATGAAGTTAAGCCCTACCCAAGATAAACACAAAACAGAATGTAGCTGTTATTTATGCCAACAAACTTACTGCTGGTGAAAAAATTAATTAAGGAAAAATTGAAGCTAATAACAGTGAAGCAACAGAATCTAAATTAAGAGCAAATTAGAAACTAAAAGCTCCACTTATTAATATTGCAAGGTGGTATAATGCTGACTAGTTTCAAGTTGCATCCAACTTATTCAAAAGTTACTGCTTAATTTAGTTACTACTGGTGTTTTTAATCACACAAGCCGTGTGTGACTGAGAGGTAGAATCAGAACTGAAAAAAACTGTTTAAAAACACCAGCAGTAAGTTTACTGGCATAAATAAATAGTAATTACCACCTGAAGGTTATTTAATCCTGGGACATAAAGTACTTAGGATTGTAAGTCGCCCTTGAGGTATTTATCTCTGATGTGAGTTTGCCTTTATGGAAAAATACAAATCGGTTGGAGAATTCAATGTCATATTGACAAGTTGTCTCAGTAGCTCAGTGGTTAGAGCAGCTGTACATGAAGCGGAAGGTCTGTGGTTCAAATCCTAGCTGTGGCATTGAATTTTTCAGTTCTAATTCTACCTCTCATACAATGTAGCTATTCACTACTCCAACAAGTAGCAGTGTAAAGAGTGAGGTTAAATTATGATGCCAACAAAACACAAAGGACTAGTTCTTCATAAGGTTCAAAACATTATTTAAAATGTAACATAGCCACAACTATAAATATTGGCAAAATTCTGTGTGATGTTCAGTGGGGGGGGGTTTAAGGGCCTGTCGACAGCTAGGTCATTTGGGGCGATGTTCAGTATTTGAAGGTTATATGTTTAGCAATAGTGTTGCTAATGACATCCATGTGAGGGGGGAGGTGCCATACCAGAAATAGTAGTGGCCTTCAGGGCTCCCAATCTAAACTAAGATTAAATTTAAATTATTATTTGAGAACAAATTCATAATTTTTGTATGTTTACTCCAGATGAATGCAGAGCTAAAATTACTTTTATCACTATCAATTATGTGAGTATAATGCAAAACAAGTAACATCAAAAATAAATTTTGGTCAAATAGAACAAACAGTAAAAAATAATGCTCTTGATGTCATTGCTTGGATTGAGCAGTTCTAGCTGTTGCATTTAGTATTACCATCAGCATAATATGAGTTGTAAAGGGAATGTTTTCCTAACGTCCTATTGATACAGAGCATTATAGATATTTCTGTTGATTAATAATACTTATTACAATTATATTTTGAGGCCACAGTGATGTCAGCAACAGTTAAAATATAATTTTCAAAACTCAAATTTAAGAAGTATTTTAAGGAATACAAAGACAAAGCCAGGTTAAATGTATTAGTTGTTTTTAGCATAGAAAATGAAAGGTACTATAATTTCATATATCAGCACAAGATACAACTGCATATACTCTTGCCCTATTGCAAGAAGTTGTACTGTTTGTGCTTGTTTTTTTTATAATGTAGTTCTAAAATTTTAGTTTTGCATTTGAATATGCTGATTGGCATTCATGATTATTTCACAGTATCGAAAACAATGCAAGTAAATAATAATAGTTTAGGAGCAGCTAACTGAAAAAATAAATTGGCTCAAAAGTTTCAGCAAAACAAAGCCATGATCATATATCCAGATAGTCATGAAAGACTCGCAATATAGCCAATATTAGTTTTTAATCTGCAAACAATTTGAATAACTATCTAAAGAATAAAACTTCCTCATAAAACTAATCACTGCATTTATACCATAGACAGGGTATTCCAAGGTATATTTTGAGCTTGCACAGCCTGCCCTTAGTGCCTTGTTTGTTACAATTCCACGAGCCCCAGCAGAGTTTCAGTAGTTGCAGTTTAGGGAATATTAACAATTTCTTTTTATGTTTCTAAATATATTCCATTGTCAGCATTTTCAGGGGGTTTGTATAATTCCCCCCGCCCCCTCACCCATCTTGGTTTTTCTCTTTTCTCAGCACCGAAAGAGGATTTTACCATAAGATGTTGCAGAGCACTTCAATTGCTTTTGTTTTTTAAAATCTGTTATACTTGTAAACTTGTTTCATTGGTGAATGATTAAGAATTGGCATTGATGCTGTGTTTTGGTAGGTATCAAACCGTAACAGTTTGAACAGCAGTGGCATACCAAGTAGAAGTAATGAGCCTGATAAAGAAAGTGATGTTACTCATAGCAATGAGAGCTGTTGTTTGGAAAGTGCAACAGTTCCTGAAAATAAGCTGAAATCAGTGACACTGCCTCACAAGTTGGATATCAAACAGATAGATTGGGATGAACTTGATGAGTTGTTACAGGTTAGATTTATTTTGTTGTTGTGTCATCTCTTGTGATACTAACGGTGATTCTGGCTGTTGGGCTGTGCTGTTACTAATCGTTAGAAACTAATAAGTGGTTGGATTGCTCATATCTGTATTACGCTGTGTCATAATTGTGGATGTATCTGTGCAAATAATATACCAAATAACTACTTTGTGCAATATATCCTTTTGAAATTTAGCCATAAGTGGAGAATGGAATTTTTGGGACACAAATTCTCACTGTTATAGTCACCTTTATCAATCTGCTAATCTTTGTTAATATCCTAAAGTCTCCTTAATTTATCTAAACTAGTATTCATTCAACAAATTTTGCTTCACAAGGTGTTGTATTGGTTATACATTCATTAGATCAATGTTAAGGGCATGTATTATTGATGTGAAATTACTTATAAGATCATTTACTTAGAGAAACATGCTGCACTGTTATGGTACAGAAATTCTACAGTAAAGACATGCTGAACAAGAGACATACCATATTTATTTTTAGACAAAATACTCTTCAGAATTGGGATAGGTCTTGTGCACAGGATTTTAATTCATAAAACTGTGTTACCCACATGATACTGGTATATGTCTGGTGCCGTTAAATGCAGCAGACACTTATCTGTTGTGCTGAGAAGTAAGGGACGTAAATTGGAGATAGCTGATCAGGTTGAAGGTCACAGTCATTAGCAGCACTGTGTTATAAGAGCAATACACCTCTTGTCATGATCATTTGCATATTACACAACCATTCAAAATGTTATTGAAAAGCTCTTAACTTAAATTTTGCAGGATAACTCATTCAATACTTTGCCATTTTGTGCACTGGGTGTTAGCCTTTATCAACAAAGGTAGTGAATGACAGATGTGATGCAGACATTACATTCCTAGAAAAAGGGAAGACATGGAGGGGGGAGGGGAGTCGTAAGTTCATGGCAAAGCACAAAGCTGTTAACACATTGTTTTATTGTTAAACATGCACCATATGTTTTAGGTTATTCTTCATTGAAGGACTTTACTTCAAAGTCTGAATTTTGAAGGTTGACTATAGTGGGTCCACACAGTGGAATCAATTTATAGCACAGAATTATCAAATTTCATTATTAAACAGGAAGCAAATTCACACAAGCACACCAAAGCTAATGCTATTAGGGGGAAGCACATGGCTATATGTCCGAGTTTGTGCTATTGCATAACCTTGTTATTAACAAAAATTCTGGATACTATAATAGTCAGCTGCATGAACAAAGATGGCTGCACAGTGGCAAGGAATATGCTGACATGCCTCTCTGTCCAATCACTATATAAAACAATTTCAGCTTGTATGATGTACATACCAGTACATCTGCTGTAATTATATGCTGCTATTTTTTATACATGCATATTTGTAGAGGAAAGAATTCTTACAGAATTAGGGTTATCTTATGTATGCTTATGTCTTATACATAACTAAATATATCTTGTTTAAAACAGTGTTGAAGATTCAGACAAACCTTAAGAGGATACAGAATAAGTGACAAAATAGTAGAGATGATATTTACAAAAACATTGTGGATAGGATTAATCCAATTTTACCAAGTTAATGTGTAGGACTTCATCGTATAATGCATATTGCTAGCCTAAGAATTCATGATCAAAACTGGCTTAGGCAGCAAAGATAAATTTGGAAGGAGTTCGTGGAATGTTGGAATTCTAATCGGTGACTTTATGAGCACTTTCTTCACGCTAGAAACAAGAAGATCTACGTCTTAATACTGGGTTCTAACAGTTTCAGCGACACGATGTAAACCATGAGCAAGGCACGTCTGGTGAACTAATTTAGAATAAAGGACTTTTAATCCAGCTCCCACTTTAACAATATATGGGGCAGCATCACTGACAAATAGCAATACATTGTCATACCGTATCCCTTCTGGCCACAAGAAAGATAACAATCATTGAAAAATCTGGCAACAGTTGAATGATTTGCTGGTTCGAGTATTTCTATATTCAGAAGAATAATGATCTACCTGCTTTCATAGCACCAACTACAGCACTACACACGCACGCTCCCAATGCATCTGTGTTTCCATCAATAGAAAGCCATATGTTTTCATGCTTCAGTGTATTCCGAATATTACCAATCACTTCTTGAAAGCACTGTGGCATATAGTTTTTGCGCAATGTAGATTCATCCGGCACCCTTTTATTTGTGTATTTTTCCAAAAATACACGAAGCTGCACATTATTCAACTTATACAATGGAATATCTGAACCCACTAATGCTAAACATAAGCCTTTGGAAAATTTATCACTAGTATTCAATTGTTCACCAACATTGCCTTTAATCAGTTGCTGGTTTAACTTAGATTTATTCTTAAACCTCTCTTTATGCCACGTTGTATTAATGTGCTGCACAATGTCATATTTTTTTTTTCTTCGCAGAAACACTTTTTCTACACACCAAACAAAATAAGACACTACCATCTTCACTGAAAATATTTTTACCAAACTTGTTCACACATTTGCGTAGGAAAGCTGACTGAGAGGTTTTTGTGGGCGGCATTCTGTAACTACAATATTGAACTGAACTAAAAACTGTAGCGCAAGAAGATGCAGCTCGGATCTCAGGGAATCAGCGTCCCTGTTTATGACATCATTGCGATATCTACTGTTGAGTTGACACTACGCAATCATGCACACCTTGCTGGACTAAGTGCTGTAGCTTGGAAATTGGGGAATTGCCATGCAATCATTGTATTATCTCAGGCGATAAGTGACTGATGAATTCACTCTACACTAATCGCAGTGGTACGGTTTTTTATAAAAATAAGTCTTTACACATCAGCAGGAAAAGATTCTTTACGTAGCATACCGGAGATAATGTTCTTACTGAATGATGAAATGTGTGATATCATACGCGATTTTAATCTACAGGGTCGAGGTCACAGAATGGAATGCATAAATCAACGCTCCTTTATCACAACATATTTATTCGTTAATTTACACTTTTAGCACTATGTTAATTAGTTAACAACTTTCAAAATTCGATAGAATCTACACTGGTTAAAAGTTTGGGTGTAAGTTACATGTTCACACGCTATCAGCAAATATACATCCTTTCACCTTGAGCATACAGACGCTAATGAAAAAAAGAGTCCCAGGCGTCTCTATGACGCAACACCGCAATTCTTATGTATTCATCCGCGCAACATTGGTTGAACTCAAAGTGACGAGAAAACAAAAATAAGTCCCTGATACACTCAAATTAAAAGAATTAGAAATTTACACATTCTTACAAAAATATTTACATGAACAATTTTCTATTGATCAATATTCTGTCTCATATGCCCCTTGTTTTGTTTTTCAAGTTGTCACCTTATTTACAATCTTGAAACACAATACAATACTTCTCCCTATTCCTATGATTCAATCACTTTGTACAATATTTTTTTTTTTTTTTTTTTTTTTTTTTTTTTTTTTTTTTTTCAGTCTTCTTCACTGTTTGTCTTTGTCTTTCGTTTTGACATGATACAGCATGTCTTTATAAATTTCACATATTCGATTACTACACAATGTATTCAGTTGTTATACAATACATATCCAGTTATTGTACAACACATTTAGTTATTACACAACATGTCCAATTATTATACAATATATATTCAGTCATTGTACAATATACCCAGTTATCATATCACATATGTTGTTATTATACAATACACCTTCAGTCATTATGCAATACATATTCAGTTATTGTACAACACATTTGATTACTACACAACATGTCCAATTATTACACAATACATATTCAGTTATTGTACAATATATCCTGCTATCATACCACATATGTTCTGTTATTATGCAATACATATTCAGTTATTACACAATACACATTCAGTTTTTGCATAACGCATTTAGTTATTACTCAACATATTCAGTTATTACACAATATATCCAGTTATCATACAATACATATTCAGTTATTGTACAACACATACTCAGTTCTTATACAACACATACTCAGTTATTGTACATTTGACATTGACACAAATATAATTTAAATGTATCATGGTTTATCATGTGGTTTTTGACTTGTATTCATTGCTATGAGGAGAGAAAAACAGGATACAAATTTTGAGCTAATGATTATGATCATGTTTATGGCAATATTTTATTCAGTTCTTTGCCTTCTTTGTCTTATAAGCTTATGTATAGGCAGGTTGTTGAGTCGGTTCTTAAACTCTGATGTTACTAATGGTACCATTTTTTTTTTTTTAATTGGGTTATTATTCATTGTTGTTTGGTTCAACATTTCTTCGAGCTTAGCATTGGCTATATTCATCTTAATTCATGGGCATTGTTTTTCTGGTTATGGTTTTCCTCATTTCACTAATTGTCATTTCTTTGTCTCTTATTTCTATAAGAGAAAACTTCTATACTTACAATTATTCTGTAATCGTATTATTTTTCTTCTCAATTTACCCTCGACATCTTTGTGTCGAAATATTATATCTTTTTCATCATAATTGATTCATTTTTATTTTTGTCCCTGACATCCTTATGTCTAAAACATATTATCTTTCGTCGCTATGATTCATTTCTTTAATGACAATCAGTGTCCTCGTCTGTTTTTGTTGACAATGCTCTTTGTGGTCAATATAGCCAATGACTATGTTGATTTTCTTCCTTGTTGTAATTCCTAATCTGAACATAATTTTCTATAAGTAACCCATTAAAAATTGTTATCTTCTTTCATCTCTACTACTCCTGCCTTACACATTCGTTGACAAAGACTATTTGGTCCTTTCTTTGTATGGCTTCAATTTATTTTTATGGTATCTTCCTACCAACTTGCCATTTGTATTCTGTAGCTCATATGTGTGGTCACCCAGCTGTTTTGTTATGACCAGTGGTCCAGTATACAATAGCTCCATCTTTCCAGATCTTTTTTCAGATGCCTTGGATGCTTTGTGGCTTTTTAAGAGCACCTTTTCTCCAATTTGTGGGGACCATTTCCTGACGAATCTTTTCACCTTGTTCCTCCCTTTTTCAGCCTTCTGCTGTAACCTTCTGAATGCCAATTGACATTTTTCCTTCTCTGATAATTCTCTTTGAGCAGCCATCGTAGTGTCAATGTCAATTGCTAATTTCTTGGGTTTCGTGTTGGTCATTAACTCGATTGGGGCGAACTTGGTCGTGGGGTTCACCGAATGGTTAATCACCTCCTCTATATATCCGCATTTTTCCGTCCAGGAAGTGTGGTCTCTGTGGCAGAGTAAACGAAAATAAATACTTATATCCCTCATGATTCTCTCAGTCGGGTTTCCCTGGGGATAATATGCTGAGGAATAGTACAATTTTATTCCTAATGTTTCTAAGGTGTTCTGAAACAACTTGCTCTTATGCATGGTTGCATTGTCCGATAGAATACATTTTATCCTCCCATATTTTGGGATATAGTCCTTGACGATTTTATCTAGGCATGTTCTGCTTTTGATGTTCTTAATGGGGTATATTTTGGTGAATTTTGTGAAAACATCAAACATGACAAATATGTATCTGTTTCCATCTTTACCCCTTGGTAGCTCTCCATGCTCGTCAATACACACCAATGCATTTTTCTCGTTCCTCACGATGGATTGTGGGATGATATCGTACCTTACATTAATTGGCTTGGCCTTTTGGCATAGGTCGCATGAGGAAATTAACTTCCTGACCTTCTTGCCAAGATGTTTGATGTACAATACTTCCTCGATTGCAAGCATTGTTCTCTCAGTACCGGAGTGAAGCATCGAGTGGTGGAATGCCAAAATGACCCTGTCCTGTAAGGAATTTGGTACCATCATTTTCCATTTCCTTACGTCACGACCATGCAGTTTAAATAGGATGTTCCTAAATTTGCCTATCTTGGCGTCCAATCTTGGTATTATGTCTGGAGCCTTGTCGAATAGCCTCTTCAATTCAGGGTCTTCTTGTTGTAGCTTCGCTATGTTTTTGAAGTCTTGCAAGATCTCGTTGCTTTCTTTGCTATTTATCTGCATGATTTTAATTTCATGGTGTGGATTGTATATCGTCTCGGGTATGTGACTTTCCGACCTTAATCTTTACAATAAGTCACTGAAGATGTTCTCCTTCCCCGGGATATGTTTGACCTCTATGTCGTGTGACATTATCTCATGTATGTACCTTGAGATTTTGGAGTTGGTTAGCTTGCATTTTTGAATGAAGGACAGGCTTACGTGATCTGTATATATAATTATTTTATAAAGATATATATATTGTCTGAACTTTTGTAACACAAAATGGATTGCACCTATTTCCAATTCGGTTATGCAGGCATTGGCTTCTATCTTGTTTAAAAATCTAGAAGCTGTGGCAATCACATGTTTGTTGCCATCTGCATCTTCTTGTGCTAATATTGCTCCATATGAGTGCGCACTAGCATTGGTGTATACTAGAAAAGGTGAATTTGGATCCGGTCGTTCCAGGAGAATACTGTGCTTGAAAAGTTCTTTGATATTCTCAAAGGCCACCTGGTGTTCAGCATTCCATTCCCACTTAGTATCTTTTTTCAACAGTGCTCTAAGGGGTACCAATTCCTTAGCGTAGTTGACCACGAATTTTGACTGGTACTGTAAAATGCCCAGAAACCTTCTCAACTGTTTTAAGTTACGTGGGGGTGGTATATGCTCTATGGCCTTGACCCTCTCCGGATTAGGTTGTATACCATCAGGTGTAATGATGTGGCCTAGAAATTCAGCCTCTTTGACGAAAAATTCACACTTTTCTAAATTTAGGGTCATGTAGCTTTCCTGGAACCTGGATAATACATAATCTATGTGATGTAAGTGCGACTCGGGATTCTTGCTGTATATCAAAAAATCGTCGACATATTGCGTCACAAAAGTCTCGATGGTATCCCCAAAAACTTTGTCTACAGCCCTCAGTAGTGCACTGCTACTGGTCGATAGTCCAAAGGCACATTTTAAAAAATGGTATACCTTTCCTTTGTGCAAGAAACAGGTATATTTCCTGACATCTGGATGAAGAGGAATTTGCCAGAATGATGCTGTCAAGTCAAGACTGGTAAAATGTTGACCTCCCTTCAATTTCGATATTAGTTGGTCTACCCCCTCAGGCCTGTAATGATCCGGCAAGGTATGTGTATTTATCTTCCTTGCGTCTATGGTCATCCTCAATTTTCCCCCTTTCTTATGGACCCATACTACTGGATTCACATAACATGAGTCCGACGGCTCTATTATTCCGTCCGCTAACATTTTCTGGATCACTCTGTCAGCTTCCTCCCTGATGGAGTTGGGGATGGGCCTAGATTTATGTGAATAGGGGGTAATATCTGTTACTGTAAAAGTATGTACGTACTTGTTACACGTACCTGGCTTTTTATTGAAAACTTTCCTGTTTTTAACCAATATTTTCCTAAGTTGGTTTCTTTCCTCTTCAGAGATGCCATGTGCCCCCCAGACCTTCTCATCGATTAGCTGTGACATCGATTCTTCTCCATCTGTTGGTAGTGGTTCAGGTTGGTAGTTGTCCCAGGTAACATACTCGTCTTCTGTGCAGATCCAATGGCTGCAAACGTTAGTTTCTTCATCGCTCGTCCAACCTGTTTTCTTCTTATTTACCCTTAGGTCTACCAACCTATTCTCGTGGACATTGATGTTCTCCACAAAGAATTGTTCATCCGGATGGATCCCTGTCTGGTCTGGTTCCTCCTGGCATGTTTCTTCCTCCAGGAACTTCGCAGTGCATTCTGAGGCTCCTTCCTTAATAATAAATTCATGTAGGTCATAGTTAATTACCGACCTCCAAAGGCTAAGCAAATCACTGCCAATGATTAGGGTAGCTGTTAGTCTAGGTATTACTAGGGCAATAAAATCGAACTTCCAACTTCCGATTTCTATTACCAGCCTTACCTGGTATTTAACATGTTCCTTTTTCTTGCCAATTGCTGTGCTGCAATACACTCCACACACAGGCAAGAATTCAGCATTTCTTTTAGTTATCAGTTCCTGGAATAGCTGTTCGTGACATACTGATGTGCTGGCTCCTGTATCAATCATCGCTGGCAATTCGATACCCCATACCTTCAGCCTAATCATTGGTGGATTGGTTATTTCCTTTCTTTCACTCGCCTGTCTTCTCAAGGTACCTACATTACATTGGTCAATATTGCCCCTACTGCCACACAGGTCAACTTCCGGGACACAAAGTTGACTTGTACTTAGTTTTCCTGGACGTTGGAGGTGATCGTCGTTTCTGTATTCTGTGCAGTATCGGTCCTATCCGGCACATTTTCATTCTGTTCCTGTTCTCTTACGTTGTCGGTGTTCCCTTGGTTTCTACCCCTTTGACGTGAACCCCTATTGTACGACGGCCTATGGCTGTTCAAGTATTCCCTACAGAATCGTATATGATTCACTTGATGGGTACGGTCTCCTGGTCTTCCACGATCATATCTATGCGTTCTGTATCTCGATTCACCCCTCGGTATTGTGTCGTGGTACCGCTGTCTTGTGTTCTCCATCCTCTCGCCATGATTATGTGGTTGTGGGAAATGGTGTGCCCCTCTCCCCCTTTCATGGGTACTCCTAGTATTTCTATGTTCTCCCTCACTCTGGTTGTTCGTAGTCGTGTTCCGGTTTAGGATGGGTGAGTTTGGGTGACCGTTCCTATGTCTATGCTCATTAGGCCGCCCATTTTGTGTTTCGAAGGCTGTCAGCAGTTCTATCATATCTGCAAAATCTACTGGCCTCGCAACAATTAACCCTGTTCTCACTGTGTCTGGGAAATGTCTTGTTATGCTGGCAATTAGTTCTGCCTCCGACAAGTTGGGGTCTAATAGCTTTCCTTTGTTGGCTACTTTCATAAAATAATCGACTAGCGACAACCCTTTGGTTGGATCGTATCTACCTGTCGCTAGCTCTACCCTAGTTTGGTTTTGTTTAGCTGGGCCCCAATACCTTGATAGGAATAAATTTCTGAATGAGCTATACGACTCATGACCAGCTAGTGTTAACCTGAGCCATTCTAATGCCTTGTTTTTTAAGCTTTTCTTAACTATCATCATTCTAAGCTCGTTTGGTATCCTTTTCACTTTAAAATATTCTTCCATCTCTTTAACAAAGAGTTTTGGATCGTCTCCCTTCTCCTCGTCAAATGTAGGTGGTGTGATTTCATGTAATATGCTGTTGGTGTAACATGTGTTATGTGTTGTGTCATTGTTTGGTTATGAACCTCTTTCTCTGTATGGTGAATCAACATTTTGTACATTATTCAAATAACTCTCATCTTGTACATTACTTACATCTAAATCATCTTGTCTTTGTAATGCCTTCACAACATCATTTACATTAGCCAAACTTTCTTTCCCTTTTTTCATTTCTTCACAAATTGATTTTAAATCATTCTTTATTTCTAAGTGGCTTTGTTTCATATCATTTATAGCATCCTGTTGTGAAAGCATCACATCATTCATTGTCTTAATTTTAGGAATTACAATTTGTTCTACAGTTTCATTAATAATGTCTTTCTTTACTACCTCAATCTCTTTCCTTAATTCCTCAGTTATTTCTGCTTTTACATTTGTAATCTTACAGTCCACACTTGTATTACATTCTGTTATTTCATCCCTACATCTAGCAATTTCTCCTTCTAACACAATCTTATTCTCTCTCATCTCTGATTCTATTTTTCCCATCCTATCTCCTACAATTTCTATCCTAGCTTCTAAGGCTTCCTTTGTTTGATTTAAGTTTTTATGTACTAATTTTAAATTAGTTTCCATTACTTTCATATTTTCTTTACACTCCTGTCTTCCTAATTCTATTTTCTGTTCTAGGTTCTGTCTACCTAATTCCATTTGCTGTTCTAAGTTCTGTCTACCTAATTCCATTTGCTGTTCTAAGTTCTGTCTACCTAATTCCATTTGCTGTTCTAAGTTCTGTCTACCTAATTCCATTTTCTGTTCTAAGTCCTGTCTACCTAATTCCATTTTCTGTTCTAAGTTCTGTCTCACTTCCTCCAGTTTCTGACCTATACTTTGTTCTATGTCCTGCTTTAATTCTGCCCTATTCTGTTCCATGTCCTGTTTTAATTCTGCATTATTTTGTTCCATTTTCTGACCTATTTCTACCTTATTTTGTTCCAGTTTCTGACCTAAACTTTGTTCTAGTCTTTCAAACATGATCATCATTAACCTTTGGTCTTTGTTTATTTCCACCTGTTCCTCACCTTCTAATTCTACCTGATAACTAGGCCTATCTGCCCCTTCCCCCACTCCTGTTTCTATCTCTTTTCGCGACATTTTAATTTCTTTGTTTAATTCGCTTAAGGTTAAAAGTCCCACTATTTTTCCACTTCTCAGAAACATAGAAAGTGGAAATAAAATGTATGTAAAAACAAAAATTTTGGATCCTACTTTCTTTTCTGTTGGTTCTTCGTCCAGTTATTTACGTCTCCTGGGTAGTTGGCTTCGCTAGATGATCTCCGGTGTTTTTCCTTTCCCACGTTGATTCTCCGTATATCGATGATATCAAACGATGTTTAATGGCGTCTTTTTCCTGCGCGATGAGATGGCGTCATTTGATGTTAACACTTTGTACTCGTAATTTTGCATTCCATTGTAAATTCGCGCCCCACGTTGGGTAAGCCATTTTGGTACGGTTTTTTATAAAAATAAATCTTTACACATCAGCAGGAAAAGATTCTTTACGTAGCATACCGGAGATAATGTTCTTACTGAATGATGAAATGTGTGATATCATACGCGATTTTAATCTACAGGGTCGAGGTCACAGAATGGAATGCATAAATCAACGCTCCTTTATCACAACATATTTATTCGTTAATTTACACTTTTAGCACTATGTTAATTAGTTAACAACTTTCAAAATTCGATAGAATCTACACTGGTTAAAAGTTTGGGTGTAAGTTACATGTTCACACGCTATCAGCAAATATACATCCTTTCACCTTGAGCATACAGACGCTAATGAAAAAAAGAGTCCCAGGCGTCTCTATGACGCAACACCGCCATTCTTATGTATTCATCCGCGCAACAGTTCTCATTGGTTGAACTCAAAGTGACGAGAAAACAAAAATAAGTCCCTGATACACTCAAATTAAAAGAATTAGAAATTTACACATTCTTACAAAAATATTTACATGAACAATTTTCTATTGATCAATATTCTGTCTCAGCAGCAAGTAATTTTTCTCCTCACAGTATGATTTCAAAACAGTGGTCTATATCCTAGTGTTTCTGTCTTATGAATTTAGCCGAGGAAATAGCGAATCATTAATAAATCATGGATAACTGTGAAATGTGCACTTTTAAATTTACAGTTTTGGGTAAAATATGCTGTTCTAAGTAAGCAAAAATGTTTTCCAGCGAAATAAGCATAAATAAACACAAACAAAAATAGTTAAAGTTGCTCATCTAGGTGTGCCTTATGAAGTATAGCCCTTCTGTTTACTTTTAAAGCTGTAGAAAAAGTTAAGCATTTTGCTTAGAAATCTGGGCTTTATTTATTACACATGACTAACCCACACTTTCTTACCAAATGCAGGTTTATATTGTTGTGGAGAAATTGCTTCTGCTATCTTACATGATTCTATTTCTGCTGCCACACGTGACCAGCTGCCAGTGTTGTTTCAATTTTCCATTCAGGTTTTTTGAAAAATTTGGTTAATTCATCTTGGGTATAACACTTCAGTTACTCGCACCTTTATTGTTTACAAATCTGGTGAAACAAAACGCTACTTTTACATTCCCGAAATTAATGCTTTCCATCTTTTGATTAACTTGTGATTCACTCGACTTCCTTATGTTTATAATAAATCTTCAGCCTCCGATTTGTATTTGTGTGAACTTTTAATTTTCCAGGGATGGCAGAATTGGGAGCTTGCAATATCACATATAAGATGGCACGAAACTATGAAATTGCAGATGTGTGATGATTTGTATGAGAGTTTTTGTGTACAAGGCAGAGCTGTGCTTGCAAGCAATGTTGTACATATGGTACACAGGGTTGCACGATGTGGTAACCAGATCTGCAAAGTCATGGATGTGGTTAAAAGCAGTCTGTACAGATCAGTAATGCTGATCTTGATTTTTGTTAACATGGCAGTGTAACCCTTGCATGGGTGTTCAAAATTTAAAATTGTGTTTGTTGATGCAGTCTGTATTCAAAGACTTAAATTGTCCAATAGTCGAATGAATGCTTAAGAAAATTATAGATTTCATGAAGGAGTCAATTGCAAATGAAAAGCCATTCCATAGTTGGTACTGGTATTGGTGAGAAGGCATTTAAGCAGCTGTTACTTAAAAGTATATGTTGCCACATTGTTTGAATAAAAGGAATGAAGGGATTAATTTTAACATTAATGAGTGATTCTGATAAAATTATTTGACAGTTTTATTTGAGGAATTCTGGTTTGAGAATTTAATGCCATTCTGGCAGTTTGTCACAATAGCTCAATGGTTAGAGCAGCCGCCTGGTAAGCGGAAGGTCTGTGGTTCAAATCCCAGTTGTGGCATTGAATTTTTAAGTTTTCAGTCGGTCTGGGTGGCTCAGTTGGTTAGATGCTGGCCTACTGATCCCAAGGTCGCAGGTTCAAATCTGGCCCAGACTGATGGTTTTTAAGTGTGCTTAAAAACGACATCTCCATGTCAGTAGATTTACTGGCATGTTAAAGAACTCCTGCGGGACAAAATTCCGGCACACCGGCGACACTGATGTGATCCTGGCAATTGACAGCGTCGTTAAAGAACAAAATAATTTTCTTTTTAAGTTCCAGTTCTACCTCTCAGACTTTGCCCACACACGGCTTGTGTGTTTAAAAACACCACTAAGTTTGTTGGCATAAATAAATAATAACTGAACCTTTGTTGGTTAGGTTCAGATCCTGTACATTATGGACAGTACATCAGTCCATTGTAAGAACATGATGCCCGTTGTAGTAACTATTCAACCGTTGAAATGAAGAAGCCACTTGCGAAAGATATGCCATCAATCAAAGCTTTGTTATAGTGAGAGTAGGTGCAAGGTAAAGTGTTGATATTTGTTTTTAAAACAATGCAGTTTCTCGAAAGTACTGATAACCTAGGGTATCGAAACTTCTCACTACCAACTGCATTACACACAAGGGCAACAGTTACATGTTTGCTGCATGCTTTGCTGTGACATTTATCACCTTTTATCCCCAGGGTACAATTTGGAAAATGATTGTAGAAAAGTCCAGTTTTGTTCATATTGAACACATTACACAAGGCATACTTTTCCCTTGCTGGGTCAAATTCATGCAACCAGCTGTTAGCACTTTCTTCATCGACTTTATTTCCTTCACCACAAATTTGAATGTCTTTTGGAACCTGTACAGCCCACCACAACTGAAGTCTTTGATGCCTATATTTTTGGCAATTTCATTTGTTTTTGACTGAATCATGGGACCACTTAAAGGTATGTTAAATGCATGCATATGATTGAACCATTCTAGCAGTAATGTCTCAATGTCTTCGTACTTATCACTTCTAAGTCGTTTAGGTTTGTTTTTGGAACCTCATGCAGCACCATTAATGATTTTTTCTCAATTCTTAATTATCATGGATAAATTAGATTTGGGAATTCCAAATTGCTTAGTAATTGCTGTTTTCTTTGTACCCAGTCCATCATCTTAAGCTTTACCTGTACATTTAGAGCTGTCTGTTTCCTCTTTGCCATGTTTTGCATGCTACCATTTGTAGATTTTTATTCAGTATTCTAACATGATTTGGCTATGACTAAAAAGACACTTGGCATCAAATGCGTTTCCTAATGTTATTCAAATTTATTTAAATTTACGGTACACGCTGATTATTGTGATAATTGTGACTACCAACGCACAATACATTAAAAACGAGTCAATAATAGATAGCTTTGTAGTTACATTTCTTGTATTCATTTTGGAAAAAAATTAACATTTAAAATTACCGTAAAATCGGAAGTTTGTGTTACAATGACATTTACTTATGCTAGAGACTGAAAGAAAGTTTGTAACTCACTTTAACTGAAATTCGTGCTAGCCAATAAAACTTGCCTAATGTGTTCCTGCTGGTGCCAATATTTTTTTGATTGTAAGCACAGCACTGCTCCTATGAATACCTACTGTGGAGAGTTGGTTCAACTTTGCACCTTGCTTTGAAGATCTGTTAAAAGGCCAGTCAAACTATGGGTGGTTAAATTGATAACAGTATTCAGTGTTCTATTGAAATTGTGAATAAGGCCTAGGCAGCTAAATGGCAATAAAACTGACACTGAAGTAGGAGATCCTCATCCAGGCACCAGTGGACATACGGCTGATAATGGAGGCGAATGTCTTTTAAATATGTGCTGGGTTGAAACTTAGTGAACTATTGTCATCAATGCACTCACAATTTTCATGTGTTACAGAAGTTTCACGCTTTATAACCAATTCTGATAACTCAATGTGTAATGTTTATTATTTATTTGAATAATATCTGACTAAATTATTGATGTCCATAGCCCTTTTCGATCAATTATATCAAGTTTTGAATTACATGACAGTGACACCTATTGGGGTAAAAGATGGTAGAGTAAAACTATTTTAATAAAGGCGTAAGACATGTTATTGCTGCTTGCTTGGTTCAGAAAAGGACTGTCATTAGACAGTGCAAGATTTAAGAGTTGTGAATTAGATTTTTTGTTCCCCAAAATAAACTTTGTTTTAAAATGCTCAAGATTTAATTCATAATGAGAATTAAAGTGATAAAAATTGCTTTTTCAAATTACATATCTATGAGTGGAGAGTCACTTATTTCTTTTCTTCTATAGACCTAGAACTATGGTACACCATTACTACCAGTTCTTGAGGACACATACTAATAAGAGGATTCATTGCACAAGTAAATTTGGTAGTTCAACTGTGTTAAATGGTTTTTATGTTTCCTTTTTCTTGTGCATAACAAAGGACCTGAAGCTTCAGATTGTATCCAGTGCTTTCTGTGTTTCTTTCGTATTTGAACTTAAGTGATTTATTTATACTTTATTTAGAGTTAATGACAGAAATTAATTGTGAAGCATAATGGAAATGTTAAGAAGTATTGATTATGTTTTGATTATGCTGATTTTTAATGTGTAGTAGACATTGAAACTCATTAAGATTTCTGTGTAGTTAGTTTTAAAGTCATGCAGTTTGCATCCAGTTGCTTATGCCATATGGTGATTCAGATAATGGAAGAAGAATATTGTTAGTGCAAAAAACAGAATAAGTCCTTACATTTTGGGTCATATGTTTGAAAACATAGCTGAGAATGGAAGTCATTTCTGAATCATGTACTAGTAGATAAATGATTAGTGAAATATTGTTCTAGTTTATGGCTTATTCAGTTATTTTAATTTTAGCTACTTCACTGTAAGAGCCTTTATTGCGATAACTGTTAAGGCAATTCTTTTTAAGTTTATTGCTTTGCAATTATGTAGAAATGGATTGGATATGTGTCTCTATTTCAATTCTGGTAGTTATAAGGCGTTCTTCCCATACTAACATTTGCGGTTAAGGTGATTGGGTTTAGTAATTGTGTAGCTTTGGGTGCAGCAACATTGCATGTACTGCAGGCAATTGTTGAAAAACATTCTTCAGCTTATGTCTGTATTCTCACCAGCTTCTGGTAACAATTGATCTGATTGGTAATTAGTTATTCTTTTACACTGACCAGTGTAGGAGATAAGGTTTGTAAAGGTAGTTACACTGAAAAATTCAATGTCACAGCTGGGATTTGAACCATGGATCTTTTGGTTTCCGTTTGATTACTCTAACCGAGCTACCATGGCAGCATAACATTAAATGCCACTCAGTTGGGGAATTTGATGACATGCTGGCATGTTGCCATAGTAGCTTGGTTAGAGTGACTACATGGAAACCAGAAGATCTGTGGTTCAAATTCTGACTATCACATAGAATTTTTCAGTCTGATTCTGACTTTCCAATTGATTGGTCTGATTATTTTAGTGGTATTATCTATTTTTATTCCACATGCTTGAAGTGGGGTTATCTAATGCAGCCTTTATTTTTTTGCTAAAAATTAAGAGTTCTAAATTTCTCTTGATTAGGTTGTAACTAAACAGTGGTATTCGAAGATCCATACTTTTGAATTAATACCATTGTATATAACATTGTTTTTACATTTGAAGAACAGTGCATAGAGCTCATATTAAGAATGATTTCTGTACTTATGGGCAGTACTTCTGTACTGGCACAGCTCTTCTTACTTCTGATGTTTATTAGTAGCTGCAATGAACAAAATTCCTGGAAGTAAGAATCTATGACCTGCAAGCCTGGAAATCCTCCATTGTTATTTACACTGGCCATGAAAGCTTTCATTTTTTAGTTTTCCATGTTAAGCTTTTCTCTAATAATTTACGATTGATAGAGGAACATATGTTCTCTTTACAGGGTAGAAAAACTATATCGGTAGAATTTTCCATTTTTGGCAATTATTTTTTTTTTCTGGAATAGAGAATAAGTGCCTACTCTACGTTTTTTTCAACCTTTGAAACAGCTGCTTGTTGTTAATTCCCTACCTGTTTTTTATTTATATATATTACTTAACTGTGAAATATACCACGTATACTGTTACATGTGTTTGCCTGACAGATTGGAGCATAAGAAATACAACTACTTCTGCTGACTACTAGATTGCAGAGGTAGTCATTGAACAGTTTGTTTTATGGTTATGGTAATTGTTAGTTTTGGTCCTTTAGCCACAGCATATTCAAATAATCAGTTTCTCCTATTTTGGACTTTGTCCTTTTTCCAGGCCCATAGTATTATTGTATGGCCAGTGGATCTCCAGTCCTGACGTTTCACAGCTGTGATGAGTTGGAGGGGGAAGGTTAACATTGCCAACGTATAGTAATGAGTTTCGGAAAATGGATTCTCAAAATTATCTTAGCAATGAAAGTATATGATATTTTTATTAAGTTTAAAACATTGAAATACAGATTTCAGTTTTATTTCCATGCAATATCTTTGTTACATCACTGTTCTTTTCAAATATTACTTTTACGCCTGTTATGGGCAGTAACTGTTACTTTTGGCAATACTGGAAGCGAGTAACGCACTGGTTGTTAAAACTTTCTGCTAGTACCAATCAGTGGTCTCACTGCTAGGCGTGGCTTCCAAATGTAGCACCATGTTGCCAACTCCGTTTTACAAGCACTACATGGTTTCAATTGCTTTGGTGTTTGTGCAGGTTTTTTCTGGTAGGTCAACCATATAGCAATTGTCTTCATATTCTACTAATCTGTGAACATTTACATGCATACTGTCCATGTAAATTTATGAAGTAGCAATGCAATCTGCAGGTTTTTGAAATGTTTCAAATAACACGTTTAAAATTCCCGCTAAAGAACTGGCAACATCGCGTCACGAGGCATTGAGAAATGTCAGAGCTGGAGATCCACTGGCCATACAATAGCTTTGAAATAAACTGAATATAAAGATTGTACTTTGTGTATACTGACTTTATTATGTGTGTCTTAAATCTAACCACTATGTGTGAATAGCATGCTTAAATGCTAAGAATTTACAAATGCTTAATATGGTAATTGTAAAACTTCTTGGGATGATTTCATTTGTGGATGACAAAAGTATCCTTTGTTTTACTCATGAAATATATTAGTGATATTCCAGGATTTTAATAATAATTATGTTATGTTAAAAATGTGGATGTTCTTGTATAATAGCTTGGCGTTCAAGTTATTCTGATTATAAGTATTACTTAGTATTCAACAAACTCTAGTATAACAATCAGTTACTCTAGTATTATGATTTGGCAAAAATCTAGTTATTTTGAACATCTTTCTTTTACAAATGTAGCTAAGCTTGTACGAGGGTAATTCAAATATAAAGGGTAATTGTGGCATATCACGGAGGAAGCAGTTCTGAGCGGGGCAGTGGAGTGTGGGGGTTGAAGGTTGGTGTGTTAGGTAGGGGGAACTAGCTTTGTTGGCTGCTTCGCTAGGTTCTGGCGTCAGTACAGCCATGAGTGAACAAGAGGTTCCTTCGTCTGTTGCGCAATGCATTATTATCAAATTTTTAACCAATGAAGCGGTTAAACCTTAAGAGATTTTAACTCCTTTAAGGGCACAGTTTGGGGACACTACACTGTCACAGAATCAAGAGTTTACTTGGGCCAGACAATATTAAAACGAAAGTCATGCTCGACGCCCAAGGTCAAATCTCACAGATGACAACATCCGTCGTTCAAGAACTCCACTGTTGAAGGAATCGCTTCAGAAGTTTGTTGATTTTCTTCATGATCGACGTACAGTGACTGCAGTTTACTATTGCCAATTGTTAAGGTCTGTAAAAGCTGCTTACTGAAGCAAAAGACGTTGTATGCCCATCAGAGATGTCATCCTTCTCTAAGACAATTTGAGAATGGACACAATGGCAGACATGCACTGGGAAACCCTTGGAACACCCTCTCTATAGTCCAGACTTGTCCCCCACCAGACTATTTTTTGTTTGCACCCATGAAAGAATTGCTTGGAGGGAAACATCTCGAAAGCAACGACAATGTCGAGGAGCATTTGCGCATTTGGTTGGCGACACGCCCTCAAACTTTTTTTGAAGAAGGAATGTTCAAGCTTCCGAAACGTTGGCAAAAATGTGTATAGTGTGAAGGAAGCTATATAGAGAAATGTTGATATAGTCACTTGTGTATATATTTAATCAATAACTAAACAACTAATGAATGGTGTTGGTATGGGGATTAGAAATGTAATAGCTGGTTCCTCTTACTTGATCAAATCATTTGAACCATACTATTAAAGTAATAATACATATGCATATATGTATACAAGGGTCATCCTTAAATCCTGGCAACTATGGGATAACATTCAATAATGTGGCAACAGGGGAAACTCACACTTTGCATTTCATCATAAGGAGTGTGGATCTCAATGCCAAGAGAAACTAGGGACAGAGGACAAGAGTTAATGGCACAGATTGAAATGAAGAATACCCAGTGGAATTCTGTGTAATTTATTGTGCATAAGTACAAATGGAATGAACATCAATCAATAAACATCTGTGGCACTAATTAAGGAAAAATTGAAGCTATTAACAGTGAAGCAACAGAATGTAAAATAAGAATAAATTAGAAACTAAAAGCTCCACTTATCTTAATAATATTGCAAGATCTTCCAGAGCTGACATGTTTCAAGTTGTATCCAACTTATTTTGATAGCTTTGAAAATAAGTATGTCTTTGTATGTTGTTGCTTTGTGGGAGTCCAGCTTCCTGTTTCCATGAGTTTCGTGCAGATGTTGGCAATGGTACAAAGTGAAGGACACCATCGTTCACCATCTAATGCCATAGCTGTGGTTGCATTGCACTGATAAATATCTAGTGTTTCCTCAATACTGAAGGTGGCATAACGACTAGATGACAGCAAATATAACAAGCCATACGAAAACAAGGTTTAATATGTCAATATGTAAAGGAATATTTGAAACTTAGGCTCAAGTTTTGAACAGCTCACTTTCTACTTGCCAGCCAGATTATAAGTCCGGACTTACTTACTGCGCATGCGCCGACAGTAGTTTCACAATCGCCCACTAGATTTCACTGCATGACTAGCAGACGATTTTCACATCTGCCAACATTGTTTTTTACACTACACTAGTTTTCGTTCCCAACACATTAAACACAAATACACTCACTCGCGTCGTTGCCGCCACAGACATACCGCTATCGCGTATGATGATGATGATTATTACATTTATATTATATATATTATTTATATATAATACTATATATTATACTTATATTTATTATTATTTTATGTTATTATATTTATTATATATATTTATATATTATATATTTTTGTACTCAGGGGTCTCCGTCTAGGGGGTATGTGAATGGCAACCACAAGGTACCCAAGCTGAGCAGAACATTACTTCCACTTACTGGTGTTTTGCTCCTCACTGTAACTTTTCTATCTGACCTTACCTTGGTCATCTCTTGTTCTCTTCCGACTCCGATGCTATTAGGGTTCCCGAGGGCTAGGGAGTCTTTATTTTTCCAACCTCTCCATTTCTCTAATTTCTCTATAAACCCTTAACCCCTAACATGCTGACCTGTCATGGCATGTAATACGTCCTCTGATTGGTAACCAGAGGATATGGTCGGTGAATTTATTTTGATAATTGTCCCGGTCAGGTCGGTAAGACCCGTAAACCAACGACAGGTGTGGTTCTCCAGACATTCTGGGGGTTGTGAGAGAGCGATGTGACCGCCAAAACATAAAAATATGGTGCTCTCTAAAAAGCGGTTACATTTACTGCTAAGTCTCTTCAATATCTGTGAAAAATATTGGAGAGCAAGAGGATTAATGACTTCATTGTCAGAAATCCAGCATTAGCTAACAACAATATTTAATCAATAAATATTTTTAACAAAATTACCCTTTATATTTGAATCACCCCCGTATTAGAAAATCTGTTTTAAGCATTTAAAAATATTGCAAATGTAATTCTGATGTATACAAGTTACCTTTAAAAATAATTAGAAGTTGTATTTGAGCATTAAAATCTGAGAACTAATTTCCTTTAGATGTCTATTATTCACTATATTTTGGTCACTCAGTTTTATTCTGTGCTAGTATTTCAGTTACCTATAGCAGCCCACTCTTCCCACTTATAATCAGGGACTGGGGTTTTAGTAAGTAAACATTGGAATGATATTAACAGCACGTAGTATAGAGCCGGCAGGTAGCATGAGGGTTGAGAAAATGACATGCCCACCTCTACACAACAGCTTGTTTCTTGAAACTGTCGTATTCATGTATTCATTGCGTATAGACGGGCAGAGAGAGAGCCAAGACAATACACCGAAAGTAAAGAAGGTTCAGACATAAAACCATCATCACCATTGCCATATTTATGGAGGAAATTGGCAGGGAATATTTTAGCATAGACAGCCAAACTATCATGCATAAGATATGTCACATAGAGCTTAGAAGATGTTTAAAATGCCATATTAAACAGCACTGCAACTCAATAAAACACAAGAAACATATTACGTTATTGGGAAGGTACCCTCATTTTCCTCAGCTCCAAACTGCAAATCCAGATTTTTTGAGGATCTGTGCCACACGCTAATAAAGGCACCCCTTTAAACAGAGTGTAGCACCCTTGTTTCATAGCCTTCATAAATAAATATACTGACAGAAATATACCTTTGGAAATACAATTACGCAAAACACATTTACCAATGGCCTATGAAAAATACATAAATAATATCATAGATTGCTAGCAGATAAAATGATTTTTATTTCTATAGAGGAAACTAAAGATGCTATTAATAGGTCAATCGCCAATGTTGTAGGAACCCTCATGCCTGATGGTCTGGGTGAAAAAATTTCTCTTAACATCCTAAGAAATGCAGGAATCATGGTTTCCACCAAGTTGTGGAAGAAATTAGATCCTCTTTTCCAGATGTAGCTGCTTTTATAGCTAACATGAAAAAGATATTTTGCAAGGCACCCTCCAGAATCAAGATATTTAAAGAGTTGTGGCACCTGAAATTCCCTTGCCTCCACAACCAAATGTAACTCTGTGGGGAACACAGCTACAGAGGTTCCAGTATACTATGCTCAATAATATGACAAAATTCTAAACATAATAAGCGTATTTGATGTGCAAAAAATGTCGCAATACATGCAGTGAAGCAAATAATTGCACCAGCCTTTTCTGAAGGTCTTTCGTACATTCAGAAGAATTTCAGTAACATAGTAAGTACAATAACATATTTGCAATCATGTGCATTAAAAATGCCCAAGGCGATTAAGACAATAGAACAAATTTCAGAGGCATCAAGTCAAGCACCAGCGAAAGTACTGTTAGAGAAAGGATAACAAATACACTTAAGTGTTCTAAACTAGAAGTTAAACACCGGCGCAACAGCCCATAAAGGGCCAAGGCCTACTGCCCAGCCGCTGCGTCCCCCATCTCTGCCCACTATAGGCGTCATTAGTGGGGTGTAGTACTGGAGGGTGGGACGTAGTCAGCACCCTGAACCCTCCTGGCCAGTTATGCAGTCTTCTCGATCTGGGGTCGCTACTTCTACTTAAGTGTTCTAGGTAAGAATACTGGATATGCAGAAATGTGTAAAAAGAGAGATGCATTGCTTGATTAGGAAAGCTCCAGCTACCGTGACATTTCATGTTTTTTGTACGCTCCTGTTACGTCATGAGATGCAGAACATAGTTTTTCAAAATATAAATTGCCTGTGAGCAAATTGGGTGCAATTTACTTTCCATACATTATTGCACATTACAATAACTGTACTCACGATATTGTCTCTAGCTAAAATCTCTACATTAAAACCTTAATAAAAATGAAGTTTATTGCATGCTACAAATGGCTAAACATTCATTATTTTCTGCCTAGTAACGTCCTGTAATCCTGGTATTGCTGCTGTTGAAGCAGGGTGTACTCTGTACAGCATCCACTCTGTTTACAAGAGCACTGCAAGGTCGCCGGCACCTCCACTTACTGTTGTTGATGCACAGTTAACTTAATGGAATTCTTAGTAACCACATTCCCTGCTTATAACATTGCTGTTCCTTTGGCGATGCTATAATAAATGTAGTATCCATTTGCAAAGCGGTGCCATGGCCGAAGTGTTAGAGTCTTTGCCTACCACATAGGCGGACCAGGTTTGATCCCAGAGACCCGCATGTGTTATTCGTTGTGGACAAAGCGGCATTAGGGCGGGTTTTCTCCGGGTCCTCTAGTTTCCCCCGCCACTCATTCCACCAATTGCACCATTGTCGGCTTTCCTATCATAGATTTCACCTATATTTCATACCATCCTCTTCTTCACTGTCACACCTGGTGCTTGGCTGACAACCCGCTTCCAGGTCTTCACTCTGTCCAGTCAATAGGTTCCTGTGCTCCCCGACAGGCATCTGACCCTAGCCACTGGTTTGTAAGTCCTATGGGGTGAAAGTCCTACCTAAAGGGAGGGTAATCGGGTAAAGAAAAAAAGAAAAAAATCCATTTGCAAAATGTAACTTATTTTATCTCCACACTCTAACTCCCCCAAATCTCTGATCCATAACCATTTTTGACTCCGTTACTATTTGATACACCTTTTGTAGCCAATTTGCTTGCATTTCTGGTGTTGTCTGCAAACTTGATCTGACATTAATTGCTAATTTTTCCTTGGCTAAGAACAATGGTCTTGTGGTCATTCCATCTCTGCATTACTTGTAAGTCTCACTCTTAGATAATCAAATTTCTTTACTGTAAGTAACTCTTTCCCTTCCACATATAAATTTTCCTCCTTCAGTTTATGGCCCCTTTTAAACACCCTTATCATTGACTTGTTAAAATTTATTCTCAGATGCTGTTTCTTGAAAAATGTCTATATTTGAACTGTTAATAGACTCCCAATTGAGATAGAGCCCACACTAAATCATCCACAAAAAGTAATCCTGGTATTTCCCTGTTTGCTGTAGGCAGCTTTCTTTTTTAACTGCTTCAATTGTATCATCAATAAATAATATAGGGCTGAGTTTACAACCTTTCCTTAACCGTATATTGTTTGCCAGTTTTTCCAGTTATTTCATCCTCATTTACCATAATACATTTATTTATGTATATATTCTGCATTGCTTTGGTAAATTTGAAAGTGATTCCCTTCTTTACCTTAATCCATACTGCTATTGTACCTAGAGTGTCATAGTTTTGCCAAATCAATAAATGCCATATATACTCCATCTCTTTTAATGTTAAAATATTTATCTACAATTGATTTAATCACAAACAATGTTCCCTTTCCTTTTCTAACACCCTTATCCTTGTTAAGGGGTATATTTATCAACCTGTAAATTAAACTATTAAAAACAGCGAATTTATGATAAAAAGGGTTAAAAATATGTGTTATGTAATTATTAGGGCTAGGAAGTTCATGCATTTGCATGTTTTTTCATAGAGGTTAAAAATGTATGCTTTTACTTACTTATTTACTTACTGCAGCGAAGTTCTTGTAACAGCAAACACAAAAAAAATTCAAATCTTTCAAAACCAAAGTCTGAGATTAATTACAGGTGCTATCAAAACCACACCAATAGCAGCTATGGAAATACTAACCAACCAATACCCCATTGAATATGAAATAGAAAAAGCGGCTCTTATTCAACACGAAAAGTTGATCAGACTCCCATTCAATACATGGCACAAGAGAAATTTTACACTTACACTAAAGACTCAGGAGACCTTTCTTTCCAAAATTCAAGACATCAAGAAGGATGTACACCTTCCTAATTCAAAGGAAAACTTCATATCAAGTCAATCCAACACATACATTAGACATCACATATTATTTACACCTGACAGAAGAAGTTAAAAAAAGTGATACTCCAACTAGTGTTCTAAAATTATTGGCATTAGAGACAATCCATACTAGATTTCCAGAACATGAGTGGCTCCATATTTATACTGATGGATCATTGATATCAAACCAAGATGGAGCAGGTGCTGGAGTCACATGTCACCTCTTTTCCTATTAAAAATCTTTAAGTTATGGAACTACTAACTTTGATGGAGAAATTGAAGCAATTCGAATGGCCCTACAAAATCTTTTGTACAGAATTTCACATTTTCAGCAAGCAGTTGTTCTCTCAGATTCCAGGGCAGCAATTATAGCAATTACTTCCAAGTTGTCACCAAAAAACCAAACTATTATAGAATGTTGGAAGATGCTTAGCCATCTAACAGCACTTCAAAAACACCTAGTCTTCCAATGGATACCAGTTCACTGTGGACTGAGTGGCAATGAGAAAGCTGATTTTCTTGCAAAAAAGGGTACCAGCAGTGTACAAAAATCTATAGTTAATTTACCATTTTATGCAGCTAAAAGATTAGTCAACTCTGAATTAAAAAAAATGATTGCAAAATATTACTATGAAAAATCAAAGAATAAAAGATGGGAACTACCAAACATTCAAACAGTGATTCCTGAGTATCCTCAGGTTGATTACAGGACATGATTGTCTGGCAAAACATTTAAACAGAATTAGGATATATTCTTCACCACTCTGTCCTCTATGTGATCTGCAAGAGGAAATGGACCGAGACCACCTTCAAATATGCCCGTCCACTTCTAGTGCCCCATCCATCAGTGAAAAATATTGGAGAGCAAGAGGATTAATGACTTCATTGTCAGAAATCCAGCATTAGCTAACAACAACAACAACATTATGTGCCCGAATTACGGAATTTTCAGTTATTTGGACATGATTTTATGGTGCATATAACTGCATATTTTCTTGATTTTTGATAAATGCATATTATTTCAATACTGTAGCCCCTATATCGCATATTTTAATGATTTTTATGGTTTTTTATTACTTTTTTCTATCTGAATAATATTTTTCATATTGGCAATACTGCACATGATGGTGCAACTCACGAAGATTTCAATATATTGCCCCTAAATTGCACATTTTAATGATTTTTATGCTTTTTGTATTTTTTCATCAGTATAATATTTTTCATATTGGTAGCATTTCTGAGACAATGGTTCTTTCCCATTGGTAGATAGATTTGTGTCCAGTACGAAGATAATTTTTGTTAGATCTCCTAAAAGAGTTAAGTTGTTTAGATCAACAGCACCTAATGTCTGACTTCTTCCTGCACCAGTGTTAATCGATGGGGAACATGGATCGATGCAGTTTTATATTATGCTGAGCACATAGAAATAGTCGAAGAGGTTGTTAATTCATTGGACTCGAAAGATGCTTCATCAATAGAAACTGTGCAAAATATTCTGTCGGGCACTGTGTTAAAAGAGGATCTTGGTTTCATATCTGCCCATTTTTCTTTCTTACCAACAGCCATAACTGCATTGGAAGCTGTAGGATCTCCTTTGCATGAATCATTGTCTTTGAAAAAACAATATGTGATCTAAGTTCGACTCCTGGTAGCATAGGACAAAAAGTGAAAGAGAAAGTGAATTATGTAATTCCAAAAAATTCTGGTTACAAACAGATGTGCAGTATTCGAGACATCCTCAAAAGAAAACCATGTCTCACCAAGAGACTTGACTCTCTCTCTCTCTCTCTCTCTGTGAAGCAGCTAGCATCATTTAAATATGCCCGGATAACATCTTGTGACGTGGAGAGAAGTTTTTCATGTTACAAAAGTGTTTTGCGAGACAACAGACGATGCTTTACAGTTGAAAATTTGTGCAAAGTGTTGGTTGTGAACTGCAATTTAGCAGTTAATACTAGCAGCGTACTTCTGCTTCAACGTCTAAAGAATAAGGTAACTTTATTTATTATTTATACTAACTCATCTTGTCTACTGCAAAGGGACATTGTTTTAATTAAATAGTGCATATTTCTTGGCATATTTTCAAGTTTTTAAGAGCATATTTGCATGCATATTTCAGTGTTTTTTAGGGCATGAACTTCCGAGCCCTAGTAATTATAGTAGGAGTTCAGAAAAGTGTAATAAATATAAGTGTAATACAAAGTATTTATTACATGTAAGATTTAAAGCTTTCACGGCGCACGTTATTTATTACAGGAAAAAAATCTGATGTGTTGCACTCACATGACTTTCTCTACTCTTGTACTAACCATTCTAACAAACTCTTATTCCTATATCTCCATGTTAGTTAAGATAAACATTCGCACAAATTATCTTATTGCTTATGTCCTTGTAGGTGCAAGGGAGATATTAGAATACAGAAGGCTTTGTGCGACAGTCAAATCTTTTTGACCTTTGAGATTCTGTTGTCTTTGCACGATTACCATATAAAAAAATGAACAACATAGTTGCATTTCGCTCAAGTTCTTTTCCGAAACTCGCACACATAACAAGCAATATCTCCGAAATGGTTCACCCTACAAGAAAATTTATTGAGACATAAAATGTGTATTTTACCAAGATCTACATTTTTTGTATATTTTGTGAAAAATATTGGAGAGCAAGAGGATTAATGACTTCATTGTCAGAAATCCAGCATTAGCGAACAACAACATTTTTTGTATAGTATGATTTGGTCTATCTCTAATGGTTTACCAGTTATTCAAAAGTCGTCCAGAGTAAATACGACTACAGGGGCTGTAGCCAGAATATTCAAGATATACATTTCATTTGTCATAAAAATATCTCAAACATATGGCATTTTAATCAAAATCGTTAGCCATTTTCAAGAAAATCAAAATTTTCGAAAAATTTTCCATGTAAAGGGTAGTTTAGGGTGGGGCTATTTTCTTCAAAATCTTCGTGTCACATCCTTGAACGACATTAAACTTAAATACCAACTTTGGTTTTAAACTGACTTTTCGTTTTTGAGTTATGCTGTCTACAGACTGACACACAGACCTTTTTCAAAAAATGCTTTTTTTGGATTCAGGGGGCCTCAAAACATATATTTCCGGTGAAATCTCGACATCAAATTTTTGGGTGGAATACAATACTTCCCCTACTTACCAGTAGAGAAAGTAAAAAGTGACAAAGAAAGGTAACTGAACTAGTCATTTGGCAAGTGTTAATACATAAAAACTGAAGGTATTGTCAGTGAACCACTGCAAATATTACAATGTAATAAATATTTATTACAGTTTCACGGGCGATCAGCTGTGTGAGGTTTGAAAATATTGAGCTTTCGGCCATTCTAAACTCCATGGCCTTCGTCAGAATGAAAATGACCGTTAGTTTTCCGCTCCCCATATATACAATATTAGGTGGGAGGGGGTTGCGTTGCCCTGGCCAATGAGCGGGTGACGATTTGTGATTGGGCCTGCTGTTTCGGGCTATGTTTGTCACCGGCCACAGTGTTTTCTTGAGGGTCAGTACTTGGTCCAGAATCACTATAGTTGCTGTTGTGAATGTGTTTCATGGCTATTGTCCAGTCAGGGCTTAGCTGAAGTCCGCGGTCCCTGTTGTAATTGTATGGATGTAGTTTGATTTGAATGGCTTCCTTAATGACTCTGTCCCAGTATTTGTCCGTATGCTCCAGAACTTTGATGTCTTCAAAGTTTATTTTGTGGACATACTCTATACAATGCTCGGCCACTGCTGACTTCTCTGGTTGTAGGAGCCTGATATTGTGTTGATGTTCTTTACACCTTTCTTCTATTGTGCGTCCTGTTTGGCCTACATACACTTTAGCACATTCACAAGGAATCCTGTAAACTCCTGGGACCTTGAGTCGAAGTGGTTCTTTTACTGGCCTAAGGTATTCTTGGATCTTCTTTGGAGGCGTGAAGAAGGTCTTGATGTTATACCTAGCGAGTATGCGGGAGATCTTGTTTGAGACGGAACCGTAGAATGGTATGTAGGCTTTCTTCGGCCAGCTATCCATCCTTTGAGTGAGGCGTTGGGGGTTGTTTCGATTGTTTTCAACCTTCTTGCGTGCCTTTTTGATGTCGATATCACTGTATCCGTTTTTTAGCAATGTGTCTCGTAGGTATTTAAGTTCCTGCTTAATGTGGTCTTCATCCGCAATATCGAAAGCCCGGTGAAACAAGGTGGAGATCACTGTCTTCTTTTGAGTAGGATGGTGGTGACTGGAGGCGTCCAAGTAGTGGTTGGTGTGTGTTGGTTTCCTGTATACCGTGTGACCTAGGCTGCCGTCCGGCTTCTTGTAGACCAGAACATCTAGGAAGGGGAGTGAGCCATCGCTCTCAACTTCCATGGTAAACTTGATGTTCGCATGTAGGTTGTTGAGGTGGTCTAAGAAGGTGGAAAGTTTTCCTTTTCCATCTGGCCACATGGAAAAGGAAAACTGAATCACAATTCACAATTTGTAACCTTGCAGCTGACACTGCTCTTTTCTAACTCTTAAATTGACTTCTCTGTCCATGCCGACTCGCTTATATAGACCAGAATTAGGTACCAGTTATTTTTCTGGAAGTTGATACTCATTGCAAAGACAGGCTTTCCCAACTTCTATTTTGATCAATTGAAAAGGCACAAAATTCAAAGTTAAGAACATTTTTATCATGTTACAGTAAAGTTTGCCCAAAAAGAAGAGAATTCAATTAATATACAGAATATGAAGATAATATGTATGACCTATAACATATATTTAGGCATTTTTTCCTGTATAGATTTGTTAGTTTCGTAACAGTTTTGTTACTGTGGTCACTTGAAAAATATGACTGTATGCTACTGAGTAGAATCTACAATACCCCAGGTTGTTGTTTCTTTTTCTTTTTTTTTTTTTTTTTTTTTTGGAGGGGGGGGGTCTTTTTCATGTGTTGAGTTAACCTTAAGGAATACATTTCAGTGTTGTCCTACACAATACATAATTTTACATTAATATTAACACTAATTTTACTTAGCACTTTTAAAAGTTCTTCTACACTACTCTGTCCCTGTCCCTCCTATATCACACATTTTACATAACACTTTAAGGGTTGTTTCCACACTTAAGTCTCTTGCATACCTCAACCATAGATGTTCCACTTTCTGCTTAAAGAAGCCCAACCAGCTGGTGGATTCTACAATGCTAAGAAACTGTACATAGTAGCATTGGTACATTATTACATGTAATAATTGAAGGAATAAAATATTTAAAGTTAACTGTTTAGAGATAATCAGATTTCTTAACATACAAAAACTATTGTCCATATTAATTAACCTTTTTGAAACGTAACAGTGAATGCAAGTTCTAATAAATGAATATTCCAATGAAATGAGTGTCCCAAAATTCGACTACATAATAATCATGTATTAGTGTCTACATACAGTGCATTTGAAGATCTGTGGCGGCAGCAGCCCAGGTGAGAACTGGCGTGCCCTCCACCAGAGTTACATGTAAACGACTTGCAAGCCATCAGTATGGGACACTGACTTCTGTACTAACGTACATTAGGCTCGCTTGCATCACAACAGATGTTGAAATTGATGACCTTCAATGTGAACATATTTTCTATATCTCCGAAAACAATTCTGATTTACTGAAAATTCCCATATTATTCATGTAGTTCCTCACCACACTTTTGAAGTTAGGGTTTGGTGCGCAGCAAGTGTGTGTAGAATTAGTGGTTCCATATTTTATGACACAGCAGCTAATTCACATGTTTATGTAAATTCTATTTTAAATAATTTTGTTTTGTTTTTTGCAACGAACAAGAAATGAAAGATTGTGGCTGAATTCAGGTATAGTGCACACGCTGTGAATTCTATGCATGAATTGCGAAGTGTATATGGTGACAGAGTAATTAGTCGAGGATTGTGGCTACCTCATTCCTCTGACCTACCTCCATGTGATGTATTTATGAGGAATGTTCAAGAATAAAATGTATCAAATTTGCACATGCTACAAGAATTTAAGGACATCATGAGAGAAATACTGGCAATCAGTCAACAAGAACTTTTGTGAGTAAACTAGAATTGTTTTCAGAGATATAGGGAATGTGTTCATGTCAATTTCAACATCTGTTGTGATGCAGGTAAGTCTAATGGAAGTTAGCACAGTTGTGTACTCATGATTTCCTGGTTGTTTACATGTAACTCTGGCGGAGATCGCACTGTCCTCGTCCAGTTTGGTGTCACTGTGGGATGGTCTGGCTGACCTACGAATGCACTATACTTATATGCATTAGGTTATACAACACACAAAGTTTCATTTTTTCATTGAACGTTGGAAAGAGACTCTTTTTTTTGGGGGGGGTTCTTATTTTTCCTTCTTTATAAACATTTTACGCAATCTATAAATTTTTCTGCAAGACAGAGTTACAAATGATGTATTAAGGATTAAGCTATAAATAGTTTTTTTTTTTTTTCAAAACCCATTATCCTGTGTGCTTGTTTAAAAAAAAAACAATTTATAGAACAGAAAGGCTTGAAAAATGTAGTACTGCAACTAAAATTGAAACTTTTAGGAAATTCTATTTATGTTGTATGGAAACATCTAAAAACAACACTTTTGCCATATGCTATCAATATTTGGCAGGTTGTAGTATATCTGAGAACATTCAAACATTGCCCACACACAGTGTATGTGTTTAAAAACACCAGCAGTAAGTTTGTTGGCATAAATAATAATAATTATCTTATATCTGTTTATCTTCAGGTGGAACGTAAGGTGGAAGAAGGGGATAAGCTGTATCAGACCATGCCACTGAGCTTGCCCAGTATTTCCACTCAGTCAAGCATTGAAGACAGTAGCCATAACCTGTCAACACAATCCAGCACAACAGAGAGCATATCATGTGAAAACAGGAATGGAGTTCAGAGTAGGCAAAATGGTGTAAGCTGTGATTCTGGATTTGGCACTGAGTCATCAAGCACATCATCAAGTGACCATCGCCTTAATCGGTCAATGAGTGGCCCAGATTGCTTGGAGAGGGACTGTTGCCATCATGAGTCCACATTACATGATTCTGATGTATCAGATGAGTATGAAGATCAAATGGAAAGGAATCTAGAAGATAGCGTGGAAGTGAGGAGGGCCACAAAGACTGGTTCTACAGCAATTAGACGTCGCCCAGGCAAGCGACTGTCCCGCACAAAGCTTAAGCGCCGCTGTTCTATCAATGGACATTTCTATAATCGAGAGACAAGCTTTTTCACACCTCCTCATGGAAGTCAGATGAGTGTCTGGGTCACATCTCTTGTCAACACACAGGAGGTGATAAATTTGCTGTTGGAGAAGTATAAAGTTGACAGCAAGCCCACCAATTTTGCATTATTCATTGTAAGAGACAATGGAGGTAAGTGCACACGACTAATTCTTAAATTAATTAGAAATTTCAATTTCACTGCTTGTAAAAGTTTGACATTTCAGAAATGTGGGATGATGAAGTAATTGTTAAACAGTGTTCAAGGCAAAACAGGAGTTAGGAAAATAAAGGTTGAGGTGTCTTTGTCAATTTCCACCAGTCAAAATGTTACATTAATACAAACATTATCCTACTTTGCAAAACATCTGTTTACGAGGCTAGTGTTATACAGAATTTATGGCTAACATGGTAAAACTTTAAATTGAACAAAGACCATATTAATATAATTTGAGTTAAGCTATATTCCATGCTCCATTTATTACTACTGTTTATGTAGAATGCATTTTGTTAGGACCTTCCTAAGAGCTTGTGTCAACTATTGGATTTTCATTTAGTGAACTCTGGTGATAATTGAAGTGCCTCTCTTATGAACTCGTGCACTGGAAGTTTGGTTGTGGTGTTGAAAATGACGCATTTCCCTTCATTTTCACCTTTTAATTAATGAATTTCCTGTTCTATATTGTGATTCTCTCAGTTTATTTGATATTGTCAAAGGAAGAGTATGAAGAGTAAGCACTGCAATAACAGTGCATTAGAGGAGAAAGGAAATTGGCAAAAAATAACAAGCTTTCAACAAAATTTTCTGTGTAGCAGAACTCTGTGATTCAAAAGTAATTGTGCATTCATTTTAGTTATGCATTGTTATGATTTAAAGAGAACCTCAGACAGAATTAATTTTGTTAGTAAGATTGGTACTAGGAAAGACAAAGTGAACAACTTTATGCCTTCAAAGTGGTACTAAAAATTGTTGCTTTAATAATAACATAGTCACACAAGAATTGTGACTTTAGTTATTATGCCCACTTATCGCATATTAATTCCTCACCCAAACACCATTCAAACCGTTTCTTGGGAACTTCTGTATTATTGTGAAATATGTGCACAGAGAGATGGCATGATTTTAATACACACAGTCACTTTTGGTGGTTCACTAGCACACATCTTATCTATTTTGCATAAAGAAATATAACTACTACCAGGCCTGCTTATTAAAATTAAAGTACTCACATTTATACATTTCAGCTTATCCACAAACTCACAGTATCCACTTATATTGTCCCTTTCATTCTACTCTTCAAATTGTTGTTGGTCGCAGGCATAAACTTGGTTCATACGCCCCCTGCGGTCCTTCCTTTTAGGAGGAAATTGTTTTGTTAAGTATGATGGCTGATTTTTAAAAATAATCGGAAATGCACCATCCTGTAGTTTAATCCTCTTCCTTGGCACTGTTATAAAAGAACCATCATCACAAGGGAATTTATCCTCTCTTATAATAAACTCGGCAGCAAATGTTTTATACATACAGCTGATACCTTTGAAGGTGATCATGTGGAAAACTTGACAGTATGTAGCTGAAATCTTGCTTTCTGTATCTGTTGTAGTTTTCATGGAGATAAATAGGAGGCATTACTTGGGAATGGTTCTCGTACCTAACTTCTTACAAAAGTTTGTCCCCATTAGCTTCTTAAGTACTTCTGTTTTAAATTGTTTTTAAAATTATTCTTACTCTTTTTCTTACTCTTTCACTTATTTTTCCAGTTTAACTGTTCTGCTTGAAGCAGTTTAGTTTTCTATGCCTTTTGTCTTACTCTCTTTACTTTATTTGCTCAATTCTTCTAATGGATGCCTGCATTTCTTGTTTCTTATGTTATTCTATACCCAGTTAATTTCTGAATAATTGTCATGTTTTGGTGATGTGACATTAAATAGGTACAACAATTCATTCTAATTTCCCCCTATAAATGTTTTGTTTCTTTGCAATCTAGTTTTTTTACTTTCTGCATGCTTTTCTCTATCAGAAAAATAGTTTTTAATTTTCTTTCTTGCTTTTCTAGTACCTTTTCTTTTTTGAAAGCGTCACTTCCATGGATTATAGTCACATCTGTTCTGGAATGATGGTACATCTGCAGTTTAGGTTAAAAATGTATGAACAGTACAATCGCACGTTGTGCTCAAAACTACTTTGTTCAGAAATATTTACCTGTCACTTTGATAACTGTTAAAGAGACATGGAAATTACATTTTCTAAATATGCGAGACACCTTTTTAAGTAATTTAAGTCAAAGTAAGGGTGTACCTCTAAAAAAAAAAAGGCAAAAAGTGCTATTTCTTTTCATATATGTTGTACATCGTATTCCATGTAGTAGACTTTGTTTTTAAACCTTTCCATGCAGGTGACCATAATTCAAGGGTTAAACTTGCTGCGTTCATAACAATTAAGTTTTTAATGTTTTTTCATTTTTTTTAAATGAAAAGGAGAATAACATTCCTTCATTAACTTCCCACATTTCATTTAGTATTTTCTTCACATTTTTCATTTAGTATTTTCCCTGCTGTTTACAAAGAACAGCTGCAATGTTGCTCAGAAATATTATGGAAGCTCCATGATGATGCCTTCCAGGATATTCTGTTTTTAATTTTTAGATGTCAAAATCATGTTTTTAACCTGATAAACCCACAAATGGTAGCTTTGGTAATACCACAACAGTCGCCAACCATTAACTCAGGTTAATGGTAATGCCAGTAACAAAATTTCAGACTAATAAAACACTTGTAGCAAGGAGGAAGAGACTTGTTACAATTGGCAGTATCCTAACTCCACTCGCCACCTCTTTGGGCAGTCCATATTGCTGTAAAAGTTACTCTTTTTGCAGGTTTTCAAATCCGTTATTTCATAAAAGAACATTAACATACAGATCTTCTTTGATTAGGAACACATTAAAAAACTCCAAATGCTGCAATTTTTCATCAGCAACATGGTTTTGGGCAACCATTTTCCAAATTTGTGTATATGTTGAATACCTTAACACAAGGATATGGTGATAGTAACTTAAGAAGTTTAACAAACTGTTACAGCTAATATTATTCGATGAGACAGTTTGCATCAACTTCAATGTTAAGTCACTTTAACAGTATTACAATTTAACATCAGTTAGTGAAATGTACCCTAAGTGATTAAATTACCTTGCCAGAAACACAAATTTGCAGTTAATTTCAAAATGATCCAAATATAATGTGCAATAGCATTACAGAACTGTCAGTTGTTACAAATGATACAGATTGTGATATTCTCTTCCATGTAGAGCAACGTCGTCTTCGTGATGATGAATATCCCTTACTTGTACGAGTTATGCTAGGACCTCATGAGGATGTTGCCAAACTGTTTTTGATGGATCGGCAGAATACAGAGGAAATAAGTAGTGAAGTAGCCCAATTCTTGAATCTCAGTGTAACAGAATGTAGAGCTATCCTTGAAAGATACCAAGAGGAAGAGGAACGGGAGACCAAGCGTGTTCGTACTAAGTGAGTAATACAGCTTTACAATTAGTTTTTAGTGGACTGATTTGTACTTAGAAAAATTAAAGCTTGATCTGTGAGTTATGAAATTTAAATTTAAAAGAAAAAATGTTCAAAACTATGAAGGACATTTCCTAAATAAAGCTAAATGACATTTTAATCAGCATGAAAAGAAATGAAAAAAAAAAAATATCCTTATAATTAAGCATAATGTTCTACTCAATTGTAAGGTCAGCTTTTAAGTTATTGCCTCTATCTCATTACCTTCTATCTGTTCTTAGACATTCGATTCCACTGAAGACAGGTTTTACTGAACATTGTATTTTAACCAAAGTCATTAAGAGCCATTTTTGAGAAGAGAAAAAGCAAAGAAAAGTTGGATATCCAATTAATGTCTTATGAATGTTTGTGCTACCTGAGATATATTTTGGAAGTCCCCAGGTAGAAATTAATTAACACTTGAAAAATGGGCTGATCATAATTTGATCAGAACAGAAAAGTTGACCTTTATCAGTAAAGTAAATTGCACATTGATTCTACCATACATAAGAATGAAATATCAATAAAGGCATTTTATATAGTTATACCATCTATGTGGCCTCCTATCTTAAGTGTCAAGTGAGTCTAATTTTGCTGTAATGTAAAAAAATTGCACGTTTTCAATAAACTATCATAAAATTACAGCCTTTGTATCACATCAGAGATTTCTTTAAGCTAGTCAAACTTGGAGAGATGGACTGTGTTTTCTGCATTAGAGCAAAACATGTACCTTATTTTTTAAAAAAAGTTGATGGTTAGCCTGTTTTTGTGAGCACCCATTCAATTGATCCAATGGTTTTGGTCCAGAATTGTTCAGCTATGGTACATCTTAACATTTTTGGGCATTTAAACATTTAAAGTACTTTCAGAAATTGCATGTAACATCCTTTTAGTTAGCATCACATCTTTGCTATGTTTGAATAGAAGCTAAACTTCTTACTAAGCTGTTACTCTTCTAATTGCCATGTAAACACATTGTTTATTTTTCAGATTCAGAGAAATGCGCCGAAGAATAAAGCAGAGAATGGAAGATTTAAAAGTTAGGTTATGATGGGAGATCAAAAGTCTGTTGATAATTATATGACAAAGAGAAGATAATTTTATTTGAAACTGTTGTCTGTTTCATCTGGTTCTTTAAGATTAATTGGAATTTTGCAACTTTGTTTTTAACATATTTGACATTAGCTTTCTTTTTTAACTTCAACTAAAGATTAAGGAAATCAGTTTTATATTTATGAATCTAGATGTTTCAAAATCCATTAGTCTAAGCATGTAGATCCAGTGCTCTTTGTTCTCTCTCATAGCTTCAAGTTAATTTGAATACAGCAGGTTGTTATAATGACAATGAGTAGCTATACTATTGTTTAGTTCAAAGCAGCAGAGACCAAATTAAGCTCATGTTGAAGTTTTGATGTCATTCATTCTATGTCAAGATGCAGTTTCTAATTTACAACTGCCTTTTTAGTTCCCATAGAGTAATACTTTTTATTTGAATCAAGCATGCATTCTAAAGTAAGAACAAATTAGAAACTAAAAACTTCACTTATCTTAGTAATGTTTCTAATTTGTTCTTACTTTAGAATCTTGTTGCTTCAGTGTTAATAGCTTCAATTTTCCTTATTCAAGCATGCATATTTATGAAATATGCTACTCTAAGTTATGCTGATTGATTCTAAGCTGGAGGTCTTACCACAGTTTTAGAAATGGAATTTATATAGAGTTTACCACAGCAAAGAAAGTGCCCGGGGAATGAGGTGCGGGGGGAAAATTGCCTAATACACATGGGTCCGACACCCTGCCTCACCCTCCTTGTTTGACACTAGGACAGTTATTTGACTACCTTTACTCCTTGTGTAGTTACTTTCTCTGTTACACACACTTGCTGTCCTTGTCACACTGTTTCCAAACAGATAAGGACAGCAAATTCCTATTGGGGACTTTCTTTCTGTTGGTGAACAGTATTTCACTTCTTCTTTCAAGTTGATTTCATAGACTTTGAAGATTGTTGAAAAGCAACTAGATTATGTTAGCCTTATAGCTCTCTATTTCATAATGACATACTAATAACATAACTTACTAATGTTAGTATCTTAAAGTTTGCTATCTCCTCATGCCTAAATATGGCTTATCTCCTTACTGGCATTGACACCATTTTTCATTTTGCTCTCAGTATACAGATACACACAACTATTAAGAAATATAATAATATACAACAGATGCATTCAAACTTCTCATCTCTATATTCTTTCTGGCTACTCCTAAAATGTTTATGCATGTGCATCAAACAGGTTCATATATGTAAATATAGGCCTGGGTATACAGCATTTGATTTAACACACATTTTACTTTGCTTTTTTAAAAGTGTGGTCAATGTCAGCGATGCACAACTGCAAGTTTAGCAGAACAATTGTGACTTTTGATACTTGCTATAATTATAAAGCGTACAAAATATCACTGCCAAATATTTTGTTTTTCATCGTTTCCTGCTTTTAGTTTGGATAGAGAACACAAGTAATTCCACAAGTTATAATAGAAGGCTACTAGGATTGTGATCTCATGGGTTAATACAATGATTCATTATAGTGCTTCATCAAAAATAATTTTAACTGCAAATTGATAGAATGGATAAGATTGCAGAACCAGAATTATTACTAGTCTATAGAGTTGAAAAGTATGATAGAGCTAAGGGGTTTGTTATGTATTTGTATCTGAGTGAACAGAAGGCACTGAATCATGTTTTGCTTTGATTTATAATATAAGAACAGTAGATCTGCCAAGTTAAGGTATTAATAACAAATGCATTCAAAATGCTTTAATATATAAAGATCAAGAAATACTATAAATAGTTGTTGAATAAAATGCAGCAGTTAATGTAAATACAGCAAATAGTTGAGCTTATATGTGGAACATCTTGGACAGAATGTAAATTTGTCAAAGACTGTGATTACTTGCTTATTCAGGATTGTAAGAAAAGTAAGGTCAATGAGCTTGGATAATGAGTGTTGTGGTGAAATAGTCACTGCCATAGAATGTAGACAATCAGTGAATGCTAAAAGTAATAGAGAAGAAAATCATAAATGGTTACTTCAAAAACATGATAATTCTTACACCCTTGGAATATTGCTCTCTGAATTATCTCTTTATTTGTGCACATTTTTCATAGTGGTTCCTTAATGATACACATCAGAAAGGAACTAACATCCAAAGGAAGAAATTTTAATATTAAGTAGCTATTGTAGTCTTGCAACTTGGTGAATTTAAAGACATTTGTTTTTATTTTAAATGCATTTTAGGATTGATTTTCAAATCTGCATTCAGACATCAATATAAACATCTGGTTTCATATACACTTTCACATGCATGTAAAGGCTGTCTTAAGAAATGTCCATTTCCTTCTGCTTTCTGCTAAAAATAAAATTTACTTTTATAGACAAGACACTTTTAATACACATTTATACTCTTATGCTGGAATGATGCATCCATTTTGTTGAACTTGCTTTTACACTGTAATAACCAGTAGAGCTTTGGTATGAGTTTCTGGTATAGCTATATTCGAACCTTACCATATTAATTAGCATCACTCATTCTTTGATTCCTAAACATTATTTGTTAGTCTTTCTATGCCATTTTTTCTTTTCGTTGGTCTTCTGGAGAGAATACTTAAAACATCTTAGCTTCCGATATCAGTATAAACAATTGGTTTCATATATACTTTCAAATATGTGTGCAGGCCTTCTTAAGAAATGTTGTCCATTTGCTTGAATTACTCTCCTTTGTTTCACTTTGTCATTCATAATGAATGCATCTTGTATTTATAGAAAGAAATGTAGCATTGTTCCAAGTTAGTGTTAAAGCTTTTCACTAAATGCATTTTTTATGCTGTGTGTTGGGCATCATAGTCAGTGGCATTGGGCAGCATTTCTGACAGAGACTGTACAGTTGATAGTTCAGAGGGCGAGATGCAACTTTTATATTTATGGATAGATAACTCACATTTTTAACCCTTGCACTGCTATTGACGCATACATCTAAAGGAGCAGTGGCTCTTTTTGTGTTTGTTTTCCATGCTTCTGTTTGGTTTTTTCCCTTGTGATGACATTATATGAAGAGCTGAGAACCATAGAGGGCTATCTGCACATTTTTAAAAAATGGAGAAATATAAGACTAAAGTTTAGTTAATTTCACAATGTATTGAATAACTTATAGCATAATGTAGCATTAACATGTTATTAACAACATAGTAACGTACCCTTAGAAAATATATGATGTATAACCATAAAACACACCAACAGCTCAGTTTCAACTGTGTATGGAAATGGCCCACTATGGTTCCCAGCCCTTCATATGCTCTACAGCCAGTCTAGGTACCTCAGTTGGTTAGGTGCTGGACTGGTGTTACAAGGGTCACAGGTTAAAATTCGTCCAGAATTTAAAGTGACAGCCCCATGTCAGTAGATTTACTGGCAGTAAAAGTACTGCAGGATGAAATTTTGGCACACCAGCAGTGCTGATATGATCCTGGTAATTCACAGCATTGTCAATAGAGAAAATATTTATTTCTGGATTGCGCAATACACACGTCCTCTGAATAATCTTAAGTTTATGAATTTTATCCCCTTTTATTGCCATTTATTTTGTATATGGATACAGTTTTATTTTGATGTTTACATAAATGTGACCATTTTATATGCGTTTTATATAAGCAGTACATGCTTCATTGGCATTTTCCAATAAGCATGCTAGTTCAATTGGATGTTCAGTTTTTTGACTTTCTTTGAATCCAGGGTGGCACAAAGAGGATGTGTGCTGTAGGTTCATCGAGAAAAGTAAGAGATTAGTACAAGTATTAAATCTTGTACGGAAAGCATTCCACATAGAGTGAACAAGGTAGAATGATTCAGTCAGCACTGTGTACAACGTGTATAGTAGTGAAAGGGATAATAAATGGAAACCCAAATGAAAATATTGAAGTCATTCTCAGTTGATCAGTAACATCCCAGAAATTTCTATTTATGTAATTGGTGAATCTAATTCTTATGGAAAATTATTAGGGCCCAATATGAAGATTATTTTGGGACTGTCTGAACTATTTAATTAGTTGCAACCTTACTTCCCACAATGATCTCAGGTGTTTTGAAGAAGACTGTAAGGATGGAGTGGAAGTGCAGAAATTGTAAGGCATTTTGTGTTGTTGCATAACATGTTTGATACAAACATCTGGTCTTCCCATGTGTATTACAAGGAAAGTAAGCAATATACTATTAAACTAAATGTGTGTGGGAAACCAGAGAGCAGAGATCGGACTTGTGTGCCATAGGTAAATCTGCTGCTTGGAGTGTATTTTTATTTCAAACAGATGTGCAATTTGTGCCAGTAGTAATAAATTTGTAGCTGAAAGAAAGAAAGTCGGTGATACATCTTGCCAAATACACATTTTATTTCCTGCATGCAGGATAAATCTTCAGAGCAAGAGAGATGAGATGCAAAGTTTTGTTAACATTGTTTGTTATAACTTCATCCTGTTAAAGAAGTGGTTTTAAACATATTTTTTGTTAAAGGGAAGATAGCACTTAGGTAGAAATATGTGGCATTGATATCTTAGTGAAATATATATTACACATACTCCATTTATGAATCTCTAATCTTGTAAGAATCTCTATATATTGATCCATGTATGTGCTATGGTTGCATCTTGGGCATTAATATATCACTTTGTCATTAATCTCATAAAAGCCGGAGTATGCTTGTATTTTTAATTTTCACAAAATGATAAAATGCTGAGTATACTAGGGCTTAACATTTCCAATTGGCATATGCTTTAAAAGGCCAAATTTGCTCATTCTGTCTTGGATTTTAGTAGTCCTTTGATCCTTCTCTAGATTGCGCTGTGGTCTGATAAAAATAAATCCCGGTGCGACAGCCCATGAAGGGCCAAGGCATGCCGCCCAGCCGCTGCGTCCTCCACCTCTGCCCACCACAGGTGTCATTGGTGAGGTGCAGTATAGGTTGCGCGTTTGTTCTTGACGAATGACCTTGGACAGAAATCCAGTGAGCTGGCCAATCCTTAATAAACAGGTCAGCAAATGTTTATGCTACGATAACAGACACCTCTGTTTTCCTCTGTCGCGTACGTGTATACAGTCGACTGCAAAAGTTTTGTGCAGTACAGATGTATGCATGCAATGAAAATAACAGTAATTCAGACGAGGAAGAAGACGAGGGAGAAATGTCGGGAATAGAAGAAATGCAATAAAGTTAAGTGGAAACAGTTATAGAGGTATAGTGTATAATACATGTGGCTGATATTACTGGAAGTGAGATAAATTGATTTGTAGTGTTGCACTACTTCAGCTCAGAAGCATGTGCGTCATCTCACTGCAGACTGTACCTCCGCTCTCTTTCGATGCCAGCATTCCCGCAAAAGCTGAGTAGTGACTCGCATCCAACCTTTCGTATAAAATTTTCATTCGTCAAGAAGTAACGCGCAACCTGTACTGGAAACTGTGACGTGGTCAGCACCCTGAGCCCTTCCGGCCAGTTATGCAGTCTTCTCGACTTAGGGCTGCTACTTCTCCATCAAGTAGCTCCTCAATTGGTCCCCCCGGGACCTAACGAGGCTGAGTGCATCCTGTGCCAGACCTCCCAGAGGGGATAAAATCCCCATGCTGGTGCCGGGGATCGAACCCAGGTCCTCTACGCCAGAGGCAAGTGTGCTACCAACTGCGCTACGGAGGCGGTTGCTGTGGTCTAATAGTTTGAATTTATATTTCTGCCAACAGAATCAGTTCAATATTTTTCCACACATTTTATTCATACTAGAGATCTCTGTTATAATCTGTTCTTGCAGTTTGTGTTGCTTTCTCACACTTTATGAAAATGGAGAGTGAAGAAAAGTTAGATGTTGAATTTAGTGGGTCTGAAAGTTCTGAAGACAGCTACAGCTTTGAGGAGCCTTCAGGAGAAGAAAGTGATCTGAGAAAGATATTATGAATGCCAGAGTATGGTGAAAAACTGATCCTTCTAGGCCTTCAGGATATTTCACACAGCCACAAACATATAAACAATGGTGTTAACATTTATTATGTATCGTTGCTGTTCATTTCTTAGAGTTTCCATGTCCTAGATTTGGTTTGTAAATGTAATTTCTACAAGAAAAAAAAGGTTAAATATATCATGAGTATACTTGTGATGTTAATCTCGGGGATATTCAGAGATTAAAATCTCCATTATTTAGCTCATAAAAATTAATTTCATTGTTACTATTATTATTATTGTACTCAATGGAATATTTCATTTTGACTATTAAAAAAAAAACAGGTGCCATCACATTGTAAAATTTAGGTATGTTAAGAGGTTAATATTCGGAGTCTGAGTATCCAATGGTGTGAGCATCATACATACTAAATTTATAGATTTATTATAGCACTTAATTTTTCAGGGAGCTTGCTAAAACACCTCACTAAGTCATTTTCTTAAAACAAAATTCACACTGTTAAGGTTTGGTGCATCACCTTAGAAGCAAAGTATGGCATAAGTAACCAAGAATGTTGAGGCATGAATTCATGATCAGGTGGGTGGTTCAAATGCCAATAGGACTGTTCTCCCTGATCAATATTTTTTTTCCACCTAGCTGCCCAATACTGGGGAGGTACCCTAAACTTAGGCCTGGAAAGTGCTATCTCCCCTTTAACAAAATATATGTTTGAAACCACTTCTTTAACAGGATAGTTTTTCCTTCTATGTTGGTGAAACCATAAAATGGTGCCAAATTGGGACTATAGGGTGGATGAGTCAATAGTTTTGCCTTAATTCCTTGCACAAACTCCATTGTTACATTAGCGGTATGAATTGATGCATTGTCATAGTGGTAAGTGACAGAAAATGGTGACCAACACCCCCCCCCCCCCCCTTCCCCTCAAGCACTCAAGTGATTGCACTTCATTTAAGCCACATTTGAAGTTGTACAAAATCACAAATGCTCTCTCTATATCTCCTTTGCATTTCAAAAAACGTTCACACTTTCCAGACTTCAAACTTAAACTGAGCAAAAATGAATGATGCAACAATAATCTGCCTGCCATTGTGTTACCAATGAGTCGGCTATTTTGACAAAGCAACAATGCTTTCCTCAGGGGTGGTCAATTTTCCATGTCTCAATACATATCTAATGACCCTTGTATAATTTTATTTTATTCAATACCATATTTCTGCATTATTTATCATTAGAGCTCGGAAGTTCATGTCCTAAAAAACACTGAAATATGCATGCAAATATGCTCTTAAAAACTTCAAAATATGCCAAGAAATATGCACTATTTCATTAGAACAGTTCATGTCCCTTTGCAGTAGACGAGTTAGTGTAAATAATAAAGTTACCTTATTCCTTAAAGGTTGAAGCAGAAGTGGTTCCGCTGCTAGTATTAACTGCTAAATTGCAGTTCACAACCAACACTACACAAATTTTCAACAGTAAAACGTCGTCTATTGTCTGGAAAAACACTTTTGTAACGTGAAAAACTTCTTTACACATCACACGATGTTATAGGGGCATATTTAAATGATGTTAACTGTTTCACAGAGAGAGTCAACTCTCTTGGTGTGACAGATGGTTTTCTTTCGAGGATGTCTCGAATATCGCACATCTGTTTATAACCAGAATTTTTTGAAATTACATAATTCACTTTCTCTTTCACTTTTTGTCCTATGCTACCAGGAACCGAACTTAGATCATATATTGTTTTTTCAAGCACAGTCATGCAAAGGAAATCCTACAGCTTCCAATGCTGTTATGGCTGTTGGTAAGAAAGAAAAATGGGCAGGTATGAAACTAAGATCCTCTTTTAACCCAGTGGCTGACAGAATATTTTGCACAGTTTGTATTGATGAAGCATCGTTCGAATCCAATGAATTAACAACCTCTTCGATTAATTCTATGTGCTCAGCATAATATAAAACTGCATCGACCCATGTTCCCCATCGAGTTAACACCGGTGCAGGAGGAAGTCGGATATTAGGTGCTGTTGATCTAAACAACTTAACTCTTTTAGGAGATTTAACAAAAATTCTCTTTGTGCTGGACACAAATCTATCTACCAGTGGGAAAGAATCACACATTGTCTCAGAAATTCGACGAAGAGCGCGTGCCTAACAAGTTATATGAATTAAGTTAGGAAAAATACCTTTCAGGTTTTTTTCCTGGTTTTACCATATAAGGTAACAAATAAAAGCAACTAGTTGTATTCGATTCCACATGGGCATTATAATTTCAAAGAGTCCATCACAAACTGTGTCACAGTTACATTCTCAGTGGCCGACAATTAGCACATATTAAGGAGATAAGCTGTAGTCTTTCATTATTTAAGGCACCCACGATTATATTAGCAATAGAACGGCGTTCAGAATCAGAGGTTTCATCAACAGACAACCACACAAACTGATCCGCTAATTCATTTTGTATATTTGACAATACGTTATTGTAACAATGTCCTACATAAGTCTTACGCAGTGTACTTTCTTCAGGCACATGTTGTTGAGTACACTTGGCAAGAAAGTTTTTAAATATCGGATTATTAATTTTGAACAAGGGAATATCAGCAGCTAAAAGTGCTTGGCACAAGTCATAGGAAAATTCAGTAACCCTACTTCCTACACACTCTACTAATTGTTTTAGAACAGGTTATTTGTTTGCGAGTTTTCTGATTAAATTCTCCTTATATTTTGCTGTGTTTATGTGCTGAACTATTTGAAATCTTTTCTAACTCCCTATATTTTTGTCACATGCTCCACAACACAGTGCCCTATTATCTGTAGATATTAAATCACCCGAAAACTCTTTCTGTAAATTAATTAATCTAGCACTCCAAGTTGGTTTTATTTTCGGCATTTGAAGAACTTTTTAACATTTTATAAGCCTAATTTAATTTGGAGGGAACCAGTTCACAACGCTGTTATGTTTGAAGACCACGCAGAGGCAAGCGGTTTATATAATTGTGCTGCTCAAAACGTTGACCTGCACTTTATCTTTGTTAATATAAACCTCTCAGATAACACACTGATTATTCTCTACGCACAAACATATAATGAAAGGATGGGAACAGGGGATTCACAACATAACAACATGACTCAACATTGCTTCTCGCCACCTCGCGAGTTACATCATCATATGCAACACTACCAGTATGAAAAATATTATCCAGGTGGAAAAAACCCATAAAAATCATTAAAATATGCTATATAGAGGCTATAGTATTGAAATAATATGCATTTATCAAAATCAAGAAAATATGCAGTTATATGCACCATAAAATCACGTCCAAATAATTTAAAATTCCATAATTCGTACACATAATGTAAAAGCATACATTTTTAACCCCTATGAAAAAACATGCAAATGCATGAACTTCCTAGCCCTATTTATCATGATAAATATCCTAGCACTTTTGCTGCTAGGATCACCATTTTCTAAAGACATTTTATCCCATCAATCTAAAGCAGGTAATTTATCGTCTCATCTGTATACGCTGGTTTGCCCTACATTTTATGGGTATGTTTATGCAGCCTTTACAATTCTTTAAAAACTCAATAGGAAGCATAAAATATCTATATTTCTTATCTAAGTATTATTTTCTTATCTAAGATATAAGAAACAATTTTAACGCTAAAAAAGATACATAAAATATAAGTAAGGAGGAGGGAATTGGAAGATGTTTTAAAATATACTTGAGACAAGTTTTGTATGATTTCCGACTTCTATAATCAAGACATAGAAAGGGAGCAAAGAGTTTCCTGTTTTAGATAATAGCATTTTGGCCCTGTAGTTACTATTGCTGGCCCAGACTGTACATTTGTAGTGATGTTAAACTTTGTTCCTTACTCTTGCATGCCCTTAACAAAGGGTGCATTGTATGCTGTCTCAAATGATTGTCAGTATAGATCAGCATTAGATTAGTTACCCAATTACATTACATTTTTATACTTTTTTATTATTCTGTAATGTAAAAGTCTATGAATATATTTTCTTTGTAATGTATTTTATCATCCTCTGTTTTTAATATTTGTGTAAAGTAATGTAAACATAATATACTGCATTAAGAATTAGTGATAATGACTTGATGTCAAGATGAAGCTGTGATGTTGGCACTACTGTAAATACAAACAATACAGCTACAGTTGTAACAATGAAATTTTCTAGAATGTGCTAATTCTATACCAAAAAGCCTACTCTTAAACATTTTAAGTTAATGTGGAAACAAAATGCCTGTATTTCAAGTGAAATATCCTGTATCCCGAATCTTTCGTAATTAAATATTTGATAAGCATTTATGAATGTGACCTTGGAAGTATTGATAAATTCTTTTGATTTTAAGATCTACATATTTTCAATTAAATATTTCAAGGGAAGGGACGATGTAAACGTTAATATTCATAATTATTTGTAAAGAGTCCATCATATCATTGCACAATTTTCAGGAAACATGAAGTTAAAAGATAACTATTTAAAAATTTTTAAACATTAATAATGGTTATTCAAGTTCAAAATAGCATAGTGGTTAATTACACACTGTGGGAAAGTGCTAATTATTTAGGAATTTGTATTAAAATTTGTACAGTTTGTCTTAATGCAGGCCTTTCCAACTCGAGCATGTAGCACTGGGGTGTGCCAGTGCGGCATTCAGCAGCCCTGGTGCCTTCCCCACATAGTGGCTTCTGCGACTGCATATGTATGACAGTAAGAATAACATTGTCTCTCTCTCCCTCTCTCTTCTCTCTCTCTTCTCAATGCAGATGTGTTAAATAGGATATAGCACATAGTGGAGCAGTTGTTATAGCTTCTTTGTTACAAAATGTTTAATTGTTCATGGGAAGTTATATTTTGTTGCCAATACTGAAGAGAGAGTCCAGTGCTTAATTTGTCTAAAAAGTAACGATATGGCACCTAAACTGAAAAAACACTTAAATTTCCAAACAGAGCCAATAAAACTAGAGTGGAATGCAATCCTAAAAGACAGGTAGTGCCACTACAGTGGTGATTTAATTAAATTTTACAAAGGTGTTAATCAACAGGAATATCCCATAATTCATGCACTGCCTTAAAATTTGAGTCAATTTTCAGCACAACTTATGCATCCAAACAGATGTTTTCAATTATGAATTTAAATAAAAGTAAAAGCAGGATGCTGCCTTAGAGGTGCCTTTACGAATTTCTACTGCCAAATCTATTGTAATGAATATTTACTGCAAAACTATGTCAAAAATATATCTAAATAGTAAATTTGCCAAGGATAAGCAAAATATATCTAGAGAATCAATTATGTATTTGTGTGTTCACAAAATTGTCATTAATAATAATTGTTTTGGTGAGCTGCATGCTGACTTGACACCTTCAAGTGTCAATGCAATATTCACCTCACCGCAGGCACTTCAACTATCGCTACCACAATAACTTTTTGGTTCTGCTTCTACTCTACCTCTCCAGTGCCCAGCTCAGCACCAGTGCTACTGTCAGTGTTGGCTGGGGCCTTGGCGGCACCTCAGTTGGAAAGGCTTGCCTTAATGATGCTGTTTAAACTACTTATTATTCAGTTTTTATGCTAATTTTCAAGGCCAAAAGTTTGTTTGAAATTAATATTGTGCTTATAAACATAAGCTACAAAATGTAAGTTGCTGACAATTACTATTACCATTACATGAGAGATTTTGAGCAGTTTTACATTCTTTGGTATAATATCACAGCTTCACTTTGTGTATTGATTTGTATCATTCCACTCAGCATTTTATCCATAAAGTCTGTTAAAGATTGCAGCATTGTATGTGTGTTATCAATAATTTAATGCTGCAATCTTAATTGCTGTTTGTTTTGAAAATAAATGAGGCTTTGTATTTTTTACACACTAAAGGATAAGTATAACGTTTTTGTTTGTTTATGGTGCTTACCTTTTATTATGTTGTAGTTTATGTTCACATCACTAATTGGTAGTTATTGTCTGGTCACCAATATCTCATTACATATAGTAACCACTGCATGTTATGCCATCTTTTATATTTTAAGCTGTTTAGTAAAATGAATATTTTAGAAGTCACACCATATTGTGATTGTAGCGGGCAAGTATTTTATTAATGATATTGAAATTTTTTTTATGTTGTTAAAATTACTATTATAGGTATTGTATTATAAACATTACATGTTAAACAGCAAATCCTCTCTCTGTTATGGAATTTAAAGGAGAATCTAGTGGTAGTTTAAATACATTTTCTTTTCAAGGGCTAGATATCTGTTATGAACTATTCACTCGTTTTCAGAAGCAGGTGCATTGGGGAAGCCAAATAGTTAAAAGAGAAAGAGGGGGAGGGAGAGAGGAAGAAACAGAGGGTGAGGGAGAGGGGATGAAAGAGAGAGGGAGGTAGAGAGCATGTGTGTGTGCATGCAATTTGTCCCACACATTTTTGCAAATGTTCCTCCACACCTTTAATCTTTTCGATAACCATATGTATTATTATTTTATTTATGCAAACAAGATCCGTGGTTCAAATCCCGGCTATGGCATTGAATTTTTCAGTTTCTGATTCAACCTCTTAACCATATGTATACTCTCATTTCTTTTCTAGCCATGTTATTGTTTCTGCCAAAATTGAAAAGTTGGCACTGATAAATGCCAAACTCCCCTTAATTTGAGGATCATCCAGGAAAGTGCTATAGATGCAGCATTTTCTCTATCAAAGCTGTCACCACCGACTTCACTAGATCAAGATGTTTGCAATAATAAGCACATGCACTGATCCATGTTTCCCAACACCTTACTATTAGTTCAGGAAGTAATGGTAGGTTAGGTGCAATTTCACAAAAATGTCTTATTCCTGAAGGAGCTTTCAGAAACACTTCTTTTTACATTTGATATGAGTTTAACTTGCGGAAACTTTTCATGCACTAGTTCACAGACTCAATGAAGAGCATGTGCTATGCATTTTATGTGAACCACTTTAGTGTAAAATGATTTAATTGCAGTTCCTGATTTCACCATATATTTGGCTGCATCTGCTAACGAAAATTAAAACATTTTCATGTTTTATACCCTGTGGCCACAAAGGGAAAAAAGTGGAAGTGAATAATTTGAGGCTCAACTGTAAGTACATAATGTACTTATGCCTATATATAGATTTATAAAAATTTCAGACTAGGCATTCATTTCTGCAAACAATCGAACAGATAATGGTTGGTTCTATCCAGGATAAGGCACTTGATAATGGGAGAAATAGTATATATTAGAAGAGTGTATTGGAAATATACTGTGTTCATTTTTAAGTGTGCCTTTGCTTTCCAATCTATGCTGTCCTATTTGAAGAGAGTCTACTGTTACCTAGAAATATCTGTATGGTGCCATCTAATGTATAGGTGTGGTATTTCTATCAGCATCGACAGCTGAATCGGTGGTAAGCTTGTTTGAATATTTTTCACTTAAAACTGTATTGATGATTTTCTGGACAGGTATCTGGTGTTCCAGGACACACATTTAAGAATCCTTAAGATAAACATTAAAAGGTAACCATAAGTATTTTACGGCAGATAGAACTCGATTGTGACAACGGAAAAGCCTTGAGCTCTATTTGAAAATCCTCTTGTTAACTGGCGTCACTGGCCCTCCCAACACCAATAGTAATATTGGTAGAGGGAGCTAAGAAAGTGTAAATTAGGATGTACAGCTGTTTTTCTTCACAACTAGTCCAATAGGAAGCAGGCCACATGACCTGTGAAATGTCTGCAGCCTGTACCGGAAAACCTAAGAAAAATAATAAGCTATTTGGTTGTTCTTTTTTCCCCTAATAGGTCTGCACTACCCAAGCCACTGTCCTAATATGTAGACACATATCTTTCACTTCTCAATTTTGCTGCTGGAAAGTCTTCCAATAAACTACCAAAAGAAATTATTGTTGCACATGCTATGGAAAGCTTCATGAATGCAAAGTGCAGGCCTTGATAGCCGAACTGAGTTCTCCTGCAACATTTGACCTAGCTACTGTCTAGGTAGTATTTTCTTCAACTTGTTGAAACTAAAAGCTCACCAGACTGGTGACATCATGCACAATTATCAAAGGAACAATTAAAAATGAACACCCAGTTCACTGTAGTAAATGAGTGCAGTAAAAGATGCATAAAATCTTTCTGCAACTTCTAGAAAAGTATCATATGTTTTTTAAAGTGATGATTAATATTTCTGAAAATTTATACTTTCACAGTTTAAGATATCATATGTAAATTTCAAAGAATTGATTTGATTGTGATAAAAGGTACTGTTTTCAATGCTAGAGCCATATGTCATAGAAAATACATTTTTGGAAAATTTGCTGCTGTTATCTTCCGAATCTCTGTTGGCACTTACTGGAAATTTCAAACAATTTTGACACTGTATTATGCTTTTAGTTTTTGAATTACAAAGAGTATGCATAACATGATGTATTATTTTAATTTTATCACGACTCTAGTCATCAGTATTGCATTCTGATTTTCTTACGTGCTCATTGAAGTAATTATTATTTATTCTTGCCAACAAACTTACTGCTGGTGTATTTAAACACACAAGCCGTAGTTGCCCATGGGGTAGTTATCTCTGATGTGAGATTCCCTTGTGGTCTAATTGGGAAAGTATGAGTCAGCTGGAGAATTTAATGTTGTACTGGCAAGATGGCCATGGTAGCTTAGTGGTTAGAGCAGTCACTCGATAAGTGGAAGATCTATGGTTCAAATCCTGGCTATGGCATTGAATTTTTCAGTTCTGTTTCCACCTCTTTCATATTGAAGTTTTAACAGCAAAAGAGCTTTACAGTTTGAGAGGATTTGCTGCTTATTCTGATATTAATGATATTGAAGCATTTATTTAATTTACTTATAGTTATTTTGAATTGCATTCACATTTAGTCCTGTAAAATGGCAGCTAAGAGATTTTGATAACATTTTTTCACAAGGACCATATTTAATTAAACGTACAGGGTCTTTCTATGATGAGGCCTTTGTTTACAAGGGGTACAATGGCACATGAGCTTAAAATAGCAGTCTGCAATAAAATGAGGTTCACTTTTATGGAACAGATTTTTCAACCTAGGCAAAATGACATTGTATGAGGCATGTTTCTCAAATAGATGGTTTACGTGGAACATTTGAGTTTCATTGTAGACTGCTCCTTTAAGATGGGTGCTCCAAAACTCAGGTTCACAAAATTTTAGTTCAGGAAAAACTTAACAAATTAGTGTTAGTGGTGTAAAAGGACATTTATCTACAAAAGTAAAAAAATTAATGGTTCCTAGCAGTTCAAAATAATTTTCGAGAGCCTTTATTGTACAAAGGAATGTTTTTAAACATCTAATCTTTTGGAACTCCGGCTACTGTCACTTGCTTTCAGAAGTGCTTTAATCCATAAGGCATAGGAAAGAAGTAAAGGAAACCTCAGGTTTTTTTCAGATCTGATAAAAAATGTAGGTCCATCTGCTTAGGAAAGAAAACTTTGTGCAACATTCTGAGAAACACTTTTTCTACTAAATTTTGTTCTAAATACCCTTTTGTATCATATGTATATAAATGTATGTACGGAGATTTCTTGTCTCTGAATTATAGTATTATTTACATATATACTAATTCTGGTCTAAGAAAGTTATGCACAAAATATTTAGAGGATTTTAAGTAAAGATTATACTGACAGTGATTCTGTGGAGAAGACTCTGATTTGAAGATGTTGTGATGTTCACTTCGGTGTTTATCTTTGTTCTACTCTTTCAGATTAGTTTCTAACTGAATTCTGTAATGTAACTATTATCAAATGAGTGTGTTTATGGCTGACACAAAATTTAATGGCAGGTGGCAGCAGGAGCTGCTCAACACAAAATCCAATCAGAGGCTTGTCACTAGGGTTTGAATCTTTATATAGCTATTGTGAAGTGATGCGATCACAAGTTGCCTGCCACATGGACAAAGCATGATGTCATTGTGTGCGTACAGTAACAGCACAAACAACTGTGCTCATTACCTACAGTGCATAGTGTTTCTTGAGTGTGTTCACTGTTTCAATACAGAGTAAAATGCCTCCAGCATGCAAATTGAAATATTCACATATTGCTGAACTTGTACAATAATTGTACTGCAAATTGTGACAGCATTGAATATAAGTTATGCAACAACTTTATTTACAATGTTGTTGTGTCGACTGTAGTAGGCCTCTGTGTTATGATCATGTGGTAGACTGACCCCTCCCAGTTGCTATAGTCCAAACTCCACAACCTTTTGTTTCCTATATGAAAGTGCGCTCCCTATTTGTCATGCTCTAGTGTTGTATAATAAAGATATTATGAAATCACGCTGTAAAGCTGGTGATACATCATTTGTGCCCACAAAATTTATTTGCACAACAGGAAAGAGTACAGTAGTGGTCAGCTATCAGTTGCCATTAAAGTTTGTCACCCATAATTTGTTTACTATAGAGAATTCATAATTTTCTATAATGATGCATATCATTGCAACTGCACTGGATGATGCAGAGAGCTAAGGAACTAGTTTTGTGAACATGGGGTTTCCGACAGGAACTATTTTCTTTAACAACTATTGCCTTCATAGCATGCTTCCAAAAATATTTTTTTTCATTTGAATACTGTCAGTGATACCTCTGCAGTTGCATATATGTTCTTGTTATTTCTCATCCTGCTTAGTTAAATATGGAGTGTTATTAATAATACAAGGAAATCAAATTCACTTTGGCAATTTTGGACAAAGTGCATCTTTAGGTGCTACAATCAAATCTACTGTATGAACAAGAGTTTCTTGGGCAAAATATACAGTACCTAAGTGAAGTGAGTTTTGTAGGAAAATGTAAACAAGACAGACATGTCCCAATCAAATTGAAACATTTTATTTTGTTTTCTAGATATTATTGTAAGATCAGATTTTGATTATCCTTGTGTTTTATCAGGTAATTAAATCAATTTTGCTATTTTTTATTAGTGCCAGAGTGCTGTGACTTAATTTTAAGATCATTCTATAGAACTATGTGTCAAATTTATATTGACTAGATTCACTAACAAAGGGTAGTGAAATAAATAGTGTTCTATAAATAATTTTGCTTCGCTGTGTGCTACTTTCAGTTTTAATTCACATTATTACTCTAAAACAGCGATGTCCAACCTTGTCTCTTTGGAAATGCTTACATGATGTGCAGCTGTTCGCCACTCCCCTCCTGCAGTCGGAGGAATAGAAAATCAGTATCCAGTGACTGATATAAACAGGCAATTCCATGGCAGTTTCTAGCCATACCTTGAATTTTCTGGGAATGTCTTCAGAAGACCTCTTCATTCTGTGTGATTTTTGCATAAGTGGTAAACAGTAGAGACAGACAAAAGCTTACTAAATAAAAAATGTAGATCTCATTTAAACACACAATTTGTCATACTTTTTTCTTTTGCTGAACCACTTCTGAAATATTCTTTATTTTGTTTGAATTTGCCAATACTTTTATCAAATAGGTATATGTTATTCATTTATCTTTTGGCCTTGCAAAGAGAACAGAATTTCAAAGGCATCGCATAGCAATGAGCTCTTAAAACTTTTCACTATCGCTTAAAGCCTACTCTATTCCCATATTCCTCCTGCACATGCAAGAAAATTAGCAATAAGATAATTTCTGAAAATGCTTGTTGATTAAAATGTAGAGAAATAAGCATTTTCAAGAACAGTGTGCATAAGAGTGAGTATAGCTCTGCATATATTTGCGAACAGTTTTTTACTTTCTCTACTGGTAAATAGGGGAAGTATTGTATTCCACCCAAAAATTCGATGTTGAGTTTTCACCGAAAATATATGTTTTGAGACCCCCTGAATCCAAAAAAGGCATTTTTAGAAAAAGGTCTGTGTGTCAGTCTGTGGACAGCATAGCTCAAAAACGAAAAGTCGGTTAAAAACCAAAGTTGGTATTTAAGTTTAATGTCTTTCAAGGATGCGACACGAAGATTTTGAAGAAAATAGCCCCACCCTAAGCTACCCTTTACATGGAAGATTTTTCGAAAATTTTGATTTTCTTCAAAATGGCTCTAACGATTTTGATTAAAATGCCATATGTTTGAGATATTTTTATGACAAATGAAATGTATATCTTAAATTTTCTGGCTATAGCCCCCGTAGTTGTATTTACTCTGGAGGACTTTTGCATAACTGGTAAACCATTAGATAGACCAAGTCATACTATACAAAAAATGTAGATCTTGCTAAAATACACAATTTATGTCTTAATAAATTTTCTTGTAGGTTGAACCATTTCGGAGATATTTCTTGTTATGTGTGTGAGTTTCGGAAAACTTAAAGTTTTCGTGAAATGCAACATCGTTGTTCATTTTTTTATATGTTAAGCGTGCAAAGAGAACAGAATCTCAAAGCTTTAAAAGATTTGACTATCGCACAAAGCCTACTGTATTCTAATATTCCCCGTGTACCTACAAGGAAATAACCAATAAGATAATTTGTACAAATGTTTATTTTAACTAACGTGAAGAAGATATAGGAATAAGAGTGTAAGAATGGTTGGTAGAAAAATAAAGTCATGTGAGTGCAACACATCAGATTTTTTCCAAATTGAACAATACTAAAAGTCTGTATCGCAATACACTCACAGCGTGGAACTTCTAAGGCTCTGCCAAATATTGACTTCCAAAGTGTAAGCAGTACCAAAGAAGTTACTAATGAACGTATGTTTATTGTGTAAGATTTGAAAGTGCTTTCATAAATGAAATGCAAGGTACATATAACCAAACTGCCACTGCAACATAATGCACATCTGAGTGACAGTCTGAATAAAGTGGAAGGAGGTAAATCCAGCCTCCCCTCTTTCACAAATGTTGGGCATCGCTGCTCTAAAATGTTTGTTTTAAAGCATAAGTAGATCTAAAATTTCATTGTTTCAGTGAACAAAAGCAGAGCATTGCCTGTCTTTGAGTTAAAATATGTAGTATTTCCTGTTTCAGCAGTTATCTCTTTAGTGCTTTGAAACCAGTTGGTCTTAAAACTAATTCTTGCATATTTAGCAGTGCTCTCATTTGGAAGTATAAAGAACATGAGATTGCTAATGTATGTTTTAAATTAATTTATATTAAAGGTTTAAGGTTAATTTTAGAATATTAAGTTGGATTTATTTATTATTGAGCATGTAAAGTCATATTTTGTCATTATTTTATATGGCTGTCTATATATCTAATTTGGTATTTGCTCTTGTTTGTTATATAATGCTTTAATATAGACAAGAATATTATCTTTTAAGATTAATTTTAAGGACCTTCAGAAGCTTCAATTATGTTGTCCCTAATCTGATGAAATCTCCTAATGATTTATCTTTTAATTACTTATGTTACTGTAGTCTGAGCTATGGGCATGCATACTTTGCATGTGAAGTTCCAAAATACACTTTCAACTTTAGACAAAAAGAATTTTATTATGTGCTCTGGTTGATGTTACTACTTTAAATCTAGAACAAATTGTATTGTGTGAATCAGAAATACCCAGTCCCTCTGTGGCTTGGATGATGATCCTTTGCCCTTATAACCATCTTTCAGAATTATCACTTTTCGAACTCTGAGTACATGTGCAGAATCTTTTATGTCTATAAGTTGACAGCTAGAAATGGTACAAATAAGTGACAAAATAGGTACTGTGGAGGAGAAATAAATAAATAACAATGTGTGTAATACTTTCTGTGTGAATGATCTCTCCACAGGTGTGCAAAAAATAGGTAACCTAATTGTAGTTATTTTGTTTAGCAAATCTGAGATCTGGACATGAAAGCAAAATTAACACTTACTAATTTATGCAACCTTTTCTCCAGTACACACTTTTTCTTTCTTTCAACCTTTTAATACAGCTATTTGAAAATTCGTAACTGTAATTGACTTAACATGCACTTTTAATAAATCCATTTTACAACAACAACAATAATGATAATTTTAAAGTGCACATTCAAATAGGAATAAAGTTGCAGCACTTAATATGTGTAGGAAGAAACCGTGAGTACTATGGCATTTCTTGTTAATGAATGCTTACAAGTATTTCTTTACTTCAAAGGATAGGATTAGTTTTTTATTCAGTTATTCATTACCCAAATGTTGAATTTTATAATGCCGGAATTATAATAAGTATTAACTTCTTCATCAAATCAATATTAATAGTTTCAACGACTACAATAAAAATGAATAAATATGATGAAATTAAAATTGTAATTATATTAACTCGTGAAATGCTACTTCACAAAACTAAGACCCCTGAAGTCACCTAATTATAATGCTCACATAGATCTTGGTAACTTTCATGTTTAGAAAATCAACAGTTGATACTGCTAAGATTTGAGATTAATAACTTGTAAGTTGATTAGTGGTACTAGTTTAAAATGTTTTGACTTGTTTTGTTAAACATTTTGTTGGGGGTGATAATATGTTTGCACTGTCATGTATAAAGCAAAAATGCACCATAAACTGAAAGTCGGCATAAAAATGAGCAGAGAAAAATCTGAAAATCTGATATTATTGGTAATATTGCTCATAGTGTTAGCTTCTAAATTAATTTTAGCATGAGTCTGTAAGTATTGGAAGGCTCTCTGCTTTTTGCAGAATGGAAGAAAGAAATTATCTCCCATTATGAAATCTTTTTCATTCAAGTATTCTGTGAAAATATGGAAAATGGGTGAACAGCAGTGGTATAGCGTGGTGGTAGACTTCAGTATGTACTTTGAATTCGTGTTAAGGTGAAATTTGTAAATTTTACAATTGTTAGCAGATTTTGTTCAAACTCATATCAGACATAATACATGTAAGGAATAGTATACATTCAAATTTTCATTGCAATATCTTTAGCACCTTTAAATTTACTGTCTTTTCTAGTTATTTTGGCAGCATACTTAAAATGCTCCACATGATGCTTTCAAAATTTTGATAATTTTAAATATTATTCTCAGAGATAAGTACTCTGAGAAGAATGTTGTGAACAGAACATTTTGTAATTGTAATAATTTGAAAATTATTAGCTTTGAAAAAATAATTTTTTTCACAATTTGTATAGTTCTCATAGAATTTTATAATTCACCAACTGGTAAATATTAAAATTACAGAAAAATCACTCCCACTGTTTTTTTCTGCATTCTCAGTTTGTTGATTACAAGCACTCGGATTCCATGTTCGGAGCAGTGGGTTTCCAGGAAATGCAGTGTTCTGTCTACAACACACGTTTTCTTTGTAGTTAACTACATGGATGCACATGAGCAATGTGCATACTGTGCCTTAGGTTTCCTGCGTGTGTACACTTTCACACACATTACTGTTCAAAATGCTGCTCTTGTACTCTGATATGTACAGAAGTTAAAAATATAAAATTAACCTTCACTGCCAAACAAAATACTGAAAAACTTAGCTTTAAACCTCATTAACATTAACAAGCAAGATGCATTTTTCTGTGTTACATCCACTGTGTGCACACATCATTTGACTTGACTAGTGGGAGGCAAGCACCACCACCAGCTGCTCTGTTTCAATGCTTGTCATGACATGCTAACAATACTAATTCATGGCAGATTGTTCGCAACACACTCGGAAAACATTATGCCAATTGGATTAGTATGTAAATGATAGAAAAAGTTAACTAAAGAAAACTGGCAGAATGCCTAACACATCACCTGCATCCATGAATGCTACGCTCTTGGTGAGCACGGCGTAGTAAGGTTACAGATGATATACAGTTTCAAAGTGAATTATTTCATGCTGTCATTTGTGCTAGTTTGAGGATATCCCTATTGTGTCACATTGTCTACCTTTGAGATCGATGACAGGTTAAGCTGAATATTAGTGTCAGCCAATAACAGAAGGTCCATGGTTCGAGTCCCACCTATGCAATGAGTTTAAAATCTAATTCAAATTTCCAACTTTAGTTCATGTATACTGGATAGTGTGAAAAACTAGTTTTTTAATTTTTATTTCTGAAATGCGTAGCACAAAATAAGTTGTTGCTAGGATTACTATTGACTTTCACATATGAAGTTGGTTTTATGCATCATTAAATCCTGTGTAGTAAACGTTAAATTAATTTATTATGGTGCTATATACTATTGCCCTAAAGTGGTTTTCTTCCGGCTCATAGCTCAGATGATGATTGGTGATAAATAATTTATGGCTATCCTGTGGTGCTAATTATTTATCTGATATGCATTATGAAAATGAAAAATTTCGTTTTTATTACTCAAACTGCTATATGGATTCATGTAAGTGTATCGCTGGCCAGAGGAATTGTTTATAGCTAATGAACATTGCCTATCCCCTGTTTACTTCTGGCAGTTAGACATTTGAGTCATTAATACACAATGTTTAATTAGGTAATGCATATTTTAAGCTTTATTTGCATACTTTTTTGTGACTTTGCAAATGTATAGTTTCTTAAGGAACACTGTAATGGGATGAATGACAAAGAAAAAATTATAATAAAAGACTAACACCAAAGATATGTTGTAAAATGAAATGTAATAAATTGGATTTGTAGCTCTTATTTGCTTTTGTTCATTTTTTCACCTTTCATAGCTTTCAGTTAAAAAGTATACATGTTAAGGGAAAGTAATTCAGGGTGAGAGAAAAGCTATTCGTTCAAAAAATCTTGTGTTGCACTCACATGACTTTCTCCACTCTTATACAAAAGATTCGTACAGATGCTCATTTTTCTATCTCTTCATGCACATTGAGATAAACATTTGCAGCAATGATCTTATTGCTGAATGATCTGATGCAGGGGGAATATGAGAATACAGTAGACTTGAAGTGATAGTCAAATCTTCTAGGAGCACACAAAAAATCTGATGTGTTGCACTCATATGACTTTCTCTACTCTTGTACACACTGTTACAAACTCTTTTTCTTCTTTCTTCTTTGTGTTAGTTGAGATAAACATTTACAGAATTTATCTTATGGTTTGTTTCCTGCACGTGCAATGGGAAAATGGGAATAAGTTTTCAAATTCCATTCTCTTTGCATGGTTAACATACAAACAAATAAATAGCAATGTTCCTTTGACAGAAGTATAGGTTCTCAAACCTCACAAAGAACAAGCAATATCTCCGAAATGGTTCACTCTGCAAAAAATTAATTTAGACATAAATTGTGTATTTAGCAAGATCTATATTTTGTATATAATAAGGTTTGCTCTATCTCTTATGGTTTACCAGTTATCCAAAAGTCATCCAGAGCAAATAGGACTTCATGGGCTATAGCCAGAAGATTCAAGATATACATTTCATTTGTCATAAAAATATCTCAAACATATGTCATTTTAATCGTTAAGAGCCATTTTCAAGAAAATAAAATATTTTCCGTGTAAAGGGTAGTTTAGGGTGGAGGAATTTTCTTCAAAATCTTTGTGCTACATCCTTGAAAGGCATTAAACTTAAATATCAACTTTGGTTTTTAACCAACTTTTCGTTTTTGAGTTATGTTGTCCACAGGCTGACGCGCGCGCGCGCGCGCACACACACACACACACACACGGACCTTTTTCTAAAAATGCTTTTTTTTGGGGTTGCAAGGGGCCTCAAAACATATTTCCGTTGAAATCTCGACATCGAATTTTTGGGTGGAATACAATACTTCCTCTACCTGGCTTTACGTAAAAGAGAAAGTAAAAAGACAGAAAAGCATACCTACGTAAATGCAGAAAAATGCGGAATATATCAGTAAACGGTTTACTGCATAATAAAAAGGTGTTTGACATAAATTGCGTTCTAATGGGATCTACATGTTTTTATGGTAAGATTATGTCTAAAAAAAAACCTAGCGCAGCAGCCTATGAAGGGCCAAGGCTTGCCGTCCTGCCGCTGCGTCCCCCACCTCTGCCCACTACAGGCGCCATTGGTGGGATGAAGTGCTGGAGTGTGAGACGTGTTCAGCGCCCCGAGCCCTCCCGACCAGTTATACGGCCTTCTCAATTGGTCCCCCGGGACCTAACAAGGCTGAGTGCACCCCGTGCCAGACCTCCCAGAGGGGCTAAAATCTCCATGCTGGTACCGGGGATCAAACCCGGGTCCTCCGCGCCAGAGGCAAGCGCGCTACTAACAGCGCTACTGAGGCGGTCAGTCTCTACAATTTATTAGCACTGCCAAAATCATCCAGAACAGAGAGGACTTCTACGACATTTCCGATATATACATTTCTCATGAAAATATCTTAACTTTTATTCAAAGTCGTTAGCCATTTTTGAGAAAATAAAAATTTTCAAGAAAATCTCCACGTAAAGATTAGTCTAGGTTGGAGGGGATTTTCATGAGAATCGTAGTGCCACATCGTTGAAAGATGTTGAAGTTAATAAGTTTGGTGTTTAACCAAATTTCTGCTTTGAGTTGGGCTCTTAACAGACGCACATGGAAATTTTTCTAAAAATGTTGTTTTGGATTCAGGGAACTCGAAACGTGCATTTCCACTAACATGTTTCCACTAACATCGAATTTTTGGGCGGAGAAAGTTCACGTGACAGAGAAAGTAAAAATAGAAAGAAAAAGAAGTATAAGCAATGTGAACTCAAAATGTTAGAATAGATTAAGCTCGGCGGCGGCGTCGTGGCCGAGAGTTAGAACGCTCGCCTACCACCTAGACGGCCCGGGTTCGACCTCAGGGACCCGCATGTGGTATTCGTGGTGGACGAAGCGGCGCTTAGTTTTCTCCGGTATCCCCCACCACTCATTCCACCAATTGCCTCAATTTATCACCTTTGCAATCATCGATTTCACCTGCATTTCATAGCATGCTCTTCCTCACTCTCATAACTGGTGCTGGGCTGACCACCCGCTTCCAGGTCTCCTCTCTGTCCGGTCCATAGGTTCCTGTGCTCCCCGACAGGCGTCTAACCCAAGGCACTGGCTTGCAAGTCCTAGGGGCTTTGAGTCCTACATAAGGGTAGGCTAATCAGATAAAGAAAAAAAGAGGGGGGGGGGGAAGACAGCTCAGGGGCAATTTAGTGGAGTAAGTGGAAGTTCCAAAAATGCTGAGGTAAGCTATGATAAACTGACAAAGACTGAAAATGGTAAAGACTATAGAAATGCAGATAGAGACTAAGATATACTGACATAATCTAAGCCTGAAAGTAAACCTATGAAGTTCAGAATTACAAGGATCATTTGAGACAGAAGATAATTCAAAAGTAAACAATGCAGAGGTAGACCAGGATGGGTCACCTATGTCTGGTTTCTTGGAATTCGTAACTCGATGTGCTTATAAATATGTCAGGAAGTCTTAAGTAGTTCCATATTAAATACAGGGTTCTTCATTTAAAACCTAACGGGCGCACGGCATTTCGCTTGTGCGCGATTGGGCGTGCCACAGCCGGCTTTGCTCCTACATAAACTCCGTACGTAAAACATGTATAACACTCTTACTTTATAGAAGATGCTGGAAATATCTACCCTCGGCTACATAAACATATCGGGAAAACACATTTTGATTCACATGATTAAGTTGGGCCACTGTAATGTTTCCGATTTCATTTCTATTATTTTGTTTTAATTCTTCTAAGGTATGAGGGTTTGTCTAAAACTAAAACTGTACAAGTTCATGCTTGAACCACCCAGTATCACGAATACATTACTGTGAGTGGTCTCTTTCATCAGTTAATGATGGTTTAATTGATCCATAACTTCTATTTTTTTCCGACGAGGCGTGGTTCCACCTAAATGGTCGTGTCAACACTCATAACAGTCGGTACTGGGCCTCTAAAAATCCACATCGCGTTCAAGAAATCCCTCATTATGATCGGAGAGTTGAAGTTTGGTGCGGTGTTAGCGCTTGACGCATAATCGGTCCAATATTCTACGAGCAGACTGGAAATGCAGAGAGGTACCGAAATAACATTTTGACCCCACTTCATCATGAACTGACAGAAGAAGAGAAATCATGAGTGGTTTCATCAACATTCTGCTACTGCCCATACAGCAGAGGAGTCCATGAATAAAATAAAATTAGGGAAGTTTTGGAAGATAGAGTGATTAGTACTGGTATATGGCCCTCTGGCTCCCCCGATCTAACAGTGTGTGATTTTTACTTGTGGGGTAGCATGAAAGACAACGTTCACAAGACAAACCCTCATACATTGGAAGGACTAAAAAAAAAAAAATAAAAAAATATTAGAAATGAAATCGGAAACATTACAGTGGCCCAAATTAATCACGTGAATCAGAATGTATTCTCCCGGTATAATGCTTGCTTAGTCAAGGGTAGACGACATTTCCAGCATATTTTATAAGGTAAGAGTGTTGTACATGCTTTACGCGCGGAGTTTATGTAGTAGCAAAGCCGGCTGTGGCACACCCAATCGCGCACAGGCGAAATACCGTGCGCCCGTTAGGTTTTAAATGAAGAACCCAGTAGTACTAAAAGGTTCTGTGGCAGTCTAAAACTGGCCACCGTCATTGTCCATAAGGCACCTCTTTAGGAAACTCACCGTAGTTCACGTTAGAAATGCTGACAATTTCCTGGCCGATATTTTGCTTTAATTCTTACAGGGTGTTTGGATTAGGTAGGGGGACCGAGGGGGCCACAAATCTCTATTAATAATTCTGTCTGAAACGCACTTTTAATTGTTCTCATAGAAAGATTGGCCTATGAGCTGTTGCAGAGTCTTGTTAAAAAGAAAGGCAAAATCACGCTCCCTGTTTGTTAATTTTTTAAAGAGGGCAAAATTGTGTTCACGTATGTACAGGCATCAACTCTTGACTAGAAAAACATTGGCCCTATAACTCAAAACCTAATATTGTTCATGAAGTAACCCTTCATTATGAAAAAAATGCGTATTCTACGCCATTTGCGGAGAAAGGTTGAGAGCTCCAATAAGCGATTTCTATTCTGGGGTAACTTACAAATAAAGTGCAGAAGACAAAGCCACAAACCCTGGAACAATTGAATATATATATATATATATATATATATATATATATATATATATATATATATATATATATATATATATATATATATATGCCGGAAATTGCCAGCATTTCTCAACGTGAAGCACGGTGAGAGATGGATAGTTTCCTAAAGAGGTCCAAAAATGTATGGACAGCGACAGTGGCCAGTTTCAGCATCTCCTTTCATAAAGTTGATAAGTAAAGCCTTTAAAAGTAGTTTTACAAATGTTATATGGCTTAATCCGTAGCTTTCTATGACAGCGGCAGTCGGCGACGAGCGCCGAGAATGCGGACATGCAAAACACCGCACAACCCGTTCGGAACTTCCTTGTCTCCCCGTATAATGCTTTACATTTTGAAGTATAAGTTAAACTTTACAAATACATAACTGGCTCATATTCATAAGATACAACTTTTCAGATTTCTTAGCGATTTTGCACTTGCGTTGCACAAATGCACCATAAATTTATCTGTTCAGTAGACAACGTGTGTTTGATACACGTATTATATGGGTAGCAGCTCAAATAATATTTCATAAATAAGCAACAATTATTTAAGGAATCTAAGAGTGCCACCGTGAAGCAGTTTCTTGCTACATGCTCGTATAAGGGGTTTCAAATTGATGCGAGGGAGTCAATTGTAGCAGCTTGGCGCACAGGCCTGAATGAAAACTGCTGAAAGATGCTAATGAGAAGATAAGGACACCCTAGTGCTTCCGGGTATGCGCACTTCTACTAGAGTTCAATAAACTGCAAGGTTAGAAGAGTAAATTGGGTCGGTCCACCGATAATTTATTATACTGATAATCTACGACATAGCACGCAAGCTAGGCTTAAGTTTAATTGCATTTGTTCAGAATCCTACACTATTATTTAACTTGGGTCAAAAGAAATATCTTCTTATGCATTACGAATATACGATTTTAGTTGCGGGAATATTATTTCATTTGTTGCAGACTTTGTTATCTGTTTCCAATGTGAACGAAAATCTAAAGTGCTCCATTGTGAGAGTCAAATTGACGTTGGTGGCATGTCTGTCGTTGTCTTATTAACAGACCTTGGGACCTTGTTTACCTAAGCGACTGGCATTCAATGTCAACAAACATGTACCACAACAGAGGTACCAGAGGCGCCGACTTGGGGGGGGGGGTGCAAGGCATTTTGGCCCCCAATTTACAATGCTAGGGGCATCGCCCCCCCCCCCCCCCCGATGTTTTGGTTAGGCCTAAAATTTGAAAATACAATGCAAAGTAATTAAATTATTCACTTTAATGGTATTATAATAAATTTTAAAGTGGCTGTGATTATTTTTATTACAAAACATTCATCAGTCAACAGTGATTCTTATTGGAACAAATTTCTCAGCGATAGCATTGTAAAAACTGCTCATATTCTGAGAGATGCCGCAGGGCGGTCCCATTGTTAACACTGAAGCGCTTTGCAGTGGAAGGCGGTCTTCCTTCGTTTTGATATGTCAATGTAGAAATCGAACAAACTTCATAAGTGCGGAGTATAAAATTCAGTCCACTCATTGTCAGTGCAGTGCTAACGGTCCGGTAGGCTACGCGATAAGTTAAAATGGATACATTTGTAATTCGAAAGAAAAATGCTAGCATAATAACAGTAAGTGATGGGGGCCTAGTACAAGTACCAGTGGCGTAACATGTGATAGTGAGGCAGAGGTTGTGACAGTGTCAAATGAATCTGTTACGGCAAAGGAAAGTTTTCGTGGTCTAGATACAATCCATATTGGACCCAGCAATTTCCATGGATTGAATGTAGTAAGACAAAAGGATGTTATTTTTTGCAAAACTTGTAAAGACGTTTTTGAAAAAAAGTTTCCAGTTTTCTTTAAAAATGGAAATGGCTTTTATTAAAACAGGCTTTTCTAATTGGAAAAAGCGGATAGAAAAACTAAAAGCTCACGGAAAGTCAGACTGCCGTCGGGAGGCTGTGATGAGATTTAAATCTTCAAAATCAAATGTTAATATATCTACTTGGCCAGATCTCAAATGAAAAACTGACATAAATGCGAAGAATCGTGTTTGTTTACTAAAAATCATATCCTCTCTCCTTTACTTAGCAGTTCAAGGGTTGGCAATAATCAACAAACAACACTATGTAGAGACTAATAACGTTGTTATTTGTGAATTGAGTTTTTTTTTAAAAAAAAAGATTTGTCTACACTTAATATTTTCTAGGGTTTATGTGTAACTCACAGTACCACAGCTAAAGATCTGCTCAATATCGTCATTGATACACTAAGACGATTTGATTTGCCTATCTCTGATTGCCGTGGACAAAGTTTAGATGGCACAGCAAACATGGCGGGAATATATAATGAAGTTCAGCCTAAGATTTCTGAATAGAGGAGAAAGCTGTTTTTGTGCATTGCCTGCGCAATCGCTAAATTTAGCACTTCAAGACACTCTAAGGGCAATGTCGAAATGCACCCAGCATTATGAACGATTTAATACATTTTGTAAAAGATTCCCCTAAAAAAACTAGCATATTTGTTCAAATCAAGTCAGATGACACCACAAACTTAAGGCCATTCTGTCCTACAAGGTCGACCGTAAAGTATATAGCACTTTCGTCAGTTTTTCGAACTATACACAGCTCCAAGAGTTTTTTTTTTTTCTAATGTGTCTCAAAGTGGTAAATCAGATGCTGGTAATAAAGACAATGTTTTGCCAATGAATATGCAGACTTTTTTATTTTATCAGTTTTGGTAAAGCTGTTTGGCCACATTGATGCAATAACACAGCTTTACAGAAAAATTCTCTACACTTTGAGCAAGCCAAAAGGATGATTTCATCACTTTCTACCACTATTAAGTCTCTGAGAAATTATTTCCAATCATTTTGGAATAAAACTACTGAAAAGTGCAAAGAAATGAATATAGATTCCCCTAAACTACCTAGTAAAGGAAAAATTCCGAAGAGATACGATGAATGAAGCGACCCATCTCTAGATGCATTTTCTGAAGTTTGTGATAAATATAAAATGGCTTACAACCAAATAATGGACTAATCATTCAGTTATTTACATTCTGGCTTCTGTACTCCCACTTTTGCATTTGTAAGCAAAATTGAGCAATTTATTCTTGAGGACAATAGCAACTTGGAATATATGAATATCTACGCTTAAGATATCGATGAGGATCGCTTATTATTGCATCGGAACATGTTCCTTGAAATTATCCAAAGTAGCAACACTATTATTAGTTCTTTCTATGAAATAATGAGTTATTTAAAACGACAAAAACACCGTTTTGATCTAGCGCCGGAGCTAGTTAAATTTTAAGAATAGTGCTGACCGTTCCGGTACTACGATATCAGTGCACTCGGTGAGAAGAGTTACGTCACAAGTAGGCGGGGTTTCGGAGGTACAATCGCGCAAAGGAAACATCACCAATACCAAGATGCTTGCAATGAGGCGTGCTGACGATTTAAACAGAGTAACACCAGCAGTTCAAAATTACTATCTACAAGACAGTTGAACTGTAAGCAGTGTCAGTGTTGCTAAAATATTATATCTTCTGGTTTCTACAGTCTCTAATAAACATAGTTCATTAGTAACATTACTGAACGTATTATCAAAATAGTTTTGTTTTATGCGGTAATGTATCCTTAACCTTTTTAAAATTTTTCTTAGAAATATAAGTTTTTTTATTCATTGATTCATTGTTGCTGGTGTTTATGTTTTGATTTTAATAACAATGAAAGAATTAACATTTAATTCTTACGAATTCAATAACCCGGCTTCTTTTGAGATCAAATTTTAACAATACTACAAAATAAATATTATTGGCAGAAACAAAGAAAGTTTCCCGACAATGCAATCGGTGATGCTACAATCTCGTAAGATCATATTCCCTGTTATCAAAGACGACGCAATAAACTTAAAGCACAGAGAATTCTGTGCCATTGTTGAACAATTGGGTCATAGCAACAAATTTGATACCGCACTCTTAGCACTCAAAGCAAAAGGTGAATGTTTACCACTTTTCTATGAAAAGTCCCTTCAATGTCTTTGAAGTTATATCAGTATCAAGTGCTGACGAGAGATTTTTTTCTACATATGACTTGGTTGTAACAGACAGAAGGGAAATGAAAAATGAAAGTGTCACAACTTATATGTTGCAATTTGGTGATGCTGATTGATGGGCAATGGCCCTGATGTCTGATGCACGATATATGTAGTGATTCATGTCATGATAATAATAAAATATGTTTCAATTTGGAGAAATTTTGAACAATAATGCTACAGTAACATTTCTTACCTGTTAATTTTAATTTCAGTAATGTCAATGTGTAGGTATTAATTTTAGCCGAAAATTTGTGCGAAATTAATGTGAATTTTTCAAATAATTACCACCAAAAAATCTTGCCTTTGATAATACTCTTGTGCATAATAGTTGTGCCGGGAAAGAAAGGATTCATTCATTCATTCAGTTCAATACAGTGGAATACACAATTGAACCATATCATGAGTCAATACATAAGATGATATAAAAAGGTACCCTATAAGGGCCCATGTCATGAGAAACATAAATAGAAAGGAATTTAGTAATTACATAGTATATACAATATAATTAGATAAGAAGTTAAAAGTACAATTAGTATAATCAAAACATCATAGAAAATATCCATAAGTTTAGGTATTCTTCAATACTGTAAAAAGCTTTGGTTATTAAATAATTTTTTATCCTATTTTTAAAGGTATTATAATTTTCATATGATTTTAGATTTTCAGGCAAAGCATTATAAAACTTTGCTCCCATATAACTAGGGACCCTCTCTGATAAATGTAATCTGGTTCTGGGGAGATTTAGTAATTGATTATTCCTGGTATTATATGTGTGAACATCTGACATGTTTTTCATTGGGAATTTAAATTGAACTAAATATAAAATGGTTCTGTAGATGAACAAGCTTGGTAATGTAAGGATTTTCAGCAGAATAAAAGTGCTTTTACATGATTCGTTATACCTTAGACTACCAAAATACCTAATAGCCTTTTTTTGTAATACAAATATTCTTTGAAAATTTTGTTTAGATGTATTTGCCCATAATTCAATTCCATATGACAAAGTAAATAGTTTTAGCAGTAGAAATAGGAATAGAGTTTCTTAGACATCTCAGGGACATATTGATTTTTACTAACATTAGCTACTATCTTGTCAGTTTGTGAGTTATAAGTGAGCTTGTTGTCTAAAACAATCCCTAGCAACTGTGTTTCGTCCACACTTTTTACTACCTCTGTATCAATTTTTAATTGTAGTGGATGATTCATAATTTTGAATCCAAAGTTTATCATTTCGCATTTATTAGGGTTAACACTTAAATTTAAATTATGGAAGTATTGGACAATGTTACTAACTACATCATTTAAACAGGTTTCTAGCTTTAATATGTCATTATCACTTACAGTGATGGTTGTGTCATCAGCAAACTGAATAATCTTTATCCCATCAGAAGCATAGTTGTCTATGTCATGCATATATAGCACAAATAATTGGGGGCCGAGAATCGAACCCTGAGGAACTCCATGTGTTATATTTTCAGAGCTGGATATTGATACAGATGATGTATTTTTTAATTTTACAATTTGTCTCCTATTAGTCATATATGACCTTATGATATTATAACCTAAGCCCCTGATACCAAGCATTTCTAATTTATTCATTAAGCTAGTTTTTTCATCACAGTCGAAAGCTTTAGTTAAATCCAAAAGAACACTGCTTGAAAAGCAATTGAGTCAATACACCTTACTGTCTCTTCGATGCAATTGACAATTGCAGTTATGGTAGATTTATTTTTTACAAATCCATTTTGGACAGTTGGTATTAAATTATGCTTCTCTAGATACTTAATTATTCTGGTATAGAGAATTCTTTCAAATATTTTGGAAATTGCAGGAAGGATAGATATTGGCCGATAATTGTTAATATTGGTTTTGTCTCCTTTTTTATGAATGGGTACTACTACAGCTACTTTTAAGTTATCAGGGAATATTCCAGTTGCTAAGGAGGAGTTTATTATGTCAACTAATGGATCAGCAATTTCAGTACTACAAGTTTTTAGAAGTGAGATTGGAATTCCATTGACACCTATACAGTTTTTAGATTTTGATTTACTAATTATATTTACAATCTCAGCCTTATGTGTAGGGTAGAGGTAGATACTTGTATCTATTTTGGAGTAATTTGAAAATTTAGTGAATTCATTTATATTTGTGTTTGCACTAATGTTACTGCCTATTGACACAAAATGCTTATTTAAAGCTTCAGCAACTTCGTCTTGCTTGGTAATAAAATTTGAGTTATTGATGCTCAGTTCAATAGGGGCATTATCAGTGGGAGCTCTAGGTTTACGGAAACCATTAATAATTTGCCAGCAACTTTTACTCATATTATCAGATTCAAGGATCCTACTACTAATGAAGTTTTGTTTAGCTTTTACTACAGTCTGATCATACAAATATTTTAATTTATTAAGTGCAATCTTATCAGATGCTGACTTACTGTACTTAACTTTTTCATTATCTAACTTAATTTGAATATGCAGTTTCTTTATGTCAGGCGTTATCCAGTTGAAGTTATTCATTTTTCTAATGTTTGATTTACGAGAGTGGATCAGTGGACAGCATATATTTATATAGTAGTTTAGAATATTATAGAATACACTTAACTTCTTATTTGGGTCCTGCTCACAATACACCCTGTCCCAATTTGCACCATTTAATAGGCAACTTAGATTTGTTAAGTTTTGTTTGTTAAATGAATGAAATAGTGTAGAATGTGTGATATTTTTATGAATTATTTGAGAGTGTCTATCAGTCATTAATGAGATTTGCTGGGCTATTTGATCAGATATACAAGAGTTTATCACCCGAGCACTATACATATTTACAGGTGTATTAGTTATGATGTTATCAATTCCAGAACTGCATTTATTAGTAATTCTTGTAGGTTCATCTATTATAGGTTTGAGGTTAAATTCATTTAGAATATCCATTAGTCTAGCCTTACTGCGTGAATGTTGAAGAATATCAATATTTATATCACCCATTATTATTATTAATTTTTGGGTATTCTTTTTGAGACATTGATCAATTAATAAAGCTAACTTTTCCAAAAATGTGTTGATATTCCCATTAGGTGGTCTATATATTCCAATAATGATTATCTGACTGCAATTTAAATTTACTCCCGCTAATTTACTAAGTTGCTAATGTGAAGATATCAGCAGGTGAGTACTGTTTTCATCGTGCGACTGTACATTCTCAGTATATAACATATACCTATTTTAAATTCGAACTATTACTGTGGTTGAGCCCACCTCTGTGGTGTGGGTTAGCGTATCTGTCTCACATTCAAGAAGTCTAGAGTTCAAATCTCATGGTGAGTTACCTAAATACGATTTTTTCCGGGAGTGAGTGCCTCTGGCAAGCAGAATGGAATTATCATCAGACTGTTCGCAGGGAACCATGGCTTCAAAATTCTCTTTCAACTTTTCCCAGTCATCTACAATTACACGCAACAAATTTTGAGTTGGAGCTCCAGCGGACAGGTTGGAATGTGTGGTCCCGATACAGAAGTAATTGCGTAGGTTATCTTTGCTGAGTGATGGAAAAAAGGTAGGAATTCCAGTAATCGAAGAAAAAGTCTTTTTTTTTTTTTTTTTTTTTTTGGGTTTTTTTTTTTTTTTGGCAACTAAGCTGCAAGACTAGACTTAGATAAAACATTGTACAAATACTGCAAAAGGAGTTTTTTCCTTAATTTTTTTTCTGGAGTCCATTTAAAAGACCAGACATCATGCTTGCACCATCATAACATTGCCCTATTAATTTCTCCTTGTAGCCAAATGGTTCCAAGATGTCCAATAAAATAAACAGTTTCTGATGCTCTGTCGGAACTTACGCCGCAGAAATCTAAGAAACGCTCCACAACAGACCCTTCAGCATTATCGTACCTCACTATTACAGAACACTGAAACACCTGGGTAATATGTCATCTACCTGGACAGGAAAAAAATCAGCAGTTTCCAATTCAGTTTTTACAAATGCATTGATGTAGTCCGAAATGTAATCCAATAGTTCATTTTGTATAGGTACTTTTTGATTCGCCACTGAACACACTTTTTGTCTTGGAGTATTGGTTCTGTGATTGAATCAGAAACTGAAAAATTCAACGCCATAGCAGGGATTTGAACCACGGATCTTCCGCTTATCGCGCGGCTGCTTTAACCACTAAGCTACCATGGCCAATTTGCCAGTACGATATTAAATTCCCCAGGTGATTCGTACTTTTTCCCGGTTAACCACAAGGGAATCTCACATCAGAGATAAATACCCCAAGGGTGACTTCAATTTAAACACCAGCAGTAAGCTTGTTGGCATAAATAAATAATAATTGGTTCTGTATTTCTATTGAACTCCTAGATACCAGCAGCATCAGCAGTTCCTTAAAATTTCCACGATTAATTGAGCCTGTTGTTTCATCGTGACCGTTGAATGCTAAAACTCCAGGACCTGTTTAGACGTACATTTTAATTGAACTGCACGTTATACAGTCCAGCATTCTCCTTTAGTGCATCTGAAACTGTATTTCGATTTCTTTCAAAAGTTTTCAAATTAACCTGGCATTTTGAGTGCTCTACCGAATCCGTGTTGGTGTAATGATTGTGTTATATTCAACAAAGCAACAAATCCTTCTTTATTCCAAACGTTGCTTTTATTGCTAAAAAGCAAGCATGGCCAACAAAACAATTTCTGCAGAGTTGGGAAAGAGTACAACCATGGAAATTCCACAAGCCACGATTGTTTAAAACTAAGATTGTAGCATTTTCCTGAATGTTGCACTTCTTTCGTACCACATATTTGTAGAGATTCAATAGAGCCCCACAATTTAAAACTTCCTTATCTCCATCTTTCCACCGTGAAAAAGGTGTTTCTAATAACATATACACTATATCATAAGCAGGATTCATATTTAAAACATTAGTGCACTAAACGCAAACAACAATAGACTACATTAAGGGTGCATTAAGCAGATGCTGTACAAAAATTATGGGCGTACAGTTTTATAATAAGCTACCGGAAAAATTAAATTTATAAAAAATCAGATCTAAAAATGAAAGCAAAAAGAAGTATCTAGTAGAAAATGTCTTTTATAGTCTAGACTCTAGAGGATTTCGAGCATGGGGCTAAGATGAACAATTGTAAATGAATTGTATGTGTAAATATTATGTATGTAAGTTCTTCTGAACTCAATGATCAGGGAGCGGAGTTTTAGTAAGTAAACATAATAATATCACGGCAGGTAGCGTGAGGGCTGTACTGCCTTCCACTCTGCAAGAATGCCGGCACTTCCACTCCCCGTTGTAAATGCACGGTGTTAACCCGATGGATTTCGCACTAAAACCCCGCTCCCTGCTCATGATACATATATCCTGTGTAATCGAAACGCATGGATGAATAAAATCTTGGAAATCTACTCCACGTGTTTCACAGCCAGGAAGCAGCGACAAGAAACAGCTCGACTACCTCACTTTATGCTTCCTCCACAAACAAACTTAAGCGAGGCTTGCGCTAAACTCATATCACGTTGGCCTTGAACTTAAGTGAGTGACGTCACGGTTGCAATAGCAGCCATGCTCTAGGCTCCGCCTCTCTGAAGTTGAGCAGGAGAAGGCTCTTTGCACCTCACTTCGTGTATAATCTTCGCAAAACTTAAAGGCATATGGAGGCGGGCCGTACTACAGTCTCCAGCGAATCCTAAGCTTGCCCCTCCTACCAGCGCTGCCGAATGTGGTACACGCATCTCACGCGCTCATATGTACAGAACTTCTGCCGATACACGCACTACGCTTGGCTACAGCGCTCCGCTTGAGCACTGGCCAGGGTTCACATGCCTTTAACTTTTGCGAGCAGTATAGTTCGAGTCCGCGGTAAGAATGCTCACTTGCTTCTATAGTCTGTCACACCTTTAGATGATAGTTCATGTTAAATGGGGCGCAACGTTGCAACATGTACTATATGTGTACCTCCAAGTTCGTCGCTCAGCTGTAACTTGTAATTGACACAAGTAAAGCTGAAGATAGCACTCTATTGATTATTCCTCTACCTCTGACGTTTTACACCCTGCTTCAAATGCATTTTGTTCCCGAGACAATAATATTACGCTAAGTAACATCAGCAATACATTAACAATATTAACGCATTAAACAAAATAATTATGACCATATTTTCTATACGTAAACCTGTTGAACCTCTGTACATTATACTAACGCATTAAACTTATCAATAATGATCATACTTTCAATAAGTAAATCTGTTAAACCGCTATATATTATATTAACGCATTAAACAGAGCAATGATGACCGCAGTTTCAATACATAAACCTGTTAAACCTCTATGCATTACACTAACGCATTGAACAGAGCAATAATGACCGCAGTTTCAATACATAAACCTGTTAAACCTCTGTACATTACATTAATGCATTGAACAGAGCAATAATGATCATACTTTCAATAAGTAAATCTGTTGAACTGCTATATATTATACTAACGCATTAAACAGAGCAACAATGATCATAGTTTCAATAAGTGAACGTGTTAAATCTCTATATATTATATTAACGCATCAGAGCAATTATAAGCACATACTTTCAAATAAGTGTACCTGTTAAATCTCTAGATATTATAAACGTGATAAGGAAGTTATGTTACATACAACACCCTACACAACAGTATCTAAAGAATGAACAATTCGCCGCACTCCGCTTTGCACTATTCCATCATATTGTGTTAGCCTAGCGTTGTTTTACCGTCCTTTTTGCTTTCTTTTTTGATGGCGTTCAGGTCCTTTCATTAGTTCCTTTTTAATCCTATACACTACTGCTTCTGAACACCCAATAGCCTTCGATGTTTCTTTTACTGCTTTACTAACACTCACTTTACTTGAAAAATAGTCTAACACATTCATAATTATTTGGCGTTCCTTACTTCTTAATTTGCCAATATATCGTCTCGTCCTAGCTTCCCCCTCCACAACTACAAATATTTACGGAAAACCGAAAATGTTAAATAAACGACACAATAACACTTCACAGGTTCCACATAGTATACACATACATGACATCTTTCGAACTATTACCGCTGCTCCTTATACAGATTTAACACAATAGATGAATACCTTTTGTTTGCCTTACACGATAAAAGAAAGAGGTTACCGGCTACAAAGAAGGAATGGAACTTAAAAAAAAAAAAAAAAAAAAAAAAAAAAAAAAAAAAAAAAAAAAAAAAAACTATTCTCGGTGACCTAATGATGGTCACCTTATGGGTTTTGGATATACCACGAAAAAACTAAAAGATGTACAAAGCCAACTATACCAGGTGAGTCAGCCGCGCCTTATTTTTTTGGAAGGTAGGCCAACCATCTAACGGCATGTGCGTCTAGTCCAGTTTTGCGCTTACTAAAATGTATTGCTTGACGTTCTTAAAGAGAGGAATGCGCAAAATTGAGAGCAACAGTGGTTTAAGGGACAGAACGTACTCCTTGCTAAAGTACACCTCAAAAACATACGACTCGTTTACTGAGAGCGAGTTCCAGTTTCCGGCCGATTTTACAAACCTTTTATTAGATTATACATAACGTAAATCAGTAGACGCCTCTGAAAAAATGGACCTATCATATGAGTACACTAACAACCTCAGCTAAAAAGAAAATGGTGGATTCTTGTACTTAGAGCAGGGGTTGGTTGAAAATTGTCGCAGATTTATTCATGAACTTTGTGTCGGTATAAAAAAAAAAAAAAAAAAAGCAACATACGGTTAATCATTTTGAGTGTTAAGAATGGGACTAGGCTTAAGTTAACAATCGTAATTTTTTCTTTTTAATTTTTTGTTATGTATACTAAATTTGTTGTTACTAACCTATCGTATTTCATTGCTTTTCTTTAATAAAACAGGGACTCTAATGACCTAGCTGTCGACGGGCCCTTAAATCCTAATCACTCACTCTTTAATATAACATTTTTGTTCAGAATCTTAAATAATTATTCATATGATCACCTCTGTCCTCTACCTTAAGTAAAATAATTTGAAGTGACCTAATTTGGAACGCCAATTCGTTCCCTTTTAGAAAACCGAGAATTTTAACATCATATTTATTGAGTTATCCAATAAAGTTTACATTATATTTTTTCTCAACGGTCAATTTATAAATTTACCAAATTTTAAAAGATTTAACTCGGTAGATGTGAATTAACATTGAATCAAACCTTAGCATGGCCTTATTTGGCTCTCTTACCTTACCACAAATGTAATAGAGCGCATCAAGTTTACGGTACGAAATACTGTGATGGTAAGTGAAAATTCGATTAAAGTCCTGTGCTGAACTTCTACAAATAATTTAGTCCCTTAGCATAAGCGATTATGTATTATTTCATCAAGTGCATGCCGATGTTAGAAATGCCCATGTTTCAGGATTATACATAGATTTTGAACTTTCGAACGTTCTGTGTGGACATGATGAAGGGTGCCTAATCAAAATGTATTGCATACACTGAAGCATCTTAATTCGCAGCATAATTTTGCTTTGTATCCTCCTTCAACTTCACAAAATATTTTGTAAGCGCTATTCTCATAACGCTTGTGAATTGAAGGCGCAGGGTTCCATAATTACCATCGCACGTGCGTGCGTGCCTCACGCACTTCATCGATCTGACAAAGAATGTGATTCTTGTTCCGCACTCATCTTTTTAACACGCAGCATTGTTATATGAAAAGGGCCCTGCGACTTTGTGTGCTGTCTTAATCGTTTTAGGTGCGTTTGCTACTGCAGGGCTCTCCTGGGCGTCTCTGAAAAGTTAAAATTAGAGGAATCACAGTAATTTATTTATTTTTTGCTTCTTAGCTGTCAATTATCAGGACCACATCAGCGCCACTGATGTGCCGGAATTTCGTCCCGTAGGAGTTTTTGCATGTCAGTAAATTTGAGACTCTCACTTTAAAGCACACCTGAATCGGGTTTGAAGCCGCGACTTTGCAATCAGTAGGCAGTGTCTAGAGCCACGTAGACCGATGCGCGAGTGGTGTGTGACTTCATTTCTGCTTACTGTATTGGGAGAGGACTCGGGCTCAGACTCAGGCGATGTCTCGCACTTGTGAGGTGCTGGTTCGATTTCTGTAGGACCCTCCACATTAACCTTGGTTTTTATACCGTGGTTTTGCCTGGTAAGCGAATGTGTGGTGGTTTGTATATTACGAATTCACTTGCCCCTAATTTACTTCTAATTTCCCGAATTTTATATTTAAGGTCCCCGGTTTTTGACTCAGCGGAGACAATTTCGCTCGTGCTAGGAGGACCCTGCGACAATCTGCGCTTTAGAGGTCTGTTTGACTGTCTTCCAAGATAGAACTTTGACGTCAGGAACCTCCGTATAGGTAAAAACAATGACCACTATTTTCCTCTTCTTTCATTGTTGATTACTAGCTATATTATGTAGATTAAATCTTCTTTAGGTCAGAGTAACATGTCTACTTCTGTAGGACTAATCCTTCACCACACTCCCAGCTGCCCTTAAAAAGTAACCTCCTGAACTACTCTTCAGTCACGGTAGGTGATGGCGTCAGTAAAGTTTTATCGTGACAGTATGACAATATACAATGAAAACAATTAGGGGAATGGCAAAGTAATGTGAACAGCGGTAGTAAAGGGATGGTTGTGTTTGACAGTCAACAACTTAGATAATGCACGTGTCGCGCTTGGCTGTGCGTGTTTTTTACTGGCTAGCCATCAGTACAGGATGTTTACGAGTAGTGCACACTTCGTATTTGCATTCAGAGACACAGGTAGACTTGCAATGAAAGACAATGCAATGAAAAAGTTCCAAAGAGGGCAGATTGTGGGGACTCGATTAGCTGGAGCAACAGTAATCAAGACAACCAACTTATTTAATGTTTCAAGAGCAACTGTTTCAACAGTCATGACTAGGGCTCGGAAGTTCATGCCCTAAAAAACACTGAAATATGCATGCATATATGCTCTTAAAAACTTGAAAATATGCCAAGAAATATGCACTATTAATTAAAACGATTGATGTCCCTTTGCAGTAGACGAGTTAGTATACATAATAAATAAATTTACCTTATTCCTTAGACGTTGAAGCAGAAGTGGTCCAGCTGCTAGTATTAACTGATAAATTGCAGTTCACAACAAACACTTTGCAAAAATGTTCAACTGTAAAACATCATATGTTGTCTCGCAAAACCCTTTTATAACGTGAAAAACTTCTCTCCACGTCATAAGATGTTATAGGGGCATATTTAAATGATGTTAACTGCTTTACAGAAAGAGTCAAGTCTCTTGGTGTGACAGATGGTTTTCTTTCGAGGATGTCTGGAATATCGCACATCTGGTTATAACCAGAATTTTTTGAAATTACATAATTCACTTTTTGTCCTGTGCTACCAGGAACCGAACTTAGGTCACATATTGTTTTTTCAAAGACAGTAAGTGATTCATGCAAAGGAGACCCTACAGCTTTTAATGCCGTTATGGCTGTTGGTAAGAAAGAAAAATGAGCAGATATGAAACTAGGGTCCTCTTTTAACCCAGTGTCTGACAGAGTATTTTGCACAGTTTCCATTCATGAAGCATCTTTCGAGTCCAATGAATTAACAACCTCTTCGACTATTTCTATGTGCTCAGTATAATATAAAACTGCATCGACCCATGTTTCCCATCGAGTTAACACTGGTGCAGGTGGAAGTCGGATTTTAGGTGCTGTTGATCTAAACAACTTAACTCTTTTAGGAGATTTAACAAAAATTTTCTTGGTACTGGACACAAATCTATCTACCAGCGGGAAAGAATCACGTATTGTCTCAGAAATGCGATGAAGAGCGTGTGCCAAACAAGTTATATGAATTAAGTTAGGAAAAATACCTTTCAGAGTTTGTCCTGATTTTAGCTTATAAGGACCTGCATCAGTAACAAATAAAAGTAACCGTGCGTATTTGATTCCACATGGCCATAGTAATTTCGAAGTGTCCATCATAAACTGGGGCACAGTTACATTGTTAGTGCCCGAAAATTCGCACACATTAAGAAGATAAGGTGTAGTCTTTTGTTCATTATTTAAAGCACCCACGATTATATTAGCAATAGAACGGCGCTCAAAATCAGGGGTTTCATCAACAGACAACCACACAAACTGATCCACTAATTCATTTTTGTATATTTGACAATACGTTATTGTAACAATGTCCTACATAAGTCTTACACAGTGTACTTTCTTCAGGCACATGTTGCCGAGTGTACTTGGTAAGAAAGTTTTCAAATGTCGGATTATTCATTTTGAACAAGGGAATATCAGCAGCTAAAAATGCTTGGCAGAAGTCATATAATTCAGTAACCCTACTTCCAAAGCACTCTACTAGCTGTTTTTGAACACGTTCTTTGTTTGCGAGTTCTCTGATTAAATTCTCCTTATGTTTTGCTGTTTTTATGTGCCGACCTATTTGAAATCTTTTCTCACTCCCTACATTTTTCTCACACGCTCCACAAAAAAGTGCCCTATTATCTGTAGATATTAAATCACCCGAAAACTTGTTCTGTAAATTAGTTAATCTAGCACTCGGAGTTGGTTTTATTTTCGACATTTGTAGAGCTTTTTAACATTTTATACGCCTAATTTAATTTGGTGGGAACCAGTTCATAACACTGTTACGTTTGAAGACCACTACACAACTACTGATGGGCAGGCAAGCGTTGGTATAATCGTGCTGCTCAAAACGTTGACCTGCACTTTATCTTTTCTACTATAAACCTCTCAGATAACGCACTGATTATTTTCTACGAACATACATATAATGAAAGGATGAAACAGGGGATTCACTGCATGACAACATGACTCAGCATTAGTTCTCGCCACCTCGCGAGTTGCATCATCATGTGCAATACTACCAATGTAAAAAAGTATTATACAGATGGAAAAAATAATAAAAAATCACAAAAATAATTAAAATATGCAATATAGGGGCTAGAATATTGAAATCTTTGTGAGTTGTGTCATCATGTGCAATATTACCAATTAGAAAAATATTGTCCAGATGGAAAGCAATAATAAAAAACCATAGAAATCATTAAAATATGCAATGTAGGGGCTATAATATTGAAATAATATGCATTTATCAAAAATCAAGAAAATATGCGGTTATATGCACTATAAAATCATGTCCAAATAACCGAAAATTCCATAATTCGTGCACATAATGTAAAAGCATACATTTTTAACCCCTATGAAAAAAACATGCAAATGCATGAACTTCCTAGCCCTAGTCATGACAACCTACACAAAATATAAAAAGACATCATCATGCAAAAGTAACAGTGGGAGAAAATCAAAACTAAATGGCAGAGATTGTCGCACACTAACAAGAATTGTGTCAGAGCAATACGAAACTACTGCGGCTAAAGTGACTGCAGAGCTCAATAGACCCTGTACCTATCGACACTGTCCGCCCAGAACTCCATAAACCAGATATTCATAGACGAGCTACTATACCTAAACCATTAGTGACTAAAGCCAACGCAAAGAAACGTAAAAAGGATGTCAGGCGCATAAATCCTGGACGGTTGATCAGTGGAAACAAGTCGGCCGGATTTACGTCTGGAGAACTCTAAAAGAAACCTACGACCCTGATTGCTTGATTCCAACGATTAAGAATGGAGGTCGAAATGTGATAGTGTGGGCAGCCATATCATAGTATTCTGCTGGTCCTATCATTACTCTCAAAGGCCGTGTTACAGCCAAAGAGTATTTGAACATTTTAGGTGATCACGTACACCCCATAGGCCGCGTCGTAGCAGAGTGGTTAGTCCATTCGCTTCTCACCAAAGCAGTCCGAGTACGATCCCAGGGATGTGGGATTTGTAGTGGACGAAGCGGGTCTCCTTCGGGTTCTACGGTTTCCCCCGCCATCTCATTGCACCGGTGCTCCATATTCATTCCATATATCATCAGTGTCACCACCAGTGGTGCCGTATGTAGTAAAAGTGGACGTTAAATACAACAAAAAAGGTGCATCCCATGATTCATAAGTTGTTCCCCAACAACGAAGACATATTTCAAGACGATAATGGACCCACTCACACGGCCAGGACAATACAATCGTTGTTTGAGGAGCATGGAAATGAACTGCAGCATCTTCCCTGGCCACACAATCCCCGGACTTGAACATTTACGAACCAGTTTGGGCGATATTGGAGAACAGACTATGTAGCAGATTTCCACCTCCCTCGTCACTACAGGAGCTGGAATAGGTTCTGGCAGAAGAGTGGTAGAACATTCTGCTGGAGACTATATTCCAGTATTCCAAGAAGAATTGCAGCTGTATTACGGGTAATTGGAGGTCCAACCCCTTATTAATAAACCATTCCAAAGTAAATATGGTAATCACATTATATTGCCTATCCCTGCAAAGTTATCACACAGAATATTAGAAACATTTGCTTTGCAAACAGTAAAAACCTTCACAATTACATAATGAGCATAAGAAATGGATTAAATATGATTATGATGATTATTATTATCATTATTATTATTATTATTATTATTATTATTATTATTATTATTATTATTATTATTATTATTATTATTATTATTATTATTATTATTATTATTATTATTATTATTATTATTATTATTATTATTATTATTATCATTATTATCATTATTATCATTATTATCATTATTATCATTATTATCATTATTATCATTATTATCATTATTATCATTATTATCATTATCATTATCATTATCATTATCATTATCATTATCATTATTATTATTATTATTATTATTATTATTATTATTATTATTATTATTATTATTATTATTATTATTATTATTATTATATATTATGAAACCCTTTACATATGTTTGAATGTTTGACACCCCAAGAAAAGCAATTTATTATCGATTTTCGAAATATCACATGACAGGTATGTTGCACAGCATGGGAGAAGGGGGGAAAGTGATAGGAGAGAGAAAATCAGGGAGAGAATGATAAAGAAATTAGGAGGTGAGAAGGAGGGATGGGAAGAACCCTAGTAGTTAACCAAAAGATGAACAGACCTGCAGTTTTACTAGCCTTACAATAAAATAATTAAACAAGCATGCATTATAAAAATACATTAATTTGTAAACAGATACCCACACGAACCTGATTCGATGTTGAGTCTCCATGAACTTAAAAAAATAATAGAAAAAGATCTGCATGTGTGTCAATGGACACGCTTGTGAACAGCAATAAATTAAAAAACGTAACATTGATTAAGCACCTAATTTGATACTTAAGTTCAGCGACATCTAAGAATAAGATACGAAGCTGAAAATCCTGCACTCCAAACTATCATTAACGTGGAAAATTTTTCCTTATTTTTAATTTCTTAAAAAGCTAACGATTTTGGTTAAAATACCGTTTGTTTATATCCACGACAAACAAAATGTCTATCGTGAATTTTCTGGAATAACTGTAAAGACCCGTGCATTCTGAATGAATTTTGCATAATTAGTAAACAGTAAGAGATGGATAAAATGCTAGTATATAAAATGTGTAGATCCAGATAAAGATCCAGATGTATGTCACGTAGGAATTTTTGTGACGTTTATCTTCTATGAAATATTCCTTTTTCTTGGTTTGAAGTTTCAAACACTTATACGTTTCTCAACTAAGTCGTTATTCGCTTTTTTCCCCGTAGTCATGCAAGGAGGGTGACATTTCAAAGGCATCACATAGCGATACGCTTGTTAAAATTCTATCACTTTAGAATAATATTTTATACATACAACTAAATGTGTAAATGTGTAATGAAAGTTTTTCTCCATTAACAAGAAGTAGATTGAAAAGTAAGTATTTGTAAGAATATTTTGTATAAGAGTGAGAATGCAACACATAAAAGTTTTTTCTTTATTTATAAGCATTAATATAAACCGTGCAAATTGACAAGAGAGAAATAATTGAAAACGGCAACAGGGCATGCCCAACGGTGAGGGCATGTTGCGGTTTTTAATTTTATATATTAACCCCTAGCCCAACAGCTCATGAAGGACCGGGGCTTGCCGCCCAGTCGCTGCATTCCCCACCTCTGCCCTTATAGGCGTCATTGGTGGGATGTAGTACTGGAGGGTGGGACGTGGTCAGCGCCCCGAGCCCTCCCGGCCAGTCATACGGCCCTCTCGACCTGGGGCCGCTACTTCTCCATCAAGTAGCTCCTAAATTGGTCTCCCCGGACCTAACGAGCCTGAGTGCACTCCGTGCCAGACCTCCCAAAGAGGATAAAATCCCCATGCTGGTACCGGAGATCGAACCCAGGTCCCCCGCCCAAAGGCAAATTTTATATATGTAGTTAATTACTTTTATTTATTTGTTTATTTATATATGTTTGTATGTTTGTTTGTTTATTTATTTATTTATTTGTTTATTTATATGTGTGTGTATTTATTTATGCATTTGTTTATTTATTCCATGCTCAACCAACAGACTTCCTATCTGCTCCTGCATATTCACGATATCACATGCATTGGAAAGAGAATTGTTGCAGCTGGTGATCTTTGATGGGGTGACACGTGGAGGCGATAAAAATCATTAACCGCCACACATTCAAAGTTCTAACCCCAAGTTACACCACCACCACCACCTGCCTCCAGATACGCTTCAGTGAGTAAGCTCCTCTTTCATGTGAACGATGAATCAATTACCCGACAGCTGGATCAGCACCAAAATCGTTCTTACCTGAAGCAAAAGGAAAACAAAGAATTTTTTTTTTTTCTTTTGGGAAACAATGTGAACCTATTCCAGAATGCTATCCTTATTAGCCATGGTAAAGATACGCTTGAGCATTCAAATCACCACAGTATCGCAGTTGGTTCACCATCGGCTGTAACTTGAAGAAAAGAATTCTCACAATTTTATTTTTTAAATTATTTCTCTAAGTTTATAAATGCAGTTAACCACTGGATGAACCTTAACAAAAACAAAATGATCTATTTTGATTTCTAAAACCATTTCAATATGGCTGCAACTGTAGTTTGTAACGGAATGTACATACTTTGAAAAAAAATGAAATCCTGCTAATTGGATTTATTAACTTATTTCCTTGCTACCGTAACCATAATTATTCGCTTAATGAAGCTTTAAAGACAAATGTCCTCAAAATATTATTCTTGAAACCATTTCTGTGCAGTTGGAATTACAGTTTGCTGCCGAGGGAAGCTTGAGAAAAATAAATCCTTCAAGCTTGATTTCTGAAATGATTTTCCACACAGCTGTAGTTATAGTGCACTATTGGCTGCAGTTTGAGAAAAAATCTTCCAGGTTTGACACAATATTACTAAATTGCGTAAGTTTTCACGGTCGGTGTCATAAAATACAGAATGAATATTCGGGCTTGTGCGCCGTGGTCTAATGGAAATTCTTCTCCCATACGTTTCGTTCAAAACTGCATCGAACATCATCAGTTGTGTGACCGCAGTACTCTGCTACTTTCGGCGAACCAGACCAAACGTCATACGCCCATACATGTTAAGCATATACAACCTGTGAAGCCAAACGGCTCCGATCAGTTCGCCAAAAGTAGCAGAATACTGCAGTCAAACCACTGATGGTGTTCGACGCAGTTTCGAACGAAGCGTATAAGAAGTTCCACTAGACCACGGCTCACAAGCCCGAATATTCATTCTGTGTTTTAATATTACTAGAGCTTACAGTATTGTTCGCTACAGACTGTAACTCGAAAAAGCAAATTCTCCGATTGTGATTTTTGAAACCATTTTTAATGTTACAACTACAGATTGTCTCTTTAGAATCTATAATCAATTTTTTTGAGAAATTTAACATTTTATAACTAAATTGTTTAACGATATAGTAATAAACCATATGTAGAGATGAATTTTTAATTTGTATTGTTTTGTATGAAAATAAGACTTCAACTTTTAGCTTAAAACTTGATACAATATGCATATTATTGTTAAATACGTTACAACTAAGCATGTAAAAAAAACTCAATTTTTTATCCTGCCGTTAAAAAGTGGTTATACACAATTTCATTGATTTATACCGGAAAGTAAATCGTGTGAAACAATTTCAAAATGAGAAAGTGCCGATATATGACACCCGAGAAAAGAGAGTTTAAAATCATAACGCTAAAATAACATTGTTTCGTACTTTATGTTGAAAAAACTCATCGTTTTTCTCTACAATTTTATAGGAAATTAAGGTTACAGGTAAACATTCAGATCGCTATATGCATCATTTTAAAAGTAATACAGCTATAAAAATCATACAGAATTAAAGAAGGTCTGTAGTGTTAAATTAATAACATTAAGATCCATATTAACACCTTTTTCGCCACCTGGGTATGCTTAATGTATACATCCCACGTTTCTGATCGTCTGTAGGGGGGTTAATAGGGCGTTTCTTAAGATATCTACTAGTGACTCCTTCACCCTTAGTGAAGGGAAGGAGGAATAAGGCATTCCAGCGTTTTCCAGCATTCGAGAACAGGTCGTACAGGTTCTCCTGTGCGGTATGTTTATTTGCACAGCACCTAGCCGCTAATGCGACTTTATCTGTGCGGTGTTAAAGGTTGTCATTATATTGTCATGCTTTTGTGTCTTGAGTAATGGTTTCTTCCTGTATACCCAATTTAGGATACAGGAAGGAGGCAGGAATAGGTGTTGGGGTAATAATGTGTTAGAAGATGGGAGTGGCATTACCCTTATCCAAGGGCGTCCTTGGGTAGGCGGTAACTTTTCCTTCTTCGAGGAAGAAGGTGGTCATATTGACCTAATGCCCGTACCAGTTGATTGGTGTGGGAGTAAAGTTTGGAGTGCATGGTTCGGCATCGCTCCCTTACCAAGTCCATGATGTAGGGTAGTCCGGAGTGGTTGTGAAGGATGTAAGACGGGAATCTACGCCCGGTATCATATATCATTCTTAACGCCCTATTCTGCACTGTTTGAAGTTTGCGTATGGTCGAAGGTGCCGCTGATACCCAGGCTTCGCAGCCATATAAGATCAATGGCGGAATGATTGCTCGGTAAATACGTAGTTTTAAATGATTGGGCATAGTGGATCGGAGGATAGGGTAGAGCTGTCTGAGCGCAGCGTGACCAAGTTTGGCCTTTGCGCGGACGTGTGGGGCGTATGTTAGCCCGCGGTTGAGGAGAAGGCCTGGGCATGGGATATTTCTCCACCTAAGCCGAAGTGACCGTTCTGGCCGCCAATGGCGGACCTTTCCAAGAAGGAGAGCGGAGCTTTTCCCCGGACTAATAGCCATTCTCCACTTCTCACTCCAACGGCCGACGGCGTCGAGTTGTCGTTGAAGGGCAGGGAGGCAATATGTCACATTTTTGTTTTGTGCCATGATGAGGACGTCGTCCGCATACTGGCATGTCGCAGTGTGTTGTTCCGTGGAGAAATCGGACATGTAAGCTGCGAAGAGTAGCGGGGAGAGTACACTGCTCTCTGGGACTCCTGCCGCTATTTCTCTTAATGTAGACAGTTTTCTTTCCACTTTCACTCTGAAAGTGCGGTCCTGAAGGAAGCTGCTAATTATAGTGAGATATGGAGGAGGGATATTTGCTTGCTTTAGTTTGTACAGTAGGCCTTGCAGTGTGTTGTTCCGAGGGGAAATCGGACATGTAAGCTGCGAAGAGTAGCGGGGAGAGTACACTGCTCTCTGGGACTCCTGCCGCTATTTCTCTTAATGTAGACAGTTTTCCTTCCACTTTCACTCTGAAAGTGCGGTCCTGAAGGAAGCTGCTAATTATAGTGAGATATGGAGGAGGGATATTTGCTTGCTTTAGTTTGTACAGTAGGCCTTGGTGCCAAGTTGTGGCGAATTTTTCCACGTCCAGCAGCACTGCTATGGCCTTGATGTTTCCCTGGAAACCGAGGGAAACCATCTCGGCCACACGCAGCAACTGCAAGGTCGTGGAATGACCCCGACGAAAACCAAACTGGTGATCCGGTAGGAGTTGCCTCTCCTCAAAAGAGGTATTAGGCGGGTAAGGAGCAACCGCTCAAATACTTTTGATACGATTGGGAGAATGCTGATGGAGCGGTAGTTGTTAGGAAAGACTGGGTTCTTGCTCGGTTTCAATATACACACCACCCTCGCCTCCTTCCAGAAAACCGGAAAGTAACGAAGACGGAGGCATGCATTGAAGATCCGGGTCAAGCGGACCACAGCCTTTTTGGGTATGTGCTGGAGCATGAGCGCCGTGACGCTGTCATGTTCAGGGGATTTGTTAGGGTTCAGACTTTGGATTTCGGAAATCCAAATTGTTGCATCTCCTCCTGTAGCCGCCGTGGTTCCTCAAAGAGGTAATCCACGGTTGCTTCCACAAGTTTAGTAAAGTCTTCGTCTTGCGGGTCCTCCTGGGGTTCGAACTGTACCTCAAGTTGGTCCGCGAACACGGTAGCTTTCTCGTCTGGCTCGAAGGCGAGCCGTCCACGAGTGCCATGCAAGGGATGCTGGTATTGGGTCTTGTCCTTCCTCAAGGCTCTTATAATCCGCCATGGTTTCTTTTCTTGAAGGTTTACGTTTTGTAGTGTGTTTTCCCACGCTGATGTTCTATGCGCACGGATCAGTCGCCTTACCAGAGATTTGAACCTCTGGTAAACTGCTCCTACCCTGGGATGGCGGAAACGCTGCCATAGCTTCCTAACAGTTGCCTTGGCTTTTATAAACTGTCAGAGTTCCATAGGTAAGGTTCTATGGTCTGGGGTGTTGGTGGGAATGAGGTGGATATGTGCGCGTATCGCATTTAGGATCTGGTGGGAAAAATCCGACGCTGCCTCTTCCAACGCTTCGATATCATCGATGCGTGATCGGGGGTCGACGGAACGGTTAAGTTCTAGGATTGCTGCGTTCCAGTCGGTCTCAAGTGCCCAGTCTGATTTTAACAGAGCTGGCATGGCTATTGTGGAATCCACCACGACAGGGTCGTGGTCAGAATCCAGCTCGTGTACTGCCAAGAGGTTAAAGTGCAATAGCATGTTCTTGGTGATCATGATGTCTAAGACGCCAGGCCTGCCGCGGGCCGGATGGCATGTTGGACCTCTCGGCCCGTGCGCGACGAGGTTTGGGTCTCCGCTGATGAGGCGGTAGAGTCCGCACCCCCTCTGGTTGCTAGTGCGACTCTACCAGAGCCCATGCTTCGCGTTGAGATCTCCAGCGATGCAGACTACTGGGTTTAGGTTAAGGAGAGTGGTATAATCTGCTTCATAGAAGCGATGATATGGAGGGCCATAAGCCGCAATCAACAATGTGTCCACACCGTCAATGGCAAGCCTAATGGCAGTAGCCTCCACGTGTTGAAGGGCAGGAAGAGGAAAAGGTGTATGAGTGATGATGCTTTTTGATGAAGATAGCTGTACCACCGCCCTGTCGGCTGACCCGATCAGACCGATGGGCGACGTAACTAGGCAGCGAGAAGTTTATACCAGCATGCAGGTGTGTTTCGGTAACCAAGAGGATGTCGATCCCGTAGGATTGTACAAATTCTAGAATGCCTGGACGTTACTCCCTTACGCTATTGGCATTCCAGAAAGCGGCGCGTAATGGTCTACGCACAACACGGTACGCCATTACTGGGAGGATTTAGGGAACAGCTGCTCTAATGTTTGCAGCAGGATTTGGTGTTTTTGTAGGGCATCAACATTGTCGTCCGTTATGTTCTGCATACACCTCCTGAAAATGGGAAGTGTCCGTTTAATCATGTCCCCGAACCAGTTGGCCAGGATCCTGAATTCCTCGAGGTCTGCCGAGGATATAGCACCTCCGAGTGGGGCCAATGGGAGTGGTGCGTGCCGGTTGGGCATGTTGGTTTGGGGCCGGGGTGGGTACCTCGGCAGTTATGGTCACTGCATCAGACGCGGTCATTTGCTCAAGTAGAGCTGACCGCTGTCTTTCAGCCTTTATTTCTTTCCTTTCGCGCCTTTCGCGAGAGGGGCGTGGAGGTGGAGCTACTCTCTCCTCCACGCTGGTGGCTGGTGCAGTTTGCACAGTCTGTGCTTGTGCAGTTTCAGTGTGCTGCACAATTTTTTCAGCCTCGCTAAGGGCGGTGGCGAAGCTCACCCCTGCGCGGAATGGTGCCACATTTCTCGGACCGCGGCGGCGGTTATCAATGATCTTTTGCCGCACTTCACACCCCTTGCACACACTTACATGGGGTTTGTGGCAATTGGCACACTCTTTTTCTTCTGTGCCTTTGTCGCAGTTTACAACGAGGTGTTCCCCCGCACAACGTAGGCATGCGAGCTTTCGTTCACATGCCTGGCTGCTGGAATGTTGGAAACCCATGCATCTGCGGCATTGGGCTGGACCATCTTGCCCATAAAATCGCTCCACCTTGACCACAGTGTGGAACAAGGTGCGCACAGCGTCTATGGGCTGTATTTGTTGGCCTGCGACTTTCTCCACCACTACCAGGTATAGTGGCATTGGCTCTTTTTTGAACCCCTCCTCGGTCCAAATGGTCTTTCTCAGCTGCGCTGCAGCTGAGATTTATATACCATGTTCTTCTAGGAGTGCCTCTGTTATTTCCTCTGGTGTACACTCAGAGGACAGTCCCAGAATTATGCATCTTTCCACATTGGGACGCTGGAGTGAGTAGGAGTAGAAATGAATCTGCTCCTCCCTTAATACCTGTTCCGCACTTTCAAAGTCTTCGGGCATGTAGGTTCGGATGTGAACCTTTCTTGGCTTCCTTTGAGCCTCAAAACTCTTGACCAATTTGGCCTCTAGGAGTTTCATTATCTTGATGTGATTGCTAAAAGAGTCCGCTATTATAGGCGGAATCATAGGGCCCCTCTTGGTTAGGGGTGGTTCGTCGGCCCCTTGTGGAGGTTGCAGACTGTTTGTGGAGGATTTTCTTTTCCTCCTGCGCTCAACAACGGTGAAGCCGTCGTCTTGCGCAGTGTCGTCCTCCTCGGACTCTGTCTCAGACAGCGGGACGTGTGGATTGCTGGATACGGGCGTTATTGTTGTTTGAAGTACCCGTTGAGGGGCCGTAGATTTTCTCTTTGAGCCCTTACGCATCTTGGCCACGGGTTCTGCCACTTCAAGTGGGGATGGTTGGGGACTAGTCCCTGGTATTTGCCCGTCAAAGTCGGGTGTCATCGCGGTCGCCATCCGGTTGTACGCAGAGGACCGGATCCCCTCCTTAGAGGAGACGCCTGTGTGAGTCATATTGGCTCCAAGGAATGGACTAGAAGTCCTACCTCTTGGTTGAGGCCCTACGGACCCGCTGTCACAGTCACGTCTTCTGTCAGTCAGGTTTATGTTTCAATGTCAGGGATTACGTGTTCTCGATGCACCAGCTCGCACCCCTCCGAGAAAGCAGGATCGATGTTTGCTATCCGTCGAAAAAGCAGAATCGATGTTTTCGGCACACTAAAGCTTGCTATCAAGCCCCTTTTAGTGTGCACGCGGTATCTGTGCTTTTCGCCTGGCTTAGAAGGTCGTATTTGCTCCACCACGGCGCTGCGGTCGCTCTCCTGTTGCCCCCTGGCGAGAAGTACTGGAACTCGTTCCCTCCAATCACCAAGCAGTATGGATCACGATGTGTACACCACACGAGTCGTGATGGAATGTGGCTATAGCTTACCTGCTTTAAGAACACGTCGTTCCCTAATACCACATACACCACAAGACGTACGTACCCCGAGGTAGAGCAACTCATTGCAGCGGAGACGACGCTTGACAAAACTGTGGCGATACACCCGACAGCCTGAATATAAGGTGCTAGCAAAATGGGTACGCAACGTCATTCGGCAACAAATTAAAATCAACAAAATTGAACAGTGGGAAAACAAAATGCTGAGTACCAACCATTCGGACTCTTCTTTGTGGAAATTACTAAAGGCTTTCAAAGCTTCCACGAGCGTTAACTCCGCCACTGAGGCGCTGCACACTCAAGGCGGCCTGCACTTCTCCGAAGAGGAGAAAGCCGAGGTCTTCGCTGACTGTCTCCAATACAGATTCAGTGAAAACCCAGTTACCAACCGCGTTTTAGAACGGGAGGTACAGACATGAGTACAAACCTGGGTGGCGCAGAAGCAAGAGCAACAACTTCCCATCATAACACCGCAGGAAGTTTTCAAGCTCATTAGGAAATTGCCTAATGGGAAAGCTGCCGGCCCAGACAAAGTGACTAATGAGGAACTTAAGCGTCTCCCGAGAAAAGCTCTAGTGCAACTAACAAAGATATTTAACGCCTGTTTGCAGCAAGGCTATTTCCCCTCTACTTGGAAACGAGCTAAGGTTATCATGCTCCCAAAGCAAGGGAAAAGCACCAGACAACCGCAAAACTACCGCCCCATTAGTCTTTTGTCTACTATTGGTAAATTGCTCGAAAAATGTATCCTTTCTCGACTACATAAACAAGTCTCGGCAACACATGAACTCTCAAATTCACAATTTGGCTTTAGAAAAGGACATTCCACTGAACTACAGCTCCTCAGACTAACTGATGACGTAACAGAGCAATCTAACAATGGGGCTTCAACGTTGGCGCTATTTCTGGACGTAGAAGCCGCATTTGACCGGTGCTGACACAATGGCCTCATTTACAAACTGCACCACAATTTCCCGGCTCTTCAAAATTATCTATACTTGCTGCACAATTTTCTAGAAAAACGGCAGTTTTACGTCCAAGTGGGCCGCTCCTCCTCACGGGAGCGAGTGATGCGGGCTGGCGTCCCACAAGGGGCAATCATGTCCCCTTTTCTGTACATATTATTCACTAATGACTTCCCAGTGGACGCCAGAAGCAAGGTCGCCATGTATGCTGACGACACTGCAATATACAATCACCATAGAAACTCACGTTTCGGCCTTGCAGAAATGCAACGTTATGTGAACAACTTCCTCTCATGGCAACATGACTGGAAAATCAAAATTAAGGCCGACAAATGCCAGCTGATTCATTTCTCTAAGCGGCGTCACACTTTGGCAATGGACCTAACGGTCGGTGATCAAATATTGCACTGCCCTCAGCAGGTTAATTACTTAGGTGTCACCTTGGACCGCACAATGTGTTGGTCCACCCACATAAAAAATAGCGCCAATAAAGGCAGACAGCGGCTAAAGTTGTGCGCCTCCATCTTCCGTAGTAAACAATTGCGACTGAAGTCAAAACTGATACTATGTAGGTCTTTTATTCTTTCGGTGGTCCTGTACGCGTGTGTGGCCTGGGCTAATGCCTCCAAAACTGCCCTGAAACAACTCCAAACCCTCCAAAACCTCTCCCTCAGAAAAATCCTCTCTGCTCCACTCCTCACCACTAACCACACTTTTCACCTCGAAACCCGGATCCCATCCATCCCAGAGGCAATAGAAAAACGAGCAATGGCGGCATGGACGCGCATTAGAAACCACGAGAATGACGTGATCACCAACATCGGCAAAGGCGAGCCGAAGCACCGCAAACATACTAAAATAAAAATATTCTAGAAGCGGTACGGCTCGCCGACAAATGCGCGTCCGCGCAACCTCGGTCCTAAGCCACACACATGTTCCGGCAGAGGCCCTCGCCTCGGAAAATATTCAGGAGCTGTCCCCTGCCCGCGCAAGAAAACAGCGGGAAAGTGTATATATGAAGTGTAAATAGTGCAGTGCGCTGGGACGCACATTCTGGTGTGTCCAGTGAAGGTGTGTGTGTGTGTGTGTGTGTGTGTGTGTGTGTGTGTGTGTGTGTGTGTATGTGTGTGTGAATGCGCGCGTGTATGTATGCGTGTATATAATTGTAAATATGTACATATGTATATATATAAACCAAAAACTGAATAGAACTTAAAGGACATAAGAAAACTATTCTCGGTTACCGATAGACGGTCACCATATGGGTTTTTGTACAAACCGAAAACTATAATTAGTTATAAGTAAGCAAATTGTATATAAATGTCAAATATAGCCTGTAAGCTGGGCCCTATGTACCGGCACCAGGCCAATACTCTATAATAATAAACAAGCTAAACAACAGTTAGCCAATGAGTTGACAGAACTAGCAGAAGACGTGATAGCACCTACAAGGTGACAACACCAGCCAATAAAATGAAGCCATGTCATCGTGAAGTGCCCTAGAAGCTATGTTATGCGCTGCGGTCACGAACCGTGTTGATTTCTTTCGTTTCTGTACATGTAAGTTTTTTTCTTTTTTAATGTTCGATTAACATCGGTGGTCATATCGGCGGCTTTAACCTCTTGGAACAATTTGTCAAGAGCAATGATGTTCACTCGCTTAGCCGTAGTTTTGAACTTTGGGTTTATATTAGTTGGGTATTCTTTTCTTTCTTTTTTAAAAATTTATTACATAAAATTCATACACACATCTTCACACTCCCATTTATACTTCCAGACTCTTGGAAGGATAGGAAATAATCCTCGTGGAAGAAAAATTCTCAGCACCCCAGCTGGGAATCGAACCCGGGACTGCTTGTACAGCAAGGCAGGTATTCTATATACTGAGCTAGAGGGCCAGTCATGCAAATATTCGTTTGTTCCTATCCTGCCGGTGTTAACCATTATCTCAGCCTCTTAAATAGCCAACTAGCTTTTGCGCTACATACTTACACACAGAAGACAAAGAAGTTAACAGTGCACACAAAGACAGTTTTGAAAAAATTACTGCAAAAATTGGAATACCAGTTTGAATAAATATGGTATAGTCTAGGTCTTTTCGTTAAACAGTACTTCACAGCCAAAAATAGTTGTTAAGCATTTCAAGCTTTTATGCTTACTAGCCTAGGGAGTTGTATAGAAAAACTGCATTACCTAAATTGCAACTAAACATAATATAGGTAGGCAACTTTAAGAATGTTGAACAATAATTATAAAATTATGTTGTGTTGCACTTACATGACTTTCTCTGTTCTTGTACTGACTATTCCTACAAACACTTATTCCTCTTTCTTCTCCATGTCAGTCGAGATAAACATTTGTAGAAATTATTCTTAGTATTCTTCCAAATACAAGGGGAATATGGAAGTTAGCTGTCCTAAATTAGGGTTGTCATAAAGATGCGCCTGCTACTAGGTCTGTAGAAAAATACAATTTTGTATATGAATGATGAAGGATAAAACATCCTAGAATGTAAAAATATTTGATAGATAAAATGCAATTATATACAAAATTATTATACAATTTGAAAATAGGAGAGCTAGCCATTTTAGAATTATTTATTTAGTTTAGTGTAGTCTACAGATGATTGTGTAAAATGTACAAGAACTAAGGATAATGTAAACCAATATCTTCCAAAAAACACTTAATTGCAATTCAAAACGCCGGAACAAATTAACAGTAAACAGTAATGGACTTTTTTCCCTTATCGATCTCCTTAATTTGGTTCACATTTCTTTTACTTTCTCTACTGATAAGTAGGGGAAGTATTGTATTCCACTAAAAAATTCGATGTCGAGATTTCACTGGAAATATATGTTTTGAGACACGCTGAATCCAAAAACAGCATTTTTAGAAAAAGGTCCGTGTGTGTGTGTGTGTGTGTGTGTGTGTGTGTGTATGTATGTGTGTGTGTGTGTGTGTGTGTGTGTGTGTGTGTGTGTGTGTGTGTGCGTCTGTCTGTCTGTCTGTGTGTCTGTCAATCTGTGGGCAGCATAACTTAAAAACAAAAAGTGGGTTAAAAACCAAAGTTGGTATTTAAGTTTAATGTCTTTCAAGGATGCGACACGAAGATTCGGAAGAAAATTTCCTAAATTACCCTTTACATGAAACATTTTTCGAAAATTTTGTTTTTCTTGAAAATGGCTCTAACGATTTTGATTAAAATTTCATATGTTTGAGATATTTTTATAACAAATAAAATGTATACTTTGAATTTTCTGGCTAAAGCCCCTGTAGTCGTATTTACTCTGGACGACTTTTGCATAACTGGTAAACCGTTAGAGATAGACCAAATCATACTATACAAAAAATGTATATATTGCTAAAGTACACAATTTATGTCTCAATAAATTTTCTTGTAGGTTGAACCATTTCGAAGATATTCGTGTGTGAGTTTCGGAAACTTTAAAACTTTCGTGAAATGGAACATCGTTGTAGCGATTGTAAGAATGGTTAGTACAGGAGTAGAGAAAGCCATGTGAGTGCAACAGATCAGATTTCTCAAATCGGATTGTAGAGTCAAGAATTAATCCCCTGTTTCGTTAGCTGTCAATGACAATTACGTCTATTCTTTCATAAACATAAGGTAAGAAAATGTGTTGTCAACGCAAACCTCACCATTTCGAAACCGTCACAGAGTATAGTTTCAATAAATCGTAATTAATTATTCCTGGATATAAAATGTTCTAATATTTCCACAATCTAGTATGCATCTTCTAAACTTAAGCGAACGAGAAATATGTATAGTATATGTCACCAAGTAATGAGTATAATAATTATACTTATTGGCAGTTATTGCCAATCCTTATAAAGTATCGTGAAAATCAAATGCCTTAATGTAGGCTTTGAGCGGCAGTCAAATCTTTTAAAGCTTCTTCGCTATAAGAAAGCTTTGAAATTCCGTTCTCTTTGCACAGCTAAGTTATGAAAAAGTGAATTACGACCTTCCATTTGAGAAAGATATGGGTACTGGAAAGCTCACACAAATAACAAAGAGTATCTCCGAAACGGTTCACTCCACAACAAAATTTATTCGGACATAAATTGTGTTTTAACCAGATCTACATGTTTTGTAGAGTAAAATTTGGTCTATCTCTTACGTTTTACCAGTTATGCGAAGGTCACCAGGGCTAAACAGGAATACTGTTCTATAGAAAGAAAATTCTCAATATACATTTCATTTGCCATAAGAATATCTTAAACATATGGCATTTAATTAAAGCCGTTAGAGCTATTTTCGAGAAGAATCAACATTTTCGAAACCTTTTCCATATAAATGGTAGTTTGAGAAGAGGGGGGGGGTTCTTGAAAACCTTCGTGTCTCATCCTTGGAGGATGCTGAACTTATATACTAGGTTTGGTCTTTAACCCACTTTTCGTTTTTGAGATATGCTGTTCACAGATAGACAAACAGACATACAGATAGACATATATACAGTCAGACAGATAAACAGATAGACAAAAAGACAGCAGACAGACATACAGACAGGTATATAGACAGTCAGACAGGCAGACAGACAGATAAATAGACAAAAAGACAGCACACAGACATAGAGACAGGCATATAGACAGTCAGACAGGCAGACAGGCAGACAGACAGATAAATAGACAAAAAGACAGAAGACAGACATACAGAAAGGCAGATAGACAGTCAGACAGGCAGACAGACAGATAAATAGACAAAAAGACAGTAGACAGGTATACAAACAGGCATATAGACAGTCAGACAGGCAGACAGACAGATAAATAGACAAAAAGACAGCACACAGACATAGAGACAGGCATATAGACAGTCAGACAGGCTGACAGACAGATAAATAGACAAAAAGACAGAAGACAGACATACAGAAAGGCAGATAGACAGTCAGACAGGCAGACAGACAGATAAATAGACAAAAAGACAGCAGGCAGGCATACAGACGCATATAGACAGTCAGACTGGCAGACAGACAGATAAATAGACAAAAAGACAGCAGACAGACATACAGAAAGGCGGATAGACAGTCAGACAGGCAGACAGTCAGACATACAGACAGGCAGACAGACAAAAAGACAGCAGACAGACATTTTTCTAAAAATGCATTTTTTTATACAGGGAATCTCAAAACATGTATTTTCGGAGAAATCTCAGTGTAAAATTTTTGGCCCGCCTCGGTAGCGTGATGGTTAGCGTGTCTGCCTCACGTTCAAGAGGATGCGAGTTCGAATCTCGCTTAGGGTAAGTTATCCGGGTAAGGTTTTTTTCCGAGGTTTTCCCTACCCTGAGAAGACGAATGTCAGGTAATTTGAAGCTCCATGGACCTCGGGCTCATTTGAGCATCATTTCACCCATTTCATTTCATTAATTCGTCCGATATGACACAATGTTGGAGGACGTTAGAGTAGAATTTTTGGGTGGAATACAATACTTCCTCTACTTATGTAGTAGAGGAAGTATGTAATAACTGTAGTGCCTTGCAACATGTACAAAATAAGCAGCAAAATAAAAATATTCAATTAATGTTACAACCTAAAACCATAAAAAATTCTGAAAATTCTCATTTTAATTCAACTAAGCTTGAAAATGTGTAAGGAAAGATATTATGAATGAAGAAGCTGTACATTTAATAACCGGTTTGCATCTTTCTTCCGAGGGTGGCACACAACACAAAAGCTACATTTTTGATGCCTGCTTTATGATACTACGAGTAGCTGAACATTACATGGTGCTAATACCTGATTTATTGCCTCTAATAAGATCAGAAGCTTTTTCGGTATATTTTTCACACAGGAGCATGGAGCGATTTCTGTCTGCGAAGGGGCTTGCCAATACAAGAATAAATTTTAGTAGTTCCATTGAAGGCTGTGAAGCCAAAGTTAGCGATAAAATAGCATTTTTAACATAAACTTGCAATATTCGTTTGTAAAAGAAACACATTAACTGTTTTAGTTCTTTATTAAGTAATCTCAATCCCTTTTTACCTAACCTTATGACTTTTATGCTATAAATGCTTTGTTGAGAACCATTCGATTATGGAAGTTTGCCCTAAATCTAAAATACACATCTTTTTTCGTCTTTTCTTACTGTCTAGGTGCGTGATCAATCACGTTTATAGTCTCAGAAAATATCGCTTCTGGCCTCATGCAGGGAATATTTACATAGTGGTTTCCGGATGTTTGTTCAGAAAAGTTACTGGAAGACTTACTGAATCTAAAATACGACTCAACAGATAAGGATACCATTAACCCTTGTGTCCAAATTGGCTTACCGGGTAACCTTTGTAATTATAATTGTAATTATTGTAATTAAAATTGTAATTATAACTGTCCATGTACCATATGATTGTATCGATGCTGGTATACACAGGCCTCTGGTTATTCCGTATTTGCATCTTTATAAGCATCATAATAAAAACAGAATTTAAATATATTCAAATAACGTTTAAAATGCTAGGGAATACAATCCATCTGTAATCTATATTCGAGTTACCCAGGTAACCCTGTATCTCAATTAGAAGGTGCGAAGTTCACATATGAAACCTTCTTTCACATAATATATTAGTAGTTTTATTATTTATTAGGCAGATGAGCAATAATACAATATACATAGTCATAAATATGTATAAAATATTAATTGCTCACATTGTGAGGCAGTAAGTTACAATTATATGGCTAATATATTTTGCTGCTCGTTACATTACAAAAGGCATACTTGAAACTATTATTTATTCACAATTTTCATCACAAATTGGTAGTTTACATTTCCTGCAACCTTTCTTTTGTCTTCCTCTTCCTCTTGCTTGGTTGAGGTATGCATACAAAACCGTCACCAACGATTTGCAGCCATCCGGAAGCATATCGTTTTGACTGAGTCTCCGCTCCTTCAGGAACCAGAATTATGGGTGCTCATGCTCTCAATACACGATTTCACAGAAAGTTTTCTCAAAGAATTCGGATTTTATGACCCCGAGATAATGGAAGGTATTGCCAATTGTTTTCCCTGATCCAGTAGAAACAGTTTGCGTCTATGAGTCACGTTGTTTGTTTGAGGATGTTATGCCATTCAGTGGCATCTTTACCATGTAAAATGCTTGTAGAAGACACAAACGTCCCCTTGTCCAGAACTGCCCTTTACATGGAATTCTTTGATTTTGTTTAAATTGACTGAGAATTCTGTTTAAAATATGAGAGTTATGAGATTTGCATCTTAATATTAGGTATACGAGTATATAAAAGTCGGCGTATGTGTGCATATGCTGTCAGTCTGGGTGGCTCAGTTGGTTAGACGCTGGCCTATTGATCCCAAGGTCGTGGGTTCCAACCCGGCCCAGACCGATGGTTTTTAAGTGTGCTTAAAAACGACAGCTCCATGTCAGTAGATTTACTGGCATGTAAAAGAACTCCTGCGGGACGAAATGCTACCCCGCAACAAGCAAAGCAACTAAACTTGCTTAGTCACAAGGTAAAAGTGCACGCGTATGACAGCTTCTGACGACCAAACCTCAATCCTCCAAGACAGTCAAGCTTCGTGTATTCCGCTCTGATAGTGGCGCCTAACTGCGCCGTAGATTGATTCTTGAGATATAATGTTACTGCTTGAGAATGTTGAAATAACTCCAGAGTCCCAAAACAAACAGAATGAGCACCAAAGGTTCAAGCTTACTTCGCTATCCACCCCGTAACAAGCGAAGCAACTGAGCTTGGTTACTCACACAGCAAGAATGCACGCTTACGACACTACTTATGATCAAGAACAAAATGTTAATGTAGCATTTTAACGTCTCATGGACCAATTTTGTTTGGCATTAAAATAATCAATACCTTTCTGTACGTACTATTGGTGTGTTACTTGCAGTACAAACTTCAAGAACATAATAGGTAGGTATGTTTAAAAATGTAGAATTTAGTAAATTCACCTGTGTGTGTCTACCCTTAAAGATTTGGTACATTGCTGAAGGTGGCGGTAATCATACCCTATGGCGCAAAACGTATGTATTGTACAGGTGAAAACAAATTCAATATCCTAAATAAAAGGTTTACAGAGCTTCATTGGAACAAAATTGATGAAATGTTATTTTGTCTACTTCAAATTCTGGAGAAAAATATTTAATTTCTAAATATTGGAGTTCTGAATCATATGTGCTAAATAAAAACAGGTCTTGAATTTTCAAGTCTGATTCAACTTTCCAGATTTTATCTTATGAACATCCAGTGTGTACAGCAAATCTTAATATTTTAAACACATTTAAACGTTGCTAACACTCTGCTTTGATGTAAAAGAACATGAAACTGATTGGCCTGAGGTTTCTATTCGGGGACGTTATGTCCATAAAATATATGCAATTTTATAGGAATAGAATTTTAACCTCAAACTTAGGCATAGTTGTAAGCACCGTGAGCCAGGATTGGTGAAGAAAATTGCTTTGTCTTCCTAGTTAGGGATATGCAATGCGCACAACGCCTAGCAGCATGTAACATGCAAATGGAAATCAGGTCGATTGTTAGTCAGAGAAAGTGACAGAGGAAATCTTAAAGTGTAACCACGAGCCATCTTTTCTAATTGCCTTACTCATGGATTAATGATAGATTCCATCACAGCTAATTTAATTTTAAGTATGGACAATGGGAAATGGAAGAAGGATGTGATATAACAAAATACAATTTTCCGCTAACTTTCACACTGCAAAGTGCCTTATTTTTCACTTCTCAAATGTAGCATACTAGCCTTAGGTGTGTGTTGGTACCTCTGATTCGCATGTGCTACTAACGATAGCATAACAGATAGTATGGTATGGATTTGGCCTATGCCCCTACCCCTCCAATCACAGCTAGCGCCTAGAGCGAACGTAAACATTGTTGTTAATCCGTGCCAAATTTAAAGCGGCACGGATCCGTAGTATAGTGATATAATAGTGTTGAAAACCAACAACTTACAGTCGCTTCATTAAACTTCTGTGATATTCTGTTGTTAGGAAAGATATTTCATTGCACTTTGGAGAATAGTATGGCTACATACGCATTTCTTCCCTTTTTACTTTCTCTACTGGTAAGCAGTATTGTATTCCACCCAAAAATTCAATGTCGATATTTCACCGGAAATATATAGTTTGAGACCCCCTGAATCCCCCCCCCCCAAAAGCATTTTTAGAAAAATGTCCGTGCGCGCGCGTGTGTGTCTGTCTGTGTGTCTGTGGACAGCATAACTCAAAACCAAAAAGTGGATTACAAGCCAAAGTTGGTATTTAAGTTTAATGTCTTTCAAGGATGCGACACGAATATTTTGAAGAAAATTGCTCCACGCTAAACTATCTTTTACATGGAACATTTTTTGAAAATTTTGATTTTCTTGAAAATGGCTCTAACGATTTTGATTAAAATGTCATATGTTTGAGATATTTTTATGACAAATGAAATGTAAGATTTAAAGCTTTCACGGCGCACGTTATTTATTACAGCATCTCGGGTGATCAGGCGTGTGAGGTTTAAAAACATTGAGCTTTCGGCCATTGTAAACTCTATGGCCTTCGTCAGAATGAAAAATGACCGTTCCAGCAATCCAGCAATCGAAAACAGGTCGTACAGGTTCTCCTGTACGGTATGTCGTGTTTGCACAGCACCTAGCCGCTAATGCGACTTTATCTGTGCGGTATTTAAGTTTGTCATTGTGTTGTCATGCTTTTGTGTCCTGGTCAATGGATTCATTCTGTATACCTAATTTAGGATACAGAAAGGGGGCAGGAATAGGTGTTGGGGTAATGATGTGTTAGAAGATGGGATTGGCATTACCCTTATCCAAGGGCGTCCTTGGGTAGGCGGTAGCTTTTCCTTCTTCGAGGTGCTCTATGGTCGTATTGACCTAGTGCCCGTACCAGCTGATTGGTGTGGGAGTTAAGTTTGGAGTGCATGGTTCGGGATCGCTCCCTCACCAAGTCCATAATGTAGGGTAGTCCTGACTGGTTGTGAAGGATGTAAGACGGGAATCTATGTCCGGTACCATATATCATTCGTAACGCCCTGTTCTGCACTGACTGCAGTTTGCGTACGGTAGAGGGTGCTGCTGATCTCCAGGCTTCGCAGCCGTATAGGAGCAATGGCGGAATGATTGCCCGGTAAATCCTTAATTTTAGGTGGTTGGGCATGGGAGATCTGAGGATGGGGTGGAGCTGTCTAGGCGCAGCGTGACCAAGTTTGGCCTTTGCGCGGACGTGTGGGGCGTATGTTAGCCCGCGATCAAGGAGAACGCCTAAATATTTGGAAGAGGTTACCCATGGGATATTTCTCCGCCTAAGCCGGAGTGACCGTTCTGGCCGCCAATGGCGAACCTTACCAAGAAGGAGAGCGGAGCTTTTTCCCGGACTAATAGCCATTCTCCACTTCTCACTCCAACGGTCGACGGCTTCGAGTTGTTGAAGGGAAGGGAGGCAATATCTCACATTTTTGTTTTGTGCTATGATGAGGACGTCGTCCGCATACTGGCATGTCACAGTGTGTTGTTCGGTGGGGAAATCGGACATGTAAGCTGCGAAGAGTAGCGGGGAGAGTACACTGCCCTCCGGGACTCCTGCCGCTATTTCTCTTAATGTAGACAGTTTTCCTTCCACTTTCACTCTGAAAGTGCGGTCCTGAAGGAAGCTGCTAATTATAGTGAGATATGGAGGAGGGATATTTGCCTGCTTTAGTTTGTACTGACCAGATAAGTCAGCAGTGGCCGAGCATTGTATAGAGTATGTCCACAAAATACACTTTGAAGACACCAAAGTTCTGGATCATACTTATAAATACTGGGACAGGGTCATTAAGGAAGCCATCAAAATTAAACTACATCCAAACAAATACAACAGGGACTGCGGACTTCATGTTGTTGTAGTGTTTAACGCCCGCTTTTACTACTACGGCACCGCAGGCGGTGACACTGATGATACATGAAGATGGAGCACCGGTGGAATGAAATGGCGGGGGAAACCGGAGTACCCGGAGAAAACCCGCCCTGACGCCGCTTCGTCCACCACGAATACCACATGCGGGTCCCTGGGATCGAACCCGGGCCGCCTAGGTGGTAGGCGAGCGCGCTAACCGCTCGGCCACGGCGCCGCCTCTGCGGACTTCAGCTAAGCCCTGCCTGGACAATAGACATGAAACACATCCTTTTTTTTTTTTTGTGGTGGGGAAAAAGGCTACTTACGCCCTAACCGCATGCAAGCATGCGAGTGTAAGACTCCTACCCGGGCTTCGAACCCGGGCAGCCTACTCACTAAAAAGCCCCACCGGAAGTCCAGAGGTCGAAACCTCGGTGTTGCAGTACCGCAATATTGCACCTGCGCATTCTATGGTGACGATGGAAGCTGCTTGCCAGAGGCAGTAACAGTGTGGTGATGCTGAAGGCCAGGAGACACTCATGACCTAAGCCCTGAGAGCCCCCTGGTAGCAGTCATTGGTGATAATGGTGAGTGGTGTGCTCTGATTTGTGTGATGAAATGAAATGGTCATGATTGATGAATGAATGATGATGGCTGAATCCTGGAGTGAATCAGTCGGGGTATGCCGTGCACTTCATCGCACGACACAGCTCCGTGCAGGGGCGGCCACCATGGATATGGAAGCCCCCTGCCTTGGCTCTTGAAGGTAGGAACTGCGGTGGTTGTTGTCGAGCTTGTGGTGGCTCCTTAGTGCGGCGAGTCTGAGTTGCGACCTCCCTGGTGGTGGTCGTGTTGGTAGTTGGGATCTCGAGCCGGCCAAGCGTCTGCTTAATTGGCTCGAGAGCCTCGGTGACATTCCTCTGGATTGTGCCACATGCTGTGGCGGAGATTGTGGCGAGTGTTTCCTCAATAGCAGCCAGGCGGGTGCTGACGTTCAGTAGCTCCGCGTGGAGGTCCTGAATCGCATCCCGTAACTCCTGGTTGACTGCGGGGACTGGTGGTGCTACCGGGGTGTTGTAGTCACCGGAGCTGGTTGTGTTGTGCTGGTCGTTGCTGCTCGCGTTGTTGTGTAGGTGTGCTGTTCCGTTGTGAAGTTCTGCGTGGATGGAGAGGGCACTGTGCCTGGCCTGTATAATGGCCGAAGCCATTACAGGTGGCCCAGTACCGGCGGCGGTGTCTCAGGTCGTGACCCTTGCACTTCGCTGTCAGTGTCCGGGCACCGCAATAGTGGCACCGCGGGCTAGCAGAGCAGGTCTCGGCCTGGTGGCCGAACTGGCAGCAGCGGCGACATGGGACCAGGCGATCCGTTCTACTGGCCTCAATGCGCAGGCGTTGCCCTAACAAGGGCAGCTCCGCCGTCAAGGCAGCTTCCCGGTCGGCCTGGTCCGCGAACTCCAGCCTTACCATCATGGTAGGGCCGCGATCAGTGTATATTCTCGTGGCCCTGACGCTGGACTGCCACAGTTGCCTGGCGGCTGACAGTAGGTAGCGGCACGGAAAGTCCCGTGGAACTCCGCACACTACTGCACTATGCCGCCAAGAGGAAGCTGTGGGTGGCGGTGGTGGCGGCGTCGGCATCAGCTGGCGGAGCTAGGTTGGCGGCGGCGTGTGCGGTGGTTCCGCCGCGACTGCTCGTGGCGGAGGTTCAGCCACGACTTGTGAGACTGGGCGGCTGGCTGGTAGCGGCTGTCGCTCTGACTTGGCGCGCTGTGGCGGTGAATCCGGCAAAGTTCTCTGTGGCGTGTCGGCTCGGGCCAAGACTGAAGTCTTTTGCGCGGCTTTTGTGCTGGTCTTCGCCGTTTTCTTTTTACCCATGTTGACGTTCTTATGAGCTTCCTTCTCAGTGAAGTCAGCCAGTGAGAGAATGGGTGGGTGTCACAAGAGGGAATCCACCGTGGTGGAGCCTCTAGACAAATGCCATACCAGGACAAGTCCTTTACTGGCTCAATTGTATATATTTAATTGGGACTGTGGTAAGACGGTGGAATTGTTGATTGGGATTGGTTGACTGGAAGACATAGAGTTGGTTGCTGTGTTGTTATTGGTTTTTTTTGTTGATTTTTGAGTCTAGTTTTGACCAAGTATGAGTCTGGGACGTTTGTAGGTTTCCCCGGGGTCAAGATCGTATTCCCCGAGGCCATGGATAAGGGCATTAAAGCTATGTGGAAGGGAATTGTAGAAAGTATGAGATAGGGATAGAATATGGTCTGTAAGGGTTTGGATGGAAAGGTCTCTGTGAATGTCTCTGTTAGGGATATACCAGTCTGCGTCTACTGATATACGTAGAAATCTGTTCTGCAGGGTTTGCAGGCGTTTCGGGTGCGATTTTGCAGCGATTCCCCAGACTTGGCATCCGTAGGTAATAGCAGGGCGGAGGACGCTTATACAGGAGCAGTTTGCTGCGAATGGACATCGTGGACTTTCTGTTGTACAGCGGGTATAACATAGCCATCCTACCGTTGATTTTGTTGGATATGTACTCGATGTGGGGTTTCCAAGTAAGCCTATGGTCCAAGTTGACACCAAAATATTTAGGTTGGTTGGACCAGTTCACTCTACCTCCAGCTATTTGTAGTTCTGGAAGATCTTGTACCAGTCTTCTGGTAAAGGTGACTGCCTGGGATTTTCCAGGGTTGATTTTTAGGCGCCAGGTTGAGAACCAAGCTGTTAGTGAGTCTGCATACCTCTTTAGCCTGTTTGCTGCTACTCTGGGATTAACAGAGGCAGTGGCAATGGTAGTGTCATCAGCGAACTGGTAGAGTGAACACCCCTGGTAGGATGGCAATGAATTGATGTAAATGAGAAACAGAAGAGGCCCGAGTACACTTCCTTGAGGGACTCCTGCATGTATTGACCTTGATCTTGAAGATACGTCTTCTTTACAAACTGAGAAGGTTCTATTTCGGAGATAGGAATGAATCAGATGTGTCATGTGGGGAGGAAAATTGTAATTAATCAGTCTGTAAAGGAGCCCCTCGTGCCAGACTGAGTCGAATGCGCGTGTGATGTCCAGGAATAGTGAAACAACAAACTGCCTGTTATTGAAGCCCTTAATGATGTCATCCACCAGTCGAAGTAGTTGGTGTATGGTGGAGTGCCACCGGCGGAAACCAAACTGTTCTGGCCTAAGTAGCTGGATGGTATCTAAGGTGGTTTGAATCCTAGATTGTACTATCTTCTCAAATATTTTGCTGATGGATGGAAGCAAGCTTATTGGCCGATAGCCTTCTGGTGAAGAAATATCCTTCCCTGGTTTCGGCAAGGTGATCATTTTAGCATGCTTCCATGCCGTTGGGAAGTACGCCAGATGGAGTAGGGCGTTGAAGAGGTGTACAAGTAGGTCCATCCAGTTTTGTGGTAGGACCTGTAGAGCTGCATAAGGTATATTGTCATACCCTGATGCCTTATAAGGGGCCACAGATGATATGTAGTGTTGAACTTCTACTTTGGAAGTTGGAGTAATTTCTGGCAGAAAAGGCCTGGACAAGAACTCAGACATCACGTCGAGGACCAGGTCACTAAGATCCATGTCACAAGTGTCGGCTGGATGGAAAGTTTTTTCCAAAAATTCGGCCATCAATTCCACCTTTTTTCTGGCTGATTGAGCTATTTGATTGCCTTGGCGAAGGGGTTTGTCCTGGACGGGTAAACGAAGCAATGCCTTGGACATGCGCCAAAGGGATTGATCTTCAATGTCGAGCGAAGATAGCTTTCGCTCCCATTGGTGATTCAGATGTTCAGCAAGCTCCAAACTCAGGACACGTTGAAGTCTATTAAACTCCCTTCGATCCAGGGGGAAACCAGAGTGTTGAGCTCGGCGACGTGCTCGATTCTTCGCCGCAATCAGCTCTCGAAGATGGCGAGGCAACTTCTTAACTGCCTGGGCTGGGCCTCGGCTTGGTGGTGTTGCCTGTGCTATGGCTGCAGCTATAGAGGTGTTTATGTTTTGAACCAGCGTGTCTGCATCTTGTATTGTAGTGCATGGTTCAATTATCGCTGGTAACTCAGCCATTATGTTTCTGAATTCTTGCCAGTTTACTCTCCTTGGAGAGGGAATCAGTCGCTGTGGTTTGTAGTTAGGCCTGGTTTGAAATAAAAGCAGCAGGGGGTAGTGATCTGATGATAGTTCAGGCACTGTGTAGACTTGTGGATGCAAGGTGGTGTTCTTAATAAGGGCAATATCCAGCCAATCTGGGGGTCGACGACCTTCATAGTCCATTGTGGGCGAGGATGGCGAGAGTACCACTATGTTGTTGGTGAGTACGTAGCGTTCCAAAGCTCTACCCCGAGGATTGAGTACCGTGGAATTCCAAGCTGGGCTTTTTGCGTTGTAATCCCCCATGGCGATGGTTGCCGTGTTGCTGTCGAATAATACATCCAACTCCCTGTTAAAGATGGGACGACGAGGGGGGATGTAGACTGAAAAAAGTCTAATTGGCCCTTTGTTGGTTTCGACTTGGATTCCAGTGGTTTCCAGGTTGTTAGTTGGGGTAGTAAACAGCTGGTGATGTTGTATGCTACGTCTCACATATATGGCAGTTCCTCCATAGTCATCGCCTCTATCTGTACTGTAGCAAAGCATACCTGGAATGGTAGCTTTGTTTGGTGGAATTAGGTGCGTTTCCTGCACCAGAAGCACATCAATTCCCTTGGAGGCCACAAAATTGGTAGTTTCTCTTAGTTTGTACCTTATGCCATTAGCATTCCAGGAACAAACTTTGAGAGATTGAATATTCGGTCTTCCGTCCTGTCTAGCACCCATGATGGATAGTAAAGGCGAGAACTGTGTGGACGAAGATGGTGTATGGATGTATATGTTGTGGCCTTGCTTTGAGAGCTTCAGCAAGGAAAGCTCTATGGGGATTTGCCTCATAGTATTGAGGAAAGCTCATCAGGAACGGTTGGAAGTATAGAGGTTTGCTGATGTTGCTGCGGCAGTGCTACTCCTGTAGTTGGCTGCTGTTTCTGTTGGCGGGGAGCTACACCTGTAGTTGACTGCTGCTGTTGCTGTCGAGGTGCTCTCTGCCGTGTTATTCGCTGTTGGGCAGGTTGTTGTGCCCCAATTGTTGTTGCCGTGTTGGTAGGTGGCATGTTGGGTGATGCCACTGTTTGCCTCTGTGTCTGTGGTGGTGTGACAGTAGTTGGAGCGGGCTGTGGTTCTTGTTGACCTGTAGTGGCCGCTGCATAACTTGGAAAGGTTATGGGGGTCTTGCTGGGTAGTTCGGGCCATCTAGCACCAGTGAAGGCCTCTCTTGGCAGTTCCAGGTTATGTGGAACTCGAGATCGGGCGTTGTATTTGGACATATGTCCCTGCTTGTTAGCCATGAGCTCCAAACGAGCTTCCTGCCACACCGGACACTTGGCATAGCGACAAGAGTGAGAATCCCCACAATTGCAACATCTTGGCTTCGAGCCTGGTATAGCCAGCCTCTGGCAGTTCACTCTTTCGTGACCTGTCTCACCACAGAAAGCGCAAACTGGTAGCAGCAGACAGCCAGCAGCATTGTGCGTGAATTCCTGGCAGTTAGTACACTGCTGTGGTCTTGGTGGTGGTTTAAATGTTTCCACCCTGATGATAGCGTGAAACATGTGCGTCTCTTTAAAAATGTTGCGCACATTGTCTGTTTTCTTCAGGGCAACTCTGAAGTGAGGCAGTGGTTGAGGATTAGGACCTCTGGTGGTCAACTGGGCAACACGTTCCACCGTGTACCCTTTATTGGTGAGTAGCTCCATAACCTCATCAACGGTGATGAACACCGGGATGCCCTTCAGGGTGACATGAAGGAAGTGGTCTTCAGGAAGGAGCGTAGCAACACCTTCGATCTGATTCTGTTCCAGGTGCTTGCGTAAATGTCGGTAATCGTCCGGCGATGTAGGGATCAAGGTCACTGTACCTCGTAGATTTCTGAGGCTGAAGTTGACCTTGTCCGTTGGGACGGAGTTCAAAATTTTCCTGGCATCTCATGGGTTACGCAGGAAGATGGGCGTGGGTCTTCTTGGTTTCTGTTGCAATGGCTGTACAACATTAGGAGCTGCAGGAACAGTGTCACTTGCTGGGATGGTAACATCTTCTTCCATGCACTCTGGTGCAGGGTCTGGCGCAGTAGAGGTAGAGGCCAGAGCCTGAAAAGGATTGGCCGTGACTACTGGAGCTGAGGCAACCACAGGAGATGGAACGTTCCTCTTCCTCTTTGGTTGTACAGTTTGCCATTGTGGGGATTTAACAGCTTGCTCGTGGTGATACAAGTAAGTGTTAATGGCATTCACTCTAGCCCTATGGGCGGCCATTGCTCGGTAAAGTTGCGTGACATCCTTCCTGGGCACGTCTTCTTTAGGCAATAACTCCAGGAGCTGTAGATCGGCCTGGGTTATATAGGCGTGGAGGGGAAAAACCCGTTACAGGCGGAGGCCGACATGCTGAGGCCAACAGTGTGAGGGTCCCTGCGCCCTGAAGGGGGAGGGTTACTCACTAAAAAACCCCTCCATGTGTTAGTTCGTACAATGCTAAAGGTTTCGTGCATCATCGTGCTTTAGTCGGGTCCCGCATAGCACCCCGGTTAGTAATTGAAAGCTTTAAGCTGGCACGAGTTCATTCGAGCGAGTCAATTGTTGCTTTTTGGTAATGCCCATGAAACCTGGACATGACCAAGAGAGATAAATGCATTGTTAAATTTGTATTGATATTAGACGCAGTTACGCTTACTTATGATTAGGTTGCACAGGCATAGGCCTGTTAGTCATGATGTAATTTGTGCGATGCTTAAGTCTAGGGTTGCACAGGTATTTACCTGCAAGTCGTTATTATATCTGCTAATGTTACTGCTAGCATACCTAAGGTTATTCGTGCAATTTGAGCTTATATCTAGTGTTGCACAGGTATTTACCTGCCAGTCGTTATAGTATTTGCTGATGTTAGAGTTAGTGTAACTGAAGTTAATCGTGCAATATTTGAGCTTATATCTAGCGATGCACAGGTGAAACCTGCAAATCGTTGTGAGATAAGCTAATGTTAGTGTTAGAGTGAAAAGATATTTTCGTGCAATAATTAGGCTTATGTCTAGTGTTGCACAGGTATGTACCTGCAAGTCGTTAGAATCAGCTAATGGTCTGTGATTTTTACACATGTTTTATATAAGTGTTATCGTGCTTGATTTCTTCTTTGTCTGCCCTAGACAGGCAGGTCTTGTAAAAGCGTTTGTCCTGGTCTCGCCGTGTCGTCGGAGTGTCCTACTCCATCATACGGTGGCCCGCTTTCACCGCGCACGTAGGACACTGGTGGGAGGCCCTAGTTCTCCCGGTCCGCCTCGGCATTGCCGAGGGCTTGTAGGGCTCTGTGGCAGGCTGCGGTCTGAAACAGGGAATAAGGAAGGTTTAGTTGTGAGGTGAGAGGGTACAGTCCTCTGTCAAAGTTTCATTTAGTCATGTAGTAGGTTGTTCAAGAATTCCTCTACTTCCGAGTTATTTGAAGTTAAATTTCTGTCGAAAAGCGCTAGCGGTCTAGCGTGTTTATAAATTTCCATGGTATAGTTACCTAGGTTCGTTACTAAAGGGTTGTGATGTTTATGCAAGTGTTTATATGTATCGTGTGATAGCTTTTTAATGAATTGCTCTATCGTGTGCATGTTTAGTTCGTCGTGTAATAGGTCCGCTGGTGCCGTGTAGGGCACTTTTGCTACCAGTCGCAGTATTTTATTTTGTAGCCTTGTAGGCGCATAATATGTGTTTTTGCGGCATAACCCCAAACCGGAGCAGCGTAAGTGAGTATAGGGCGGATAAGCGTCTTATATAATGTTAGTCCCATTTTGAGTTTTAGTTGCGAGTTCATGTTTATAAGGGGATATAGTTTGCCTATTTGGGCGTTCGCTTTTCCTCTTATTTGGAATATATGCTGCTTCCATGTGAGTCCCTGGTCCATTTTAAGCCCTAACCAGGTAACTGTGTTTTTCCACTCAATGTTCTCTCCAAATATGGTGAGTGGTGGAAGCTGGTGTTTTCCTAATGTGTGGTTGACTCTTTTGGTGAATATGATAGCCTGCGTTTTCTTGGCATTCACCTTAATTCTCCATTTGGTGAACTAATCCTGTAGCTCGTTAAGGGCGTTTTGTAGCCTCCTGTGTATAAACTCGACTTTCCCCGATTGCGCTACGATTGCCGTGTCATCTGCATAGATGAATAAGTTCGTGTTGTGTGTTTTCGGGATATCGTTCATTGTTATATTAAAGATAATCGGCCCCAATATACTTCCTTGTGGGACTCCCGCTTTTATAGGGCGGGGGGAAGAGAGGTGGTTGTTAACTCTGGACTGGAATGTCCGATTGTGTAGATAGTTTGCGATTAGTTTAATTAGAGAGTCGTGTATATTTAGTGTTTTGAGCTTCTTGAGCAGGCCCGCGTGCCAAACTCTGTCGAACGCGCGTTCTACATCAAGTAGAAGTGCGCCTGTCGATTTTCGGATGTTGAACCCATGCGTGATGTGTTCTGTGGCTCTCAGTAGTTGCAGGGTTGTGGAGTGGCGAGCGCGGAATCCGAATTGTTCGTTTATAGTTGTTTTGTTTGATTAGTTGTGCATTTAGGCGTTTTAGTATTACTTTTTCGAGTAGTTTTCCCAGTATGCTTAGTAGACTAATTGGTCTGTAGCTCTGTGGGTTCGAGAGGTCTTTGCCGTTCTTGGGAAAGTGTACGACTATAGCTGACTTCCATCTGTTAGGGTAGTACCCTTTCTCTAGCACATAATTGAAGATTTTGGATAGTAGTTTGATGGCATCTTCGGGTAGGTTAGCTAAGGCTACCGCCGGGATGCTGTCTGGCCCAGGGGTCTTTCGTTTCGGTAGATGTTTAATGAGCCATTTGATTTCGCTGGGACATGTTTTTCTTATTTTATTGTGAGTTATTTGGTCTTTATATTCGCGCGTTTCTTCTTCGGTTTCGGCGGTGAATTGTGGGCATAAGGGAGTGGTGTTTGGGGTTAATGTTTCTTGTAGTGCGTCCGCGAGTGCATTTGCTTTTTCTTTATCGGTGGTGGCTATGTTTTGATTTGTATGGAGTGGAGGGATTTGCACTTTATCGCGTGTTAGGCAGCGAGCTATTTTCCACACTGAGTCTCGTTCATAATCGAGATTCTCCAGTGTGTTCTGCCATTGCCTCGAGACGTGATTTGCGATCCTTTCGCTTACTAGGCTATTTAGGTGTTTAACGTACTCGAGGTGTGTTAAGTGCCGCGGTTTTTGCCATTTGTGTCTGGCTCTGTTCCTTTCGGCTGTTAGAGAGGTTATGTCTTGTGGGAGTTTAGTTTGATGTTGCCTAGGCTGGCTCATAGGCACAGAGGCAGCTGTAGCTATTTTTATGGCCTTTTCCAATTGGATGACCGCTTCGTTGGTGCTTTCGTTAGTGTTTGATAGGACAGTGGGCAAGTTTTTGCTTACAGTGTCTGCAAATTTGTCCCAGTTCGCTCTGTTATAGTTTGGGCGTATAAGTGGCGGGATTAGAGCTGCATTGCCCTCTAGGGTAATTATGAGGGGCAGATGGTCGGATGACAGCTCATTCATAACTTTGAGATGTGTTCTGCGTGTTATGTTTTTGGACAGGGCTAGATCTAGCACGTCAGATCTTTGTGTCCTGCAATATGGAACGTAAGTATGTTCCTCTGGAGTATGGATTAAGAAGTCCGAGTTGTTTTCGAGGTGTAATAAAGCTCATCCCTCTTTATTTGTCTCGTTGCATCCCCAAATTTGGTGTTTCGCATTGAGATCACAGGCAATTAGGGCCCTATTGTGCTGCTGCGTTAAGTCCGTTATATCGGATGTTATTAAAGTACCTGGGGGGGGGCATAGGCCGCCGTTATGAGCACTTTGTTGTTGTCGAGTGTAATTAGTACGCTGGTGGTTTCCAAATTTTGGAGTTGCGCAGGGGAGGTCAGGTCGTGTTGTATATCGTGTTTAATAATGACCGCGGTGCCACCCCCGCGCCCGTCTCTGTCTGTTCGGTGCGTCGTGTATCCGGGAATGTTGAATCTATGGTTGTCTTTAAGGAGAGTTTCTGTGATAAGGGCTATATGAATATTGTTACGGGAGAGGAATTCCTGTAACAATATTCATATGGCCCTTATCACAGAAACTCTGCTTAAAGACAACCATAGATTGCCAGTGAGTCTCACATCCACAGCAGTAACTACAGTGATTCTAGACAAGTACTGACCCTCAAGAAAACACTGTGGTCGGTGACAAACACAGCCCGAAACAGCAGGCCCAAACACAAATCGTCACCTGGGAACGACCTAGTGCTTGTGGGGGTGTATGACCCGCCGGATGGGCGCTTCTATGAAGCGCGTGGCGCCGCACGTGGCGCCGCGGATATCATTGACTTCGTGATCACCAAAAACATACCATTTCACTTGGACCTCTCTGTAATTAACGCTCTGGACTCTGATCACAACCCTGCTGTGGTCGACGCAGACGTTAATCTCACTGCTCTGGGAGTGCCGGACTGGGAGGAAGAAGTAGACTGGGATGCAGCCGTCCTAGCCCTTCAAAACTCCGTGGAAGCACGTCCTCGAATAGACTTGATAGAGGCTCTCGAGGAGGTAGCCACGGGGTTCTCAACCTCTGTCCTAAATGCGGTGCGTGCTCATACGCACCGCATTCCTACCGACGTACCAAACCCTACAGCTATCCCTGAGTCGTATATATCGACTCAGCAGCCGCAGCTGCTACCACCCTCGCCCCACCCACTGAAGTTCCATTGACTGCAATTCCCAGCCGACAATCCAAGGACCAGCATTCCAACAAGAACCAGATGACGGAGGAAGAGCTTAAAGCACTTGAAATAGACCTACTGCAGAAGGAAATCGACGACCTCAAGGGGAAGATCAGCTACTACCAGAATGTGCTGGCTAACATGGACGGGGATTCCCAACAATTTTCCAAATTTGCGCAGGACCTCGGGTTCTGCTACAAAGAGCATGCCATCAAGAAGCGGCGACTTGTCATTCTTAGTGAGGGATTGCGACAAGTACCCGTGGGAAACAAACGAAGCAGAGGCAGCGCCGGGAAAGTGTGTCCGACAGTGAATCTCCCGGCCAGCAGCGCCAAAAGAGAGTTGCAAAGCTCAAAACGCCGCCACATCCCCTCCCCTCGAGCAACTCATATGCGCCGCTGAGGGCAGAAATAGATGTAGAACCCGAGGACGAGACGTCAGGGGATCCACAACCCGCAATAGCCTCCACCTCAAAAAACCCCTTCCCTAAGCTACCTCCTGCCAAAGTCACCATGCAAACACCAAAACAAAAAAAAAAAAAAAAAAAAAAAGCCACACAACCCACCATACCCACCCCCACCACCGCCCCAACCACATCCAACAACGCAGCAACGGCAACAGATAGCCAAAAACCACCCCGCATCATAATCCCTGACGTCCAGCAGATTGTAAAGGTCCTCCACATCCTGCGTGGCTCCCTTCAAGCTGGCACATACAAGCTACAGACAACTAGGGACTGCTTAAAGCTCTTCCTCCAGCGGAAGCAGGACGCGAACCCGACGATGCAGCTACTGAAGGACGCCGGAGTAGAGAATTACAGCTTTACTCCACGTGGGGATCAGCCTCTTCGCTACGTTATTAAACGTCTTCCTGCTGAATTAGAGGAACAATACGTAAAAGAGGATATGGTCCAAAAAGGCTACACCGGCGTCCAGGTGCGTCAGCTGACTTCACGTGGCAGGCCCCTGCCAAACTTCCAGATAAGTGTTGACAGGACCACCGACAATCAAAAACTTCTGCAGGAACGAGAGGTGTGCCATATGATGGTCACCGTGGAGGTCCTGAAAACCAACCAAAACATAATACAATGTTTCAACTGCCAGCAGTTGGGGCATACATTCAGGAACTGCAATATTACCTCCCGGTGTGTCCTTTGTGGTGACCTCCACCGCCTGGCTGACTGTCCAAAAAAGGCGAAACAGGGCGTTGTACACCACTGCGCTAATTGTGGGGAAACACATCCTGCCAGCTACAGGGGTGCGAGACGTTTCGCAAGGAACGTCACAGCCGTCAACTGGCATCCATAGCCAGGAACTCTTCCAGTGCTCAGCCAGGGCCAAAACCCATCATACACCCGGCCCTGGTTCAAACAGGTATCTCCTTTGCGGGAGCTACCGGAGGGCAAAAGGCACCAGTGCCACCACAGAATGGTCCACCTCCACAACCCCAACGGCGCCCACGGGTGACCTGAGTGGGTTAAAAGATATATTAAACATTTTTAAGGACATCAATTTACCATCATTATTGATAAAGGTGCAGCCTTTCCTGGCCAAATTCAAAAACTGCAGCAGCACTTGGGAGAAAATAGAGACCATCATATGTCTCCTCTCAGCCCTTTTAGAATAAATGGCCCATGTAAGGGGAGGCACAACTTTAACTCGCGCACTCCTGTGGAATGCAGACGGCATCCACAGGAAGCAACACGAACTTGAAAACTAGCTGCGGCGTAACAAAATTGACGTCGCATTCATCTGCGAAACAAAATTAAACCATGAACACACTTTTAAGCTCCAGGGGTATCAAATCTTTCGAAACGACAGAATTGGCACACAAGGGGGAGGGACTGCTATTTTGCTCAGAAGTACTATTGCCCATGCTTCTGTCACGTTGCCTGTAATGGCAGCGTTAGAGTGCACGGCTCTTAAAACACGTGTTAATAGTGAAACGGTGATGCTGGTAGCACTTTATCGGCCCCCCAACTCCCCAGATTTCATACGTGACCTGGAACAAATCCTCGCTTTAGAGGAGCATGTTATAATTGCAGGAGATTTCAATGCCCGGCACCCCTGTGGTTTTCACGCCGGGCAAACGCGGCGGGAAATCTCCTGGTTGAATTTATAACTGATAATGATGACATTGAGGTACATCTTCCCCCAGAACCCCCTTTCTGGCATCGATCAGGGCACTTTGACCCTGAGATTTTGGACATCGTACTAACAAAAAATGCGACACTGTTAAATAACTTTACTGTTTATCACAGCCTGGACTCCGACCATCTTCCTGTGCATTTCGACATACAGGGTGGCATTTCAGCCAGTGCCTCTCGCCCTCAAAGGAGAGCTGAGACCGACTGGAATAAGTTCACCATCGAAATGCACGGGATGGCGCAACCCAGGCTGTCATACTATAGCGAGGCAGACATAGATGTCGCCATTGAAAACTTCACTGCCTCGCTACACACAGCCAAGAGAAATGCTACCACATACACCACAGGACCACCCGGTTTTTGCACGTACCCCGAGGTAGAGCAACTCATTGCGCGGAGACGACGCTTGACAAAACTGTGCCGATACACCCGTCAGCCTGAATATAAAGTGCTAGCAAAGTGGCTACGCAACATCATTCGGCAACAAATTAAAATCAATAAAACTCAACAATGGGAAAACAAAATGCTGAGTACCACACATTCGGACTCTTCTTTGTGGAAATTACTCAAGGCTTTCAAAGTTTCCACGAGCGTCAACTCCGCAACTGAGGCGCTGCACACTCAAAGCGGCTTGCACTTCTCCGCAGAGGAGAAAGCCGAGGTTCTCGCTGACTGTCTCCAAGACAGATTCACCGAAAACCCAGTGATCAACTGTGAAATAGAACGGGAGGTCCAGACATGGGTACAAACCTGGGTGGCGCAGAAGCAAGAGCAACAACTACAAACCATAACACCACAGGAAGTTTACAAGCTCATTAGGAAATTGCCTAATGGGAAAGCTGCCGGTCCAGACAAACTGACTAATGAGGAACTTAAGCATCTCCCGAGAAAAGCTCTGGTGCAACTAACAAAGATATTTAACGCCTGTTTGCAGCAAGGCTATTTCCCCTCTACTTGGAAACGAGCTAAGGTTACCATGCTCCCAAAGCAAGGGAAAAGCACCAGACAACCGCAAAACTACCGCCCCATTACTCTTTTGTCTACTATTGGTAAATTGCTCGAAAAATGTATCCTTTCTCGACTTCAAAACAAGTCTCGGCAACACATGAACTCTCAAATTCACAGTTTGGGTTTAGAAAAGGACATTCCACTGAACTACAGCTCCTCAGACTAACTGATGACGTAACAGAGCAATTTAACAATGGGGCTTCAACGTTGGCGCTATTTCTGGACGTAGAAGCTGCATTTGACCGGTGCTGGCACAATGGCCTTATTTATAAACTGCACCACAATTTCCCGGCTCTTCAAAATTATCTATACTTGCTGCATAATTTTCTAGAAAAAACGGCAGTTTTACGTCCAAGTGGGCGCTCCTCCTCTCGGGAGCGAGTGATGCGGGCTGGCGTTCCACAAGGGGCAGTAATGTCCCCTTTTCTGTATATATTATTCACCAATGATTTGCCAGTGGACGCCAGATGCAAGGTCGCCATGTATGCTGACGACACTGCAATATACAACTCCCATAGAAATCCACGTTTTGGCCTTGCAGAAATGCAACGCTATGTGAACAACTTCCTCTTATGGCAACATGACTGGAAAATCAAAATTAATCCCGATAAATGCCAGCTGATTCATTTCTCTAAGCGGCGTCACACTTTGGCAATGGACCTAACGGTCGGTGGTCAAGTATTGCACTGCCGTCAGCAAGTTAAATACTTAGGTGTCACCTTGGACCGCACAATGTGTTGGTCCACCCACATAAAAATAGCGCCAATAAAGGCAGACAGCGGCTAAAGTTGTGCGCCCCCATCTTCCGTAGTAAACAGTTGCGACTGAAGTCAAAACTGATACTATATAGGTCATTTATTCTCTCGGTGGTCCTGTATGCATGTGTGGCCTGGGCTAATGCCTCCAAAACTGCCCTCAAACAACTCCAAACCCTCCAAAACCTCTCCCTCAGAAAGATCCTCTCTGCTCCACTCCTCACCACCACCCAAACTCTTCACTTCGAAACCCGTATCCCGTTCATCCCGGAGGCAATAGACAAAAGAGCAGTGGCGGCATGGACGCGGATTAGGAACCACGAAAATGACGTGATCGCTAACATCGGCAAAGGCGAGTCGAAGCACCGCAAGCATACTAGGATAAAAATGTTCTAGAAGCGGCTCGGCTCGCTGACTAATGCGCGTGCACGCAACCTCGTTCCTAAGTCACATACATGTTCCGACAGAGGCCTTCGCCTCGGAAAATATACAGGAGCTGCCACCGCGGGACAGTGTATATAGTGTCAAAAATGTAAATAGTGTAGTGCGCTGGGAGGCATACTTTTGGTGTGCCCAATGACGATGTGTGTGTATGTGTGTATGAGTGTGTGCGTGGGTGAATGCGTGCGTGTATGTGTCTGTATATAATTTGTAAATATGTACATATGTATATATAACCCAAAGACGAAACAGACAAAAGACAAAAGAAAACTATTCTCGGTGACCTACAGATGGTCACCGTATGGGTTTTTGTATATAGCGAAAACTGTAAATATGAACAAAGTGAACTGTAAATCAATGTAAATATAGCTTGTAAGCCGGGCTCAATGTACCGGCACCAGGCCAATACTTTTACAATAAATAACTTGAAACTTGACTCCTAGCATGACAAACATCCCTGTAGAGACACTTTCGAAACCATCGCGCAGGTTAAGCCGTATGACGGCTAGGTACTGCGGTAAAGACACTCGGGCGGGGGAATCAGCGTCCCCGCTCGACTCGAACTGCCTCTATCTCTGGAGCTAACGGTCAGTCCCTAGACCTCATTCTGGTGTCAGAAACACATCTCCATCAGAACGTAACATCCCGACTCCAGGGCTATCACTGTCTCAGATCGGATCGCGTTGGCCGCCGTGGGGGCGGCACAGCGAGCTTCGTGAAGAACAGTGTGGTCCACAAACCCGTCCAGCTCCCTCCACTTCAAACCCTAGACGCCATGGCCACTTGTGGCCACCTCGGAGGTACTGAAGTCCTGATGGTGTCTGCTTATCACCCACGCCAGAGGCAGTTCGTTCCAAACGACTACCTCTCCATCCTTGCCCTACATCCTCATGCCATTATTGCCGGGGACTTAAATGCTAAGCATCAGCGCTGGCATAGCGGCCCCCGTGCAGACGCTAGAGGCAACGAAATTATCAGAATGATAGACGCGGACCCTCAACTTAGAGTAGAGGGTCCCTGGCAACCCACCCATTACCCGCGAGGTCTTAGTCGGCGAACCGTCATAGACTTCGCAATCATCAAGCACTTTCCATATCATCTATCACTCACATCGGTCAACGAACTTCATTCAGACCATAATGCCGTGTTGGCCATCATTAACACCACGAGGTCCCGATTCAACATCGGATCGTCGACTGGGACTGCGTCAGAAGTTGCCTGAATGGCTCCATCCCCGCCAACCCCAACATCACAGACATCCCAACCCTAGAAGTTGCGGTCTCTTCCTTGACCTCCGTCGTGAAGCGAACCGTGCACAACCTCACTATCCACACCCCAGCTCCTCTTCGTCCTGATGTCCTGCCTTTAGAGCTTATTTTGTTCATCCGCCGCTCTTGGGCGGCTCGCAGGCGCTACCAGAGGCACCGCACGCCCCATCACCTAGCGGTTCTAAGGCGTTTACGCCACTAGGTTCGTCTCCGTCTACGCGAGCACAGAGTGGGCGCGTGGGAGGACACGATGACTCGTTTGTACCCGGAGGATGGTGACGTGTGGAAGATCGCCAAGCGACTCAGGAACCGAGGAGGTTCACACACCTCACCTACGCAAGGCACCCGAGGCCTGGCCTATGAACCCCAAGCCAAAGCAAATGTGTTTGCTGAGTATCTGGAGAGGACTATGCGTCCTAGAGATGATACGCAGGACCTAGACTTCTCCGACCGTGTAAGCCAGGAGGTACGTCGATACGTTCGACGTCCTCATGAGGAGGCGGATCGGCTTCCCATCATCAAGCCAAGTGAGCTCCAGGGCGTACTCCGGCGCCTCGACCGCAAAAAGGCTGCGGGGCCTGACGGGTTAACCCCTGCCATGCTCCGCCACCTTCCTTTCAAGGCCGTGTTCTTTCTCACTAAGGTCTTCAATATGTGCCTCGCCCTTAGTCACTTTCCACGCGAGTGGAGAGAGGCCCGGGTGATCTGCATATTGAAGCCAGGGAAAGATCCGGTTCATCCTGCAAACTACCGTTCCATAAGTCTCCTGTCTGTACTCTCGAAAGTACTCGAGAGGCTTATTCTAGTCCGCTTGTCTCCCATTTTGGGGGACATTCAAGCCATCCCTCCCCATCAGTTTGGGTTCCGGCCTGGCCACTCAACATCTCACCAGTTGCTGCGTGTGGTGGAGGCTGCCGCCCTGGGTTTCCAGGACAAAGCCTATACCGCCGCGGTCTCTCTAGATGTTGAGAAGGCCTTCTCTACGACCTGGCATGCCGGTCTCCTCCGGAAACTCATCCAACTGGAGCTACCCACACGCCTAATACACCTGTTACACTCATACCTGAAACACAGATCCTTTGTGGTCGCAGTTGCGGGAAACAAATCTACACGAAGGTCAATCAGAGGCGGAGTCCCTGAAGGTTCTGTGTTGTCCCCTACACTGTTTAGCGTATATGTGGCCGACATTCCATCCGAGCAGCACGTTAACATAGCCCAGTATGCTGACGACGTGCTCCTATACTGCACAAATAAACAACCTCGCAGAACTTTTCTCCTCATACAGCGACACCTCCACCTCATCCAAGAGTGGTGTAGGCGTTGGCGATTGTCCATCAACCCGGAAAAAAGCCGTGCCATACTTTTCACCAAACGCTGCTTTCCCGCCAACTTCCCCACATTTACTTACCTTCGCAGAAGGATAGAGTGGGTGGATAGCATTACCTACCTGGGAGTGAAGCTTGATAAGGGCCTTACTTTTCGGGAACACATCAACGACCTATCAGCGCGGACCGGCGATTGCCTCACTGTACCCCGTGCTGCGGTCGGGGATGCCAATTCCCTTAAAGCTACGCCTCTTTCGGGCTCTCATCATCCCTATCCTCCTGTACGCCTGCGAAATCTGGCTCATGGCTGCAGACACCCACCTCCTGCGTCTGCAACGTATACAGAATAGAGGTCTTCGGGTAATCTATTCTGTATGCCGTAGATTCCCTACGAGACTACTGCACGAAGCTCCCCCATCAACAGCGCAAGCTGAGCTTCTTACAGTCCTTCCAAGAGAAGCTTGGAAGTCTAAATCTTCTCCGAATATCCATATTTGGACCACCCATCAGCAGTGCCCAACGGTAGTTGCACGCTGAAATTAACACCCGACGAGGAGCATAAACCTATGCTACCTCCTAATAACCCACAATCCCCCCCCATTCTTCACCAGCCATCCTACAACATCCTAATCCTGTCATACAGTGGTTAAGCCCTAAAAGGGCAGGTACACGAATGACACACCTCGGGCTGTTCTCAGCCTGCCATTTGGTAGTCTAGTCTAACGGTCATTTTTCATTCTGACGAAGGCCATAGAGTTTACAATGGCTGAAAGCTCAATGTTTTTAAACCTCACACGGCTGATCACCCGAGAAGCTGTAATAAATGAAATGTATATTGAATTTTCTGGCTATAGCCTCGTAGTAGTATTTACTCTGGATGACTCTTGCATAACTAGTAAACCGTTAGGGATAGACAAATTCTTAATACACAAAAATGTAGATCTTACTAAAATATAAAATTTATGTCGGAATGAGTTTTCTTGTAGGGTGAACCATTTCGGAGATTCCTTGCTATGTGTGTGAGTTTCGGAAAACAACTTTCGTGAAGTGGAACATCGCTGTTCATTTTTTATATGTTAAGTGTGCAAAGAGAACGGAATGTCAAAGCTTTAAAAGGCTATCGCACAAAGCCTACTGTATTCTAATATTCCTCTTGCACCTACAAGGAAATAAGCAATAAGATAATTTCTGCAAATGTTTATCTCAACTGACACGAAGAAGATAGAAGAACAAGAGTTTGTAAGAATGGTTATAGAAGAGTAGAGAAAGTTATGTGAGTGCAACATATCAGCTTTTTAAAGATTGTGCAATGGCACGAGGCACTAACCCAGGAGCCGCCCCTGTTCTGGTAACATAAATAATACAATAAAACGGATATATCATATGCATCAGCCTGCTCTGTTCGGTTTGTGATAGGGTGTCTTTCTTTTAATGGTAGATTTTATGATGCTTTAATCTACGTTTAATAACATGGCTGAACAGGTAAAGTTGTTTTCGTGCTCATGTCAATAGACCTGAAACATTAAGGAGTCTCAATTCATGGCATTAAATTTAAAATTATATGGTTATGTTCCTCAATAGAGTACCACATAATTAAAAACACGTTTAATCAATTTTAATATACCATTTTAATAATGCATATTAAAATATTAACATCCCGAATCGAAACCCAGTGCAAACCATTATATCACGCAGCAACTGCTTAAATCGATATTCTATGAACATATTACAATGTTTCGGACATTGCTACATTCCATTATGGTTGCGTTCCACTTCTATTGGCAATAAAACTAAACGCAGGAGGGGAAAAATCTGATGTGTTGCACTCACATGACTTCCTCTACTTTCGCACTAACCATGTTTACAAACTCTTATTCGTGTTAGTTGAGATAAACATTTGTACAAATTATCTTATTGCTTATTTCCTTGTAGGTGCAAGGGGAATATTAGAATACAGTAGGCTTTGAGCGATAGTCAATTCTTTTAGAGCTCTGAGGTCCCGTTCTCTTTGCACGCTTAGCATATAAAAAATGAACAACGATGTTCCATTTCACGAAAGTTTTAAGTTTTCCGAAACTGACCCAAATAACCAGAAATATCTCCGAAATGATTCACCCTACAAAACATTTTATTTGGACATAAATTTTGTGTTTTAGCGAGATGTACATTTTTTGAAGAGAAAGATTTTGTCTATCTATTACGATTTATTCAAAAGTCATCCAGAGTAAACAGGACTACATAGGCTATAGCCAGAAAATTCAAAATATACACTTCATTTGTCATACAAACATCTTAAACATGTGGCATTTTAATCAAAATCGTAGGAGCCATTTTCAAGAAAATCAAAATTTTCGAAACATTTTCCATGTAAAGAGTGCTTTAGGGTGGGGATATTTTCTTCAAAATCTTCGTATCGCATCCTAGAAAGATATTAACCTCAAATATCAACGTTGATTTTTAACCGACTTTTCGTTTTTCAGTTATGCTGTCCACAGACAGACAGAGAGACAGACAGACACACACAGACACACAGGGACCTTTTTCTAAAAATGCTTTTTTTTTTTTTTTTTTTTTTTTTTTTTTTTTTTTTTTGGATTCAGGAGGTCTCAAAACATATATTTCCTATGAAATATCGACATCAAATTTTTGGGTGCAATACAATACTTTTATTTACCAGTAGAGAAAGTAAAAGGAATGACTTACCATTAGAGAATCGCATAAGTATTTCAAAGTTCAAACCAATGAAATGAATATCTCAGAAATGGTTAACTCTACAAAATAAAATATTGTGTGCTTTAAGGAGAGTTACACTTTTTGTGTAGTGAGGCTCCGTCGATCTACAACTTATGCAAAAGTCGTTCAGAATGAAAAAGTCATTCAGAGGATATTGTCAGAAAATTCAAGATATACATTTTATTTCGCATTTAAAACATCTCAAACATATGGTATTTTAATCAAAAGCGTTTCAGCCACTTTTGAGAAAATAAGGAGAATTTTGCCAGCGGTTCTTAGTTCATGATCTTCCCTCATGAGGACATATAAAGTTTGGTTTGAAGTAGGGGGATTCTTTCATAATCTTCACATCGCGTCTTTGGAAGGTTATGAACTTAAATACTAAATTTCGTACTTAAGAGACTTTTTAATTTTACTTTCTCTACTTTAGTATGTAGAGGAAATATTATATTCTACCCAAAAATTCGATGTCTAGATTTCACTGGACATATATGCTTTAAATTCCCCTGAATAAAAAAAAGCATTTATAGAAAAAGGTCCGCGCGCGCGTTTGTGTGTGTGTGTGTGTGTGTGTGTGTGTGTGTGTGTGTGTGTGTGTGTGTGTGTGTGTGTGTGTGTGTGTGTGTGTGTCAATCTGTGGACAGCACAACTCAAAAGCGAAAAGTCAGTTAAAAACCAAAGTTGGTATTTAAGTTTAAAATCTTTTAAGGATGAAATACCCTAAGCTACCTTTTATATGCAACATTTTTTGAAAATTTTGATTTTCTCGAATATGGCTCCAACGATTTTGAGTAAAATGCCATGTGTTTAAGATATTTTAATAACACATGCAATGTATATTTTGAATTTCCTGGCTATAGCCGTTGTAGTACTGTTTACTCTGGATGACTTTTGCATATGTGGTAAACCGTAAGAGATAGACCAAATCTTATTATACAAAAAATATAGATTTTGCTAAAACACACATGTCGGAATAACTTTTTTTTTATGTAAAATGAGTCTTTTCAGAGATATTTCTTGTTATTTGTGTGAGTTTTGGAAAACTTAAACGTTCGTCGCCGGTCTTGGTGCCTCAGTCGGTTAGACGCTGGCCTACTGATGCCAAGGTCACGGTGGCAAATCCGGCTCAGACCGATGGTTTTTAAGTGTGCTTGTAAACGACAGCTCCATGTCAGTAGATTTACTGGCATGCAAAGGAACTCCTGTGGGACGAAATTTCGGCACACCGGCGCCGCATATGTGATCCTGGCAATTGACAGCGTCGTTTAAGAAGAAAATATCTTTTTTTAAATTAAACTTTCGTCACTCATTTTTGTATGATGGCCGTGCAAAGAGAACGGAATTTGAAAGCTTTAAAAGATTTGACTATTGCTCAAAGCCATATTCCCATAGTAAGTAAGTAAGTAAGTGAGTAAGTGAGTAAGTAAACAAGTGAACAAGTGAGCAAGTGAGTGAGTGAGTAGGTGAGTGAGTAAGTGAGTGAGTGAGTGAGTAAGTAAGTAAGTGAGTAAGTGAGTGAGTGAGTAAGTGAGTAAGTGAGTGAGTGAGTAAGTGAGTGAGTAAGTGAGTAAGTAAGTAAGTGAATAAGTGAGTGAGTGAGTGAGTGAGTCAGTGAGTCATTGAGCGAGTGAGCGAGTGAGTCAGTGAGTCAGTGAGCGAGTGAGCGAGTGAGCGAGTGAGCGGGTGAGTGGGTGGGTGGGTGGGTGGGTGAGTGAGTAAGTGAGTGAGTAAGTGAGTAAGTAAGTTTATTTTGTCACTGCCATACAATGTACAAATGGACACCTCAGTAGAAAGAAGATACATTTAATTATAAAATTCATGTAAGGAATAAAAACATTTGTTTATAAGATAATCATTTAAACAGGTTTTAAAGCTGTTTAAAGATTTTATGCACATTATTTCTTTTGGCAAATTATTTACCACGTTACTTATGGAGCATATTGGCGACTTAGTAAATTTAGATGTCCTATAATGCGCTATAGGTATATTACTTTTATTTCTGGTGTCGTAATTGTGTACATCTGTATTTAAAATAAATGATTCAGGATATTTTTTGTCATATAAAGCAGATTTATAAATAAAAATAGATGTGAGAGCCAAAATTTTAAATATACTAAAAACATCTCTAAGAGAATCCCTAGGTCTTAAATTAAAAACAATTCTCAACATTCGTTTTTGAATGAGGAAACCACTTTGAATATTGTAAGCATTGCCCCAAAGGATCACGTTATACATTAATATAGAATGGCCAAGAGAAAAATAAATATTTAATAAATTTTCGAGATCCAACGATTGTTTACGACACCTAAGAGCAAAACACACTTTATTTAATCTCTTGCATATATCATCCAAATGATCATTAAAATTCAGGTTTTCGCCAACGAAAATACCTAAAAATTTAGCAATAGGAGCAGCTTGAGTATTTATTAAGGGAGGAAACAATGTATTATGAAACGACAAAATAATAGTCTTACCCATGTTTATCATTAATCTATGAGCATCACACCATTTTATAAAAGAACAATTGGTATCATATTCCCGTTGCACATGCAAGTAAATAAGCAATAAGTTAATTTCTGCAAATGCTTATCCCAACTAACACAAAGAAGATATAGGAATAAGAGTTTATAAGAATGGTTAGTACAAGAGTAGAGAAAGTCATGTGAGTGCAACACACAGATTCTTTGTTGTTCACACACACACACACACACACACACACACACACACACACACACACACACACACAGACACACACACAGACACTACACAAACACGGGCAGTTTTCTAAAGATGCACTTTTGTGGTTCAAGGGAACACGGAATTTTTAATGGAATATAATGCTTCCTCTACTTAATGTGCGTACGTAAAAGGGAAATTAAAAAGGAAGAACTGTTAAAGAGATTTTGATGAACATTAGAGTCACGAGAAGGCGTAAATAATAAATGTACCTTTTAATAGAGCAAGTGCAACAATATTCTATGCTAGCATGTCATTCCATAACCGCATGATTGACATTATTGATTTCATAGTCGACAAAGAAAATAAACGAGTTCTTCTTGTCAAGGTTTGCCAGCTGGTAGGCATAAAGCGTGACTAACGATAATCGTGAAGGGATGTTACAGCCAGCTATGAGTCCTTTTCAGGTACTTTGGCATCAGAGAGGAGGCTTATATGACCTTCAATTTCTCATTTTGTACCAAAACTCAGATAGGTATGTATGAGGAATTTTTTCTTGTTTTAAAGAGCCATGAATGTGCAAAACTCTACTACACCGAAATATTTTTAGAAAATATAGAGATGTCTTAAACAATAATTTGAAACAGGAGGCTTATATCCTGTTTGTTTAAATTTCGAAGTTATGGCTATATGTTTCTAAATTGCCTGTACGCCACTGACTGATATCTACCATTCAGAGCGACGTTTTAGAGTGCATCTTTCTGACGCAGTGTGGCTCAGTTGGTTTAAACGCTGGCCTACTGATCCCAAGGTCGTGGGTTCAAATCCAGCCCATACCGGTTTTTAAGTGTCAGTAGATTTACTGGCATGTAAAGAACTCCTGTGGGACGAAATTCCGGCACACCGGCGAGGCCTGGCAATTGACAGCGTCGTTAAACAACAAAATAATTTTAATTTAATAACTGGTGCAGTGATGATAGCGTTCAAGTATAACGTCATGATCATTTTTGAGTACGAAATAAATAAAAATAAATATTTTGTTGTATAACAACGCTGTCAATTGGTTGGGTCACATCAGCGTAGCCGGTGTGCCGGAATTTTGTTCCACAGGAGTTCTTTTACATACCAGTTCGAGTCTCATTCACTACTTTCTTTTCCTTTCTTTCTTTTGAGTAGAGCATATTAATATTTTTTAGTCTAGGCCTTAAATTGTGTTTCAATTTATGCATTTTTATTTCAACATATCAGTACAATTAATTAAAATTCTTGCTAACAAAAAGTTGAATCCTGATTAATATATTCATATACTGTGCTTCAAGATGGGATGTGGTTTAAAGGGTGAAGAAGGTATAAAAACGTAAAAACACCCAAGTCGTAAATGTCATTTTATAGGAACTGCTCGAAATAGGGACGTAAATTTACAAGGTCAAGATGACAGCGGCAAAGGAACGATTCTGTCCTATGAAAAAGTTCTGGTGTGAGCCGAATCAAGGAAATTGTAATAGTATTAATGCTCTTCTTCGCATGGAATAAAAATAGGATGGGAAGAAAAGGGAAAAAAAAAAAAAAAAAAAAAAGGGGGGGGGGAATAAAAACAGTAACTATAACAGGAAACCATGACCTTCAGGACATCTTTTGCCGTTACGAATTACGCCACAAGAGGAGTTAAACTGATGTTTCTAGAGTAGGCTACATAACGCAAGAAGGTAGCTAATCATTATTCACTGTCGCAATGTCTAGTGCTTAATTCGAGATTTGAGAGCTTTTTGTGGCATTAAATCTTGAGAAAGCTGATAACGAGCTACTAAACTCGATATTTCTATACTAGGACAGTAGTTTTAAGGACATTCTAAGACAATTATTCATCCAGACTTCTTTGACACTGAATTTGTTTTTATAGGTATATAACTCACAATACTGCCCATGGTTCTCAGTTAAAGAAATGTTATGGGCGACTGAGGCTAATGGGATCGCTGTGTAAACTGTCTGAAGTAACTTTGCAATGATCCTGAGGTGTGGGGTCGGCCCTTCGGAATATCGTGTGGCTCCTGACGTCGGTCGTCGTGGAGGAAGACGTCGCGTGAGAGGGAAATGGTCAGTATGGATGACGGACGGCGGCGCTAGGGTCGCCTACACGAGGGGCTAGTCTGTTTTGTTTCATTGCCGTTGTGACAGCCATGCTGTGCGGTGCTGCATACTCGACGTGCATCCGCGTGTGCCACGTGACGATCATGGAGGAGCCTTTTCTGGTGAACATCTTTACCTTCTGAAAACGGCAACAGTGAGTGATGACCACTTGTATTTTGTATGTTTATGTTCATCCAAATTGTCTGAGGTTCTGGTGCCACAATTACAATGCTATTAGGGGGAGGAAAAAAAAAAAAAAAAAAAAAAAAAAAACCACCATTTAGACTTGTAGCCCATATTGCGAAATTTTTTCTTTACTTTATCCCGTTTGAAGGGCTTTAAAATTCCCAACATTAATCAGGACTTGCTGTCAGGTTAACGGAGTTTTCATAGAACTTCCTGACGATGGACAATTTAAGATCTTGACAAAAATCTCATGCATCGCATTCACACGGCTTTCTCTACTCACTGTGTTACAAACTATTCTTACAAAAGTTTTTTATTCTGCTTTTTCTTAATAAAAAATGTCCACTTCACATTTACACATTTTGAGTGGGATACAAGAAGTAAAGAAGCAGATTTTTAAAAAGTGATGGCTAAGTGATAGCTGTGAAAGTCCATTGCTCTTCGCATGAGCATGAGAGAAAAACGTTTGGGAAAAGTTTAAGTATTTGAAAGTTCAAAACAACAGCAAGGAATATCTCTGAAATCGTCATCTGCTACTCAAAGGTTTTGGCCATAAAATGTATGCCTTATGAGACGTATACTTTTGTGTAGTAAGATATTGTCTATCTCTTACGGCTTACAAGTTATACGATAGACATTCAGAATGAAGATAACTTCTCGGCCATTCCCAAAATCTTCAACCTATATATTTCATTCATCATATAAGGGTTCTTAAAAATATGGTATTATAATTAAGATATTTAGAGCTATTTTTGAGAAATTAATGAAATATAACACTTTTCCATCTTTGGGTCGTTTAGAGTGGCAGAATTTTCTTGAAAATCTTCGCGTCGTGTCCTAGGAAGATGCTGAATGTACGAGTAAATATCATGTTTGGTATTTAACCAACTTTACCTTACTTAATCACGATTTTTTAATTACGCGCACACATATGCACGCACACGGACCTTTTTTTAAAAAAAAATATATTTTTGACTCGTTCAGAGAGACTCAAAACGTGTATTTCTATTGAAGTGTCCATATCGAATGTTTGGTTAATGGGTACACAGATACTTCTGTACTTAGTGATAAATAATAGAGAGTAAAAAAGCTATTTAATTTGCTCCGTGTCACTATCCCGAAAGTGACAGTTGACGATGCATAAAATTGGGCAACTTGATGTTTACTACTTTTAAGTGTTTTTGTTTTTCCATGTGATTCTTATGTAGTTGCGATTAGTATTTTGATGTTATTTAAAATAGGAATGTTCTACATTTACTTACTAACACTTCAATGTAATTTTAAATCAGATATTATCGCGTTTATTAAAACAAATCCAAGGTTTAAGCAGATGGATTTAAAACGGTAACGAAGCAAAATAAATTTGGCCAAACTTCCGCAGACCAACCCCATCAAAAATTAATAAAATGGCATTGAAATGGTATAAAAGTTACTAAAGAGTGTTTCCCATAATCAAAAAGCTCCCCTATATTGCATCAGAGCAAGATATTTATTGTCGACTTTGGTTACCTGTAGAAGAAGATTGTGTACGTAACGTTACGGCTGCTAATGTTTGGGAGCGCCATATTGTTTTATCGTCTATTATGTAGCTTATGTACCTATTTTTTTTAAATTTATGCCACAAGTAACACACCAAATCGTTAGCTTGCATGCACATTTTGATTGCAATATATCCAGCAGTTTTCAAGTTATTAATTATTTTAACTGTAAACAAAAATGGCCCATACGATGAAAAAACGAGAATAACGATTTTGACTCTAAAAATATTTAAGAAAACATGTTGGAAACGTATTACTTTCTCTACTGGTAAATAGGGGAAGTATTGTATTCCACCCACAAATTCGATGTCGAGATTTCACTGGAAATACATGTTTTGAGACCCCGTAACCCCCCCCCCCCCCCCAAAGTATTTTTAGAAAAAGGTCCGTGTGTGTGTCTGTGGACAGCATAACTCAAAAACGAAAAGTAGGTTAAAAACCAAAGTTGGTATTTAAGTTTAATGTCTTTCAAGGATGCGACACGAAGAATTTGAAGAAAATAGCCTCATTCATGTGAGTGCAACACATCAGATTTTTTTTTTTTTTTTTTTTAATTTCTGTTTTAGTTTTAGAGAAAAACATTATAAACCCACGAGAAACAATACTTCTTTTTAGAAATCGTAATTTGTTAATTTGATATTCTAATTAATATTTTGCCTGTGATAACCGATAAAGAAAATCCATTCACAGAAGTTTTATATGTAAGATTTAGGTACTTTTCTACATATAAAACTTGAAGCAAATTTGCGTCATATAGAACATTTTGAACGCCTAAAAGTTTGGAGAAAAAGAGAAAAATAACGGTTATGACATTCTAAAGGGCTATTCATCTTGTGCGGAGCCACATTTGAAACCTTCTATACCATTGTTTCTAATCACGAAATACAGATCATGAAACCAGATGCTTTATTCTTAATATTACACCTGCAAATAAAACATCTGACGTGTTGCATTCTGGTGACTTTCTCTAATCTTATATTAACCATTCTTACAAACTCTTACTCCTATATCTCCTTCATGTTAGTCGAGATAAGCATTTGCAGAAATTACTTTGTTGCTGATTTCCTTGTAGGTACAAGGGGAATATAGGAATACAGCAGGCTTTGAGAGATAGTCAAATCTTTTAAAGCTTTGAAATTCAGTTTTCTTTGCACAGCCAAGAGATAAAAAAATTTGAGAAAAGCAAGTATTGTAAAACTCACAAATAACAAGGAATATCTCCGAAATGATTCATGACACACAAAAAATGCATTTGGACATAACTTGTGTTTTAACGAGATCTACATTTTTGTATAGTAAGATATTGTCTATCTTAGAGTTTACTAGTTATGCAAAACTCATTAAGAGTAAACAGGACTACATAAGCTATAGCCAGAAAATTCAAAATATCAATTTCGTTTGCCATAAAAATATCTTAATCATAAGGTATTTTAATCAAAACCGTTAGTCATTTTTGAGAAAATAAAAACTGTCGTAAAATAGTCCGTGTAAAGGGTAGCTTAAGGTGGAGAAATGTTCTTCAAAATTTGAAAGATATTAAACGTAAATGTCAACTTTAGTTTTTAACCAACTTTTCGTTTTTGAGCTATGCTGTTCACATACACAAACACACTCACACACATACACACACTCACACACATACACACACTCACACACATACACACACACACACTCACACACACACTCACACATACACACACTCACACATACACAAACACACACACACTCACACACACACACACACACACACACACACTCACACACTCACACATACACACACTCACACATACACACACTCACACACATACACACACTCACACACATACACACACTCACACACATACACACACACACATACACACACACACACACACTCACACACACACTCACACATACACACACTCACACATACACACACTCACACACACACTCACACACACACACACATACACACACACACACACACACACACACACACACACACACACACACACACACACACGGGAGCTTCTTCTAAAAATGCTTTTGTTTATTCATGGGCGTTCAAACATATTTCCGGTGAAATCTTGACATCGAAATTTTGGGTGGAATACAGTACTTCCCCTGCTTACTATACGTGGTGGGAGAGTAAAAATACTTCTTGAAGAATTTCACTAAAGTTTCACCTACGTGTACATAAATCGACCTGCTCACTTCTTTAAAAGTTCTAATAAGCCTATGTGTAGGCGTTTCTTATTTTTAAACCTTTATATATTGGATAACAAACTCGGATTTGTTAACTTATGTTTGTGTTATGTATTACGTCATTACTTTTTCTCCCATAAGATTCCGACTTTGTCCAGTTTTCACTGTCACCTCTCATAATTTACACTGTCACTTCGCTAATGTGATCTAGTTCAATTTCTTACTTCACTTAGTTTGAACTACCACTTCACTTCGTAACGCAGTGGCGTAAAGAAATACGCTCGTGTAGCCTCTTCTTCCGGACGGTTCACACACTAGGGATCCGATACAAGGCTTCTTCAATCTCTATTGCAGTAGTAGCTATCATGACATGTCACAGGAGTCCTCACGAACTTGCTCGGAGAACAGCACTTTTCATCTCACCTGAAACACACTCGCTAAATCATCGAGAAGTATAATAGTATGATAGTTGAGGCAAAAATGTTACACGGTATAGAAACATGGGGATTAAATTTGCTAAAGAGGTGTCTAGAATGTCAACAGAGATGTTTAAAGGACAACAAATAGGTAAACTGTCTAAGGAAAAATTTGGAAAGTAATGGATTAAGAGAGATATGGAGAAGAAGAGAAAATAATGCGAATAATTTTTGAAAAAATGGCAGGAAAGAGAGATGAATAAAAAATGTTCAGTCAGATAGCCGATAAGAGATTATTAGTGTTTTATAAATCGATGACGCACCGCTGTGGTGTTTGTTTATGTGCTGACCTAGTGAAAGTGACAACCACGCAGTCTCTGTGCTGCCAGCTTGTTTTCGACAAAAATAAATCTCCATAGGAAATGGTCCGAGACAAAAACATAAGATACAAAATGTGTTCCAAATACCGAGATCTATCACTGGTTTAAATTAATCTAAGAACTTCCCTTCCACCCTGTATTTACACTTATTTTGGTTCTAGGCGTAAGAAGTAGGCAGTACGCTTAAACGTAGAAAAAAAATCTTATGTAATTGACTTGAGGAAAAAAAAAAAAAAAAGAAAGAAAAAAGAATAACGATTTACCAATCGAAAACAGTATAAGTATTTGAACATATATTCAAGTTTGATATTTGATCGACATTTCGTATTTGAGTTATGCAGTTCTCACTAATTTTCTCCATCTCTCTCTCTCTCTTTCTTTCTCTTTCCCTCCCTCTCACACACATGGACACATTTTTTTTCTATGCATACTTTTTTGCATTCCGGTACTTCAAAACTTAAGCGAATTCTCCATAACTCATTTTTGGGTGGAATGCGATACTACTATTGACAATAGATTAACAACAGAGGGAGCACAGCTTGTATTTTCACTTTCTCTAGTACGCACAGTAAGTAGGGGAAGTACTGCATTCTACCCAAAATTTCGATGTCGAGATTTCACCGGAAATATATGTTTTGAGGCTCCTGAATAAAAAAAAAAAAAATAAAAAAAAAAAAAAAAAAAAAAAAAGTTATTGTGCGCGCACGCTCGTGTGTGTCTGTGAACAGCATAAGTCAAAAAGAAAAGTTGGTTAAAAACCAAAGTTGGTATTTAAGTTTAATATATTTCAAGCAACACAAAGATTTTGAAGAAAATCCACCAACCTGAACTTCCTTTTGCATGGAAAATGTTTCGAAAAGTTTGATTAAAATGCCATATGTTTAAGATATTTGAATGGCAAATGAAATGTTACGATTAATGTTCTGACTATAACCCATGTAGTCCTGTTTACTCTTGATTATTTTTGCATAACTGGTAAACCGCAAGAGAGAGAACAAATCTTAGTATATACAAAAAATGTAGATCTTATTAAAGGATATTCTCGTTAATTTTTTTTTTTTTTTTTTTTTTTTTTTTTTTTTTTTACTTTCTCTACAACTAAATAGAGGAAGTATTGTACTCCACCCAAAAATTCGATGTCGAGATTTCACCGGAAATATATGTTTTGAGGCCCCCTGAATCTAAAAAAAGAATTTTTAGATAAAGGTCCGCGTGTGTGTCCGCGCATGTGTGAGCGTCTGGCTGTGTGTCTGTCAGTCTATGGACAACATAACTCAAAAACCAAAAGTCGGTTAAAAACGAAGTTGGTATTCAAGTTTAATGTCTTTGAAGCAAGCAACACAAAGATTTTGAAGAAAATATCCCCACCCTAATCTGCCCTTTACATGAAAATGTTTATTTTCTTGAAAATAGTTCTAACGATTTTGATTAAAATGTTTGAGATATTTTGATGACAAATGCATTATATATTATGAATTTCCTGGCTATAGCCCATGGAGTCCTGTTTACTCTGGATGAGTTTGGAATAACTCGTAAACCGTAAGAGATAGACAAAATCTTAGTATACAAAAATGTAGATTTTGCTAAAACACAATCTGTGCCAATGCATTTTTTGTAGAGTGAACTTCGGTGATATTCCTTGTTATTTGTGTAAGTTTTGGAGAATATACTTATGTCAAATGGAGCATCGCTATTCATTTTTACTTTCTCTACTGGTAAGTAGAGGGAGTATTGCATTCTACCCTAAAATTCGATGTCAAGATTTCACCGTAAATGTATGTTTTGAGACCCCATGGATCCAAAAAAGTCATTGTTAGATAAAGGTTCCTGTGTGTGTGTGTGTCTGTCAGTCTTTGGACAGCATAACTCAAAAACGAAAAGTTGATTAAAAGCCATAGTTGTTATTTAAGTTTAAATGTATTTCAAGGATGCGACACGAAGATTTTAAAGAAATTAGCCTCACCCTAAAGTATCCTTTACATGGAAAACGTTTAAGAAATTTTGATTTTCTTGAAAATGGCTATAACGATTTTGATTAAAATTACATATGTTTAAGATACTCTTATGAAAAATGAAATGCATATTTTGTAGTCCTTTATACTCTGGACGACTTTTGAATAACTCGTAAACCGTAAGAAATAGAGAAAATCTTACCATACAAAAAAAAAGTAGATCTCGCTAAAACACACATTTTATGTCTGAATATTTTTTTTTTTTTTTTTTTTGTAAATTGAACCATTTCTGAGATATTCCTTGTTATTTGTGTTAGTTGCGGAAAACTTAAAAACTTTGGTGAAATGGAGCATTGTTGTTCATTTTTTATATGTTAAGCGTGCAAAGAGAATGGAATCTCAAATCTTTAAAAGATTTGACAATCGCTCACAGCCTACTGTATTCCCATATTCTCCTTGCACGTGCAAGAAAACGAGCAATAAGATAATTTCTGCAAACGTTTATCTCAACTAACACGAAGAAGACAGGATAATAAGAGTTTGTAAGAATGGTTAGTACAAGAGTAGAAAAAGTCATGTTAGTGCAGCACATTAGGTTTTTGGCGAAGTGAACTACTTCGGAGATATTCCTTGTTATTTGTCAGAATTTTGCAATACTTATACACCGTTGTCAAATGTGAGGTCATTGTTCATTATTTTATCTCTTTGTCATGCAAAGAGAAGGAATTTCAAAGTCATCATGAACATCTTAAAACATTAGACTATCGTTTAAAGCCGACTATATTTCCCTAGCATCTATAAGAAGATTAGCATAAGGTAATTTCTACAAATATTAATTTCGATTAACGTGGAGTAGATAGAGGAATAAGTGTTTGTAAGAATAGTTTGTGCAAGAGTAGAGAGAATCATGGGAGTCCAACACAGCAGATTTTAGTTTTTAGTGCATAGTTTTATGTATCACACATGAGCGCCCACATTCAGAACAAAGATTCTTTTTCTTAAAATCATATAAACTGTTGTTGCTATTGGTTGTAGGTAAGTGCACACTAACAAACGGATTACACAGAGGGTCCACTGAGTCATGATTATTTATTTAAATCGGTACATCACGCAATCCACTTCTCAATTCCTGGGAGTCTCTGACTCTTTTTGCAATTGTTTACACACTATTATTCATACCCTTTCTGTGTACGTAAGCTTTGAAAAGCTGATCGAAATGCTTATTACAAAACATTATGTTTTACATTCACTCATTTTTACTTTCTCTACTGGTAAGTAGGGGAAGTATTGTATTCCACCCAAAATTGCATGTCGAGATTTCACCGCAAATGTGTTTTGAGACTCCTGAAGCAAATTAAAAAAAAAAAAAAAAAAAAAAAAAAAAAAAAAGCCTTTTTAGAAAAAGGTCCGTGTGTCTGTCAGTTTGTCAGTATGTGAGTAGCATAACTCAAAAACGAAAAGTCGGTTAGAAACCAAAGTTGGTATTTAAGTTTAATGCCTTCCAAGGATGCGACACGAAGATTTTGAAGAAAATATCCCCACCCTAAACTACCCTTTACATGGAAATTTTTTTGAAAATTTTGACCTCCTTGAAAATGGCTCTAACTATTTTGACTAAAATGTCATATGTTTAAGATATTTGTATGACAAATGAAATGTATAATTTGAATTTTATGGATATGTCTTATGTAATCCTATTTACTCTGGATGACTTTTGAATAACTCGTAAATCGTAAGAGATAGACAAAATTTTGCTGTACAAAAAATGTAGATCTCGCTAAAACACACAGTTAATGTCAAAATAATTTTTTTTGTTGAGTGAACCATTTCGGAGGTATTTCATGTTATGTGTGTGAGTTTCGGAAAACTTAAAACTTTCGTGAAATGGAACATCGTTGTTCAAGGAAATATGAAATAAGATAATTTGAACAAATGTTTATCTCAACTAACAAGAAGAAGGTATAGGAATGAGAGTTTGTAAGAATGGTTACTACAAGAGTAGAGAAAGTCATGTGAGTGCAGCACATCAGATTTTTATATGTAGCTATATCTCCTAAAATGGTTCCAAAATTATTCTTAAAACACTTTTAATCTATTTCATGCTAAAAATGGTTTCATTGGACTTTTTGTTAGGCACAAGGGAATTGAAGTGGTAGACAACGCTTTAGAAATTCGGTTGCTAAATGTTGGATTTAAATTCTACTCTCAGCTCATCATCACGAAATGTTGACCTAACATTTCTGCTACAAACATTGGAAAATTCAGACGAGTAGCAATAGATATTGCGGAAATGATTTTCACAAAATAATTTGACTTTAATTGTGTATTTTAACGAGATTTATAGTTTTCATATGCTAAGTTTTCGTTTATCTCTTTTGGTTTACCAGTTGTACAAATTTATACACATTTTCAGAATGAAATGAACTTCACAATCTATTGTATAAAATTCATACATTTGATCCGTCAGACAAATATTGCAAACATACAATAGTTTAATAAGAATTACTTACATAAGCATAAAGAAAACCTTTCGATGTAATAGATAATTTGGGGTGGAGGATTTTCTTCGAAATATTCATGTCTCGTCCTTGGAAAATGTTAAACTTAAATACCAAGCTTGTTATTTATATTAAATTTCATTTTTGAGTTATGCTGTTTTCTATCTCTCACTCCCTCCCCCCCCCCCCTCTCTCTGTCACACACACACACACACACACACACACACGCACACACGCACGCACACACACACACACGCACACGCACACGCACACACACATCCCCAGTAAATTCGGGGATGTGACCAACCTTCCCAGCGTTCGCCCAGTCACTCAGGGAAACTCCCGAAAAAAACCCATGGGTCAGCAATATCGGCCGCAGGGATCGAAACCATGACCTCCTAATGCGAATCGCACACGTTATCGCGGCGGTACCTCGCTCGGTACTCGTCCCTTTAGCTCTTCGAGGGTGAATTTCACTTATACATTGTTTCATAAAATGTGTACCAAAGCTACACTGTAAAACTATTTGGCAGCAGTTTAAAACCATTTGCATTCGCACTTCTTGCAGTTATTGAAATATTTAGCACGCACCTGATGCACAAAGACTGGCAGTGATTGATGATTCCTCGCTTTCATTGCGGTTAAGCACTACAATAGGCTCGAGGTTCTACACTATCTGCAATTATTCTGATGCAAGGCTCATAAAACAAAACACGTACGTGTTCCCTAGTTCAGTAAAACAGGGAAATCGGTCTAATGCCGTCAAAGGAAGATTTCAGATCAGTTTAACTTCTGGCTACTGCAATCAGATGTCGCTTGGTGTTCATTCACCCGCGCCAATAATACTTTCTGTGCGATTCTTGACTGCACCCTTATTATATTAAGTGTCTTTCTGTACATGTCAATAAGTCCACTATAGAGGTATGAGAATTATTAGACTCAAGTACATTTTTATGGTAAAGCTATTCTATGTTCTGAGTTTAAACTAATTTGCTTCTACTTTTCTTCCTTATTTGATCACCCTCCCCGTATGGAGGACTGACACCCCCTACAACTTACACGCCTGTGCCTAGGGGCAGATGCCTGTCGGGGAGCGGACGAACCTATGGACCGGACAGAGTGAAGACCTGGAAACGGGTGGTCAACCAAGCATCAGGTTTGAGAGTGAGGAAGAAAATGATACGAAATGCAGGAGAAATGGATGAATAATAGTTGATGATGAAGCAGTTGGTGGAATGAATGGCGGGGGAAACTGGAGAACGCGTCCAGGCGCTGCTTTGTCCACTACGAATACCACGTGTCGGTTCCTGAGATCGAACCTGGGCTGCCTGGTGATAGCCGAATGGTCTAACCAATCGGCTACGGTTGCAAATGTATAATTTACAAATGTATAAAATCAAATCAAAACCTTTTCTGAAACCTATCGGCTATTTATCACTGTGCGCATTCATATTCCATCAATAACAACGTTGCATTAGTAACTTTTCTTGCTAAACGAGCAATTTTCGCATCTATGGCCTTCAAAGTATTCATAGAAAAACAAGAAACAAATCACAGAACATCTATATAATTTCAGATATGTATAATCTTGAACTTTCACCGATAATTTTGAAATCCATTTTCGCAAATTTTTTTCACCGAATACAAAATTTTCCTTCTGTTCAACAGTGAAGAATAAAAAGTTGACTGTGGTTTTCTTCTACTTTTTCATATTGACATTCTGATCGGTGGAAAATTGTATAAGCATTTTGTTACACTGAAAGTTCAATGTCTTGGGGACACAAGCTTGAACAGTAAATAAGGAACATTTTTTCTTTAAGTATAATAATATTCAAACCTCTGTAGCTCTGTTGAATTTTGATACGACTCCTATTGACTTTCTGTGGAAAAAGCAGCTCTTGGTCAATGCAACGCATTAAGGAGTGTTAAGATTCATTTGTTTACGTCACGCTATTTGATTTTATTCCTTGCTATTTAGCTGGATGGCGTCTTCTGTTTTTGCAGGCTCAAGTGACATATTTCATATGTAACGTCGAAATACTTCACCAGTAATTCGTTTAGATATAGAGTGTAAATGAATAACACGCACGAATTTTACTGATGATAGACGGTTCATAGCAATCAATTTGAGACAGGAAACCTATGGTCTAGGATTACAAATTATAGAACTATGCCTTAAAATTGTTTGAGGGTATATACGTCACTGATCATGTCCACTGCAGCTGTAACGCATGATGAGAGACCAAGCGGATGAATTCTGTAGTCTGTGTTTAGGTAATTGATATGCTGCTACTACGCGAACGTACACACGTATTGAAAGCGCAGATTCAAGCCATAAGCCCATATTTTTTGTGTTCTTTCTTCCTTCCTACCTTTCTTCCTTCCTTCTTTCTCTCTTTCTTTCTCTTCTTTCTATCCCTCTTTCTCTCCCTTTCTCTCTCTCTCTTTCTCTCTCCCTTCCTCTTTCTTTCTCTCTCCCTTCCTCTTTCTTTCTCTCTTTCTTTCTCTCTCTTTCTCTCTTTCTTTGTTTCTTTGTTTCTTTCTTTCTCTCTCTCCCTCTCTCTCTTTCCCTCTTTCTTTGTTTCTTTCTCTGTTTCTTTGTTTCTTTCCTTCTCTTTGTTTCCTTCTCTTTGTTTCCTTCTTTCCTCCATTCCTTCCTTCTTTCTTTCCTTCTTTCCTTCCTTCTTTCCTTCTTTCTTTCCTTCTATCTTTCTCTGTCGCTTTCCCTCTCTTTCTTTGTTTTGTTCATAAGCGCATGCTTAATTTAATTTGATTTACAGGAAATATTTGTGTCGCGTTGTAATTTTCGTTTAACTAATGTTTAAACTTTTTGTTTCAAGTTTGTGTAACTATTATTTACAATTGAATGACCTAAACAGTAGGTACACACAGAGGATTTCGTTTTCACTTAAATGAGATGGTTCAAGCCTCACTAGCAGCTTAGAAACAAGTAAATAATTGATAAGCACTTGAAAGCGCTGCATCCGACTGAATTATTATAAACATAAGTTGATTTGATATTAACATTACAATACAATAGGTAGATACAAGCAGAACAAAGCTAAGCAAATAATGAGTAAGTGAAGGTTTCATATCTTGGTACCTTAATTAAATCTGATAATAATTGAGCGATACAATAAGAGAAAGAATACAGGCAGGGAATGAGCTTATTATGCAAATAAAAATATTTTCTCTAATGAAATAATAACCAGAAATACTAACTTAAAAGTTTATAAAACGTTAATAAGGCCATTAGCAACAGGGTCTGAGGTTTGGTCTGCCACAATGAACGATGAAAAGACCCTGCGATCTTTCGAGAAAAGAATATTCAGACAAATGTTTGTACCTGTAAATTGTGGCACACAGAATTGGAGAGTGAGAAACAACCAGGAAATAAATTATTTAATAGAAGTAAACAATAATATGTGAATTGCATATGATGGTGGGACTTTGCTATTTTAAGGCATAAACACAACATTGCTCTCAAAATGGAAAAGAAAGGGGGGGGGGGGAGTTTACCCATGCCCGGGTTTGAACTCGACTTCTGTGGTTCATTAGCTCCACAGTCAGTCGTCATAACCGTGTTGCCCAAGCACATATTTCAGAACTGTCCTGTATTTCGGTAGCCGCTCGCCAGGACCTGTTCTCCATTGCAGTGACGTGCAGCCACATGTTAAGTCTCCAATTTAAGCGCTTTAGTAACGCTACATTTTAGAAATACTTTTTCAGAGAGACAGCGGACAGGCTCTATTAAGTTCCTAATAAACACTATTTCGATTCCAGTGGATAATATTGACATATATCTTCCTGTATGTGATTTATTGGTCACAATCTCTAATTATTTTGAATACGTATAACTTATTAACTTGACGTCGTAGACCATTGGTTTTCTATCTCAAATTGACTGTCTATGAACTCTCTATTACCAGTAAAATTCGTGTGGTGTTATTCATTTACACTCTGTATATATAAAGAATTAGTTGTATATTCGCTAGAAATAGTATCTACATGTTTAACTGTATATAAAGATGAGGCTGAAAAAACACTATATAGAGTTCATTAGACACAAAACAGCAAGCACTTAACATTCGAAGTGATATGATTTAAAATGTGAAAAAAATATAAAGAACATACATTTGACATTGATATTTTCTCGAGATCTAGTGATTTGTTTTTTGAATAAATGTTCATTAATTTTTCAAAGTTTTATATAATGTTTTAGTATTGCTTCTCGTAACCTTGTTCAGTCCTTTGTGTCTTTCTTCACTTCCTCTGTCTCTTACGCACTAATTACGACGATGTGATAGTGGACACAGCTTATCAGCAGTTCCCAAGAGTTCAACATGACCAACATTGCACTAAACAGCAGACGAAAGTATCCCAAAAAGCAATTTACATAATAAAGGCATTTCTAACCTCAAATATCACAGGGTTAAAGTAACATGCTTTCAGATGATAATGCTTGAACATTGTTACCACACAAAAAGAACGTACTCAAATTCAGCAAACCTTGTTCTGCAGTAACACTTCTGCATAAAATCACCTTCGAGCGCTAAATATTCTATATATTTAATGTATATTATTCTGATGTGTTGCACTCACATGACTTTCTCTACTCTTGTACTAAACATTCTTACAAACTCCTGTTCCTATATCTTCTTCGTGTTAAGAATAATATTTGTACAAATTATCTTTTTGCTCATTTCCTTGTAGGTGCAAGGGGAATGGTAGAATACAGTAGGCTTTGTGCGATAGTCAAATCTTTTAAAGCTTTGAGATTCCGTTCTCTTTGCACACTTAACATATAAAAAAATGAACGATGATCCATTATGGTATGATTTGGTCTATACCTAACGGTTTACCAATAATGCAAAAGTCGTCCAGAGTAATTACGACTACAGGGGCTATAGCCAGAAAATTCAAGATATACATTTCATTTGTCATCAAAATATCTCAAACATGTGACATTTTAATCAAAATCGTTAGAGCTATTTTCAAGAAAATCAAAATTTTCGAAAAATGTTCCATGTAAAGGGTAGTTTAGAGTGGGGCTATTTTCTTCACTCTTCTTGTCGCACCCTTGAAAGACATTAAACTTAAATACCAACTTCGGTTTTAATCGACTTCGTTTTTGAGTTATGCTGTCCACAGACACACACACACATACACACACGCGCGCGCGCTGACCTTTTTCTAAAAATGCTTTTATTTCCGGTGAAATATCGACATCGAATTTTTGGGTGGAATACAATACTTCCCCTACTTACCAGTAGAGAAAGTAAGAGCAGTAAATATAACTGCATAACTCTAAAAGAATTCAAGACAAAATCCCGCAAACACGAGCAATACGTCCACAGATTAATTAATACGGCGTCTAAACAGGAATCTTGTTTTAAAATCAAATCAGTAGGCCTCTCTGCATGTTACGAACAGTTGACGCCACTAATGCAACCTAACGGATGGAATATCACCAAATATAACCAGAGTGCACAATTGGGGTATTTCAACAAGCTGTCTCTACTAGATCAGCTGCGACGTTCGTTGAATCTTCTTACGACGTACCAACACAATACACACGCACAGCTGTCTTGCACCCATTGTCGCACTGACCGACTCGAGTTTCTGCTCACCTTATATAGTGAGGATGACGTCACACGGACCTTTTTCGAGTTACACACACGCACGCACAGGCGATGACGTAGTTAGAAGTCTTACGAGTGTTCTAAACCCCTTTTGTTTCTGCCTATTCAATTGTTAGTTGCCCACACAGCAGTTACGAGAGGTAGCCTGACCTTGAAAGCCTTTGCCCGCTCGCTGGCCCGGCATGTGGTGTGAAGTAGCTTAATCTCGTCCGTACCTGTCGTCACAATATCAACATGCGCGTGTTAACACCCTAAACCAAAAGAGAGAGATTAAATTAATACCTAACTTCGTACTTAAGCACGTAACACAAAGTTTCGCCCCAGTGGCGCAGATGGAGGATGTCCAAGAGTTCTGTACACCTCCCGAGCAGATGTTGGTTTTTGGGTTCAGGGACCACAAAGTGAAATGTCTGTATGGAATTGTTTAACATGGAATACAATACTTCCTCTGTTGGCAAACGATAGGGAAGGTAAAATTAAATAGCAATTCTTTACATTAAGTCCAATATGACTATACAGTTATCCGCAGAGAACATCTGCAACCCGTATGAATGCTCAGAGGGTTAACTTTTACGATTCTGATTCACATACTCCGAGGAGTAACGGCAACGGACTGGTTTTGCAAACTTAAAATCGGATTAGCAAATCCGAGATAACACTAGCAGTGCTAAAACAAGTTCGGAAGCGTATAATTCAAACTTAGGATACGCTCGTCTTCAACATCGGGCTCTAATTATTTAACTACTTATTGTGCTAATAAGAAATGTTTAGTGAAAAATTAGCTATGTTTCAGCATTGCTAAAACGTTTTATAGATTTGTAAAAATGACGAACATTATTAGGAAAATATAAATATACGTATACATGAGAAAATAACTATGTAAAATACATCATATAAGTTTTTCACATTTTAAATCATAGCACTTTGAAATGTTAAGTAATGTTTCTTTTGTTTCTAATGAACTCATGTATTTCGTGTTTTTCAGCCTCATCTTTATATGCAATAAAAACATGTATTGTCAGTGTATTACCTATGATACTGTAACATTGCTCGTACAACAATACACGGACGAGAGGGGAAGTGTGACCTTGGATATCTCGAGCGACTGTGTGTACGTAACCATAAACAAAGATGCCGGTAAAATACAAAAGAAAGGGTCCAGAAGCTTCTAGTTACTTCCGCTGAGTCATCGTTGCATATGTATATGGAGATCACGTGACATCGGCTCCAGTATAAATAGGACAGACGGTGAGCAGTTCAGGCAGTTTTCGTCGTGGACATTCCACTACTCTACAGTTACTGCGACTGATAGAGAAGTTTGCACTGGGATTCCAGGAAAACTTCAAAACAGTCGCGGTGCTTCTGGATGTGGGAAAGGCCTTTGCAACTACATTGCACCAGGGCTTATTGTATAAACTCAGAGAGGCAGAAATACCTCCCCCCTACCTCACCCTAATTGGTAGCTTCCTACGGGATCGCACTTTTTGGGTGCGGGTGGAGGGGAAATTATCCTCGGCCAGACCCATAGCGGTTGGAGTGCCGGAAGGTAGCGTGCTATCGCCGTTGCTCTTCGCTGCCTACATGTCCGACCTACCTGTGGAACCTCATACTGTTACGTGCCAGTATGCAGACGACGTCCTCATATGCAGACGACGTCCTCATACTGGCACAGAACAAAAATGTTCGGTATTGCTTCCCTGCACTACAGCGACAGCTTAACGCCTTCGGCAGGCGGAGTGAACAGTGGACAGTGGTCATTAGTCCAAAGAAAAGTCAAGCTCTTCTATTGGGCAAAGTTCGAAACTGGCGGCCAGGAGTTAACCCAGCGGCCCTGGGTTAACTCCGCAAAATACCTGGGAGTACTGCTTGACCGCGGTCTAACCTTCACTCCACATGTCAGGACAAAGGTTGGTCTGGTACACGGCGCCCTGAAACAGCTATATCCCATATTCCACTCAACCATGCCTACTCACCTGAAACTACGCTTGTACCGTGCGATCGTCCCGCCCCTGATACTGTACGAGTTCGCGGTCTTGGGAACGGTGGCTCGTTCCACCATCCACAGACTGCAGGCCGTGCATAACAGAGCGCTTAGGATGATCTACGATACCGACCGTAGATTCCCATCACACATCCTCCACACTTATTCCGGCATACCATATATTGAGGACGTTGTCGGGACAGAACTCGCACAATGTATGCCAAACTCCCACCTCACCCTAACTAGTTGGTCAACACACTGGGGTAATACGACCATCGCCTGCCTAGACGGCGGCAGAGCTACCGCTTGCCCAAGGTCGCCCTTGGCTGGTAACTTAAAAAAAAAACCACCTAAACTGCCAAATGTACTTCACACTTGGCACCACCTATTCCTCCCGGTTTCCTGTCACTGACACTGCATTGCTCGACGGTCTCGCAAGCGGCCGGCGAAGTAAGCAGTAGGGCAGTGGTCGCTCGGATGGCTAAACATCCAAGGTCGGACACATCCCACCGCCAGTAACAACATAGGAAGTCAATCTGCACCATTAACGACATTTACACCAAAACTTGTAAAATGAGACAACACCTATTCAACCATACGGATAAATCCGTACTAAACGGATAGGTACCGTGGCCATTTTACCATCAACCTGAGTTAACTCAGGCGACTTGTACTTACTCCTGGAGTTCAGGCAGAGTTAGTTGAATGAGTGATAGAGTAATAGTAGTTTTAGTCGTCGTGTACAGTTAGTTTTAGTTACAAGAGTGAGTCGGCCAGCCTGTCAGCGAGTATATATGTATCGTCGAGTGATTGTATCGTAATAGTGAAGATGTAAGAGGCAATGAAAGTGCAGAAAGATATTGAAAGACTGAGAAAGAATATCAGAAGAACTGTGAATTGTAATAGCAGAGAAGACTACAAATTGTGTTAGCAACTAGTAACTTCCCTGCCATGCAACGCCGAGACTCCCGTAGACACTTAAAACCTTGAAATAGCCAAGCAAGGTGAAGATGAAGTGAAAGCAAGAGTGAAGTGAAATGGAAAGAAGAAATTCGGGGGATGTAGTTAACTTTTCCAACATTCGCCTAGCTACTTGGGGAAACCCGCGAAATAACCATGGAGCAATAAGTTCTACAGCGGAGATCGAACCCACAACGTCCCGAATATTAGTCGCACACGTTACCACCAGCGCCAACCCGCTCAGTTACAAACAGTAACGAACGGAAGTACATATACTTGCCGACTCGTGCGCTACATGAGTGGGTCTGCTTCAAGCGGAATTTCGCATAATAATTGATACTAGAGTATTGTTTGTGGAACAAGCAGAGAACATGAGTCACACTAGGTGTGCAGATGGTAGCGTCAGATAACACTTCCGTTGCACCGTTCATTAATAACATGCAGCTGGCATTGGTAATGTTACTCTTACTCTGGTTCGCCTGAAACTACCCGCCTAAACACACAACCCAGCTGCTTAGACTTTCAATGAATATGATTTCCTAGAAAGAAATAGCCACTAATGAGAAATCACGGATATGCAAGATAACATATCTCATTTACACATACACCGTTCTATATTATGTGGATTATAAAGTACAGGACTGGGATATTTTGGTCTAAAATATGCAAAATAAAACGCTGTTATAACCTATCATTTACGAAAATGTGCACAATAACATCACAAAAATCGGATGGTTACATGCGCACAATTTTCTCTGGCTATTCTTCATAACATTTTCTTACAAAAGCATATTCTTTTATCTACTTCATGCTAATCGAGATAAACATTTATAGAAGTCGTTTTATTACTTACTACTCGCACACTTTGCTTTGAGCTCTCAGATGGCGTGGTTGTTGAAGACGGCAATAGGACATTTCATGTCTTATATGCACTCGATCTTCAAATTAGATCATGTTATAGTTTCCGCAATTGCTCTTTCTAGTCAATAGGTAAAGAAAAAGGCTAAACACATGACTCCATTTACTATTTAGATGAGTTTGCAATGTCAACACTGAATCTGTTTGAGGAATATAGTTACGAAATGCAAGAGAACAGCAACAGTGTTAACGCATTTCAGTGAAATTACAAATGGGAATACTGGAGGATGGACGATGTTCAATGTTTACTTTGTAAAAGCACACCACTTCTCGACTCGGACTGTTAGTAGCATTGTAGGTTCCAGGGCTCAAAAGAAAGTGTCTGGTAGTATTTCCTTGTAGGTATAATGGGAATAGGGGAACACAGCAGGTATAAGCAGTAATTAAATGTTTTAAGAGGTGGTCGCTATATGATGGCTTTGAAATTCTGTTTTCTCTGCATGATCTAGACGGAAGGTGAGATAGAGAGAGAATGACTTCAAATTTCAGAAAAGGATACTATCACGAAAAGGTTGAACTCCACAAAGCAAAGTATTTAACATAAATATGTGCATCTTTATCAAGATCTACATTACTTGTTTACTAAGAGCTTGTGTATGGTTTACAAGTTACACAAAATTGCTTCATAATAATGAGATTTTCACTGACTATTTCCAGAAAACGATATATATCATTTGTGATGAAAATATCATAAACATTTGGTATGTTAATCAAAATCGTTGGAGCCACTTTTCATAAAATCAAAATTTTTGAAAAATTTACCACCTAAAGAGTAGTTTTGGAAATATGCTTGCCACATTCTTGGAAGATAATGAACTTAAGTAGCAAATTTGGCTTTTAACTGACTTTGTTTTTAAGTAATGTGCGTACCTACAGGGACCTTTCACTATTTTTTTTTTTGGAGAAGGGTTTCAGAAGACCTCAAAACATGTGTTTCCGGTGAAATTCCAACATCAAATTTTTGCCTAGAATAAAGTATCTACTTTTTTCTGATTATTATAGGTGTTAAGGAAAGTAAATATAACCCAACAATATTATTATGGTGAGGTAAAACTTACGTTGTAAAATAATTAATCAAGAAAGTGTGTTTATAGCAACAAACTATAGATGTATTTAAGAATAAAATTTACTTGAGCAAGCTGAACTATGGAATTTGCTATTGTAGCAAGGTTTTATGATATTGAAATTTTCAACGTAAGAACGTATGCTATACTTTTATATGCTTCTTTTGACTTCAGTTTATGCGCACTGAGTGCAATATGCAGCAAATACCTGTGCATATTTGAAATATGAACTTTTTCTATTGTTATTGTACTTCGAAAACTTTTTTTTTCCTACTTTAGCTGACGCAAGAGGAGCGAATCTAACACTGACAGTATCGTAAATTCGGAATATTTCTAAATGATTAAAAGAAAGTTTTTCAACAACAAAATAATTGAAATGGAGTACGACGTATAATATCCTTCGTTTTTGCTTTTTTTTCGGGTAGGTGCCACTTTTTCTAACTTTTCATTTTAAGGCATATTTTAGCATCAATGAAAACCTTCCTCGTATTGGTATACAAATTGTAACTTTACTCGAATAATTTGGTTCACTTTAAGCATTTTTACTTTCTGTACTACAGTAAGTAGAAAAAAACTTTATACCGGGATTTCATATACTTTGAGACCCTCTGAATCGCGGCCCCGCCCCTACAAAAACAAGTTTTAGAAAAACGTTTATCTGCGTGTCCATTTGTGCATCGGTCTGTAAACAGCACGAGTCAGAAACGAAAAGTCTGTTACATAACAAACCAAACCAATTAATGTTTTATGTCCCTCTGAACCCCAAAACGCAGTTTCAGGAAAAGGTAGGCCGTGAGCGCATGTTACCGTGAACAGCATACCTAAAAAGTGAAAAGTGGGATAAATACTATACTTAGAAAGATCCAACACGAAAAGTTTCAAGAAAAACTCCCAACTGAAAGTGCTCTTTAAGTAGACAGAATTTTCGATATTTGAAACTTGAAAAAATGGCTCTAATGACTATCATATTCAATGTATTTTAGATATATGGCGTAAATAAAATACTACAAAAATAGATCTCCTTTAAAGCTCCATTTATTTCAAATAGCTCTTGTGGCTTCAACCATGTCCAAGGTATCCATTATTATCATTTCAAATGTTTCAACAGTTAGTCATTTTAAATGACTGTCGCTATTTATTTCTTGGAAAGAGTATGGAATTTCAAGGCCAGGTGTAAATCACTCTTTTAAACACCGGACTGTGGATTCGATTTCATCTATGCCTCTTCTATCTGCAACAAAACGAACGTTTAATCAAACTATCTCTGTAAATATTTATTACAACAAACGAAGTAGATAGAAAATGAATTTCTGTAAGAATAGTTTGTAGACGCTATATAAAATCAAACGATAGTGGATAGAGAAAGTCATGTGAATGTAACACCTAAGATTTCTATATTAATGTCCTGTTTTTGCCTGTACATCGAAAACACTATTGGAAATATTTCAACCACACTTGATACGTGGAATGCGTCAATTAAGGCGCACTTTAATGAATTCAGGTTACCCTGATTAATTTTTTCCTGAAGGAACTTTTCGATTGGGGTAGGGCACAAGTACACAATCGAAATAACGTTTAGTTTTGATAAATTGTACTTAATTAAAGATTATATAAAAATTCTGTTACATTTGTCATTTACGAATTAGTCACATGAATTTTTCATTATTATTTGAGTTATGAGATTGCTTTTTGTTAACTTATTCCACATTCTGTGTTGTTACGCATTTTGCTTCCCTTTGAAGACTAATAAGAAATATTTGGTTTGTCTATCTTTATCTATTTTTATCTATCTAATTTGAGCATCCCTTTATTGAATCTCCCCCTCCCCCAAAAGTATCTGGTGGTAAATTGTATGTGTGTGTGCGTGCCTGTAGGTGTGGCTGTGACTGTGGGTATGTGTGCGCGTATTTGTGTTTTTTCAAGTATATGCCACCTTTAACATCTAAGGTAAACGGTGCCTTTGCGCTTGGAACAAATGATAATCGGCAATGATGTTCACTCGTCTACCATTTTGTTACTATTTCGGTTTTGTTTACGTTGGGTTTTCTTAGTAGGATTTTAGATACTCGTACATACATTTGCACTACCAGACTCCAGGACAGGGAATAATCTTGCTAGTAAAAGTTCCCACTTTCCAGCTGGAAATGGAATACAGGACTGGATTTGGAAGTTAGTATACTAAGCACAAGACCACAGACGCAAACGTATAAACATAGTCATGTGTAACAATCAAGAATCACCTTAAGGCCTGGAAAAGAAACAAATAAGCTTTTAGACCACATACTGCTTATTGGCTTTTTGGGGTTTTAAAGTTTGCGTGGCATCATAGTAGCTATTAACTCATGTCTACAACCTCTTCATAAAGATACTGCTAACCACCAATCAAAATATCAGCTGTAGAATCAATACCTTGCCGTCTGCGCACATTTCCATGTAGCTAAAAGCAAAACGATCGATTTCCTATATGAAATAAAGCTGCTATGCTTATTTAATAATTAGTGCTAATATTGTAAATAACATTCTAATTCGTCTTCCTGTTTTTGAAAGTCTATATTATACTCCCCATATCATTGTGTCAAAGCCAACATAGTAATACATAATTTTGTAGTTGAAGGCGCCTTCTCGTATGTACAATCGAATAACAAATACGTGATTAAAATGTCGGACATCACTGAGAGTAATATGCAGCGTAGAACATTAAAACCATTTTATGTTTTAAATTTGATTCCTGGTCGAGCATAAATAGTCGTATAATGGCAATTAAGATGCTCTCGTTGCATAATATACTATTTTAACAAACCCTACAAAAGCGTTAGAACTAGTTTGATTCCATGAGTATAGAAATGTCCGCGAATTATAAATGACTAATATCAATAACTGTATATCTTTTCCTAGAATTCTAGAGGCATTATATATCACAATCACAGGAGAGGAGTCAATTATTTTAACTGCCACATCACGAACAATAATATGGCGTAGACCACTGATATGGTAAACATCGGTTGGCTAACAACGGCTAATATTCCGCCAGAGTCCCTCAAATGGGAAAAGTTTTGCTCTCCAGCGAATCAGACCCTGTTAACCATGCGTTGCCATTTCGTTATGCCACTCTTGACATAGGTCAAGTTTTGTATACGTTTAATGGGCGATTGGTATTTATATTTACAGCTACAGGAATTGTGGAGATAGTTAAACATGCATTCTATCGCGCTCGTCCCGTTACTTGCAGCTTGGCTGATCTTGTTTGTCGTATTCGCTCATGCATTCATCCCGTTTGAATTACCTAGGTATATGTATTTATTTATAACTTAAATGCAGCATGTGTCTAGAATTATGGATAAGAAATCATTCCCACTAGCAACTTTGTGTGCATTCCTAATCTATAAAACAGCACAAATGATACGTATGCTATTTAAATAACACATTTCACTCATTTTGGAGGTAAAAATATCAAGATGGCAGATGCCAACAATTAACGAGTTTGATAACTCCGACCCATGTTTCCGAAAAAGTAATTGTAGCTTAATTCTTTCATGCTTGGTGTGTTGCCTAAAGCAAGAAGTGGCTGATAGCAGAATTTCCCTGTGCTTGACACTTTGATGCAGTCTCCTATATCTCCGTCTTCAGTGAATTTGCGCCGGCTGCACGTCTTAAATGTTCTGCACATGAAGTATCATAATGGCTATGTATATTACACTATTGTGTGTTCTTCGACTGTAGGTGAGTGAGTCGGACCTTATTTTTTAGAAGGTAGGCAACGCGTCAAACGGCATGTGCGCTTTAAATAAACTTTTGCGCAGAGGTATTGCTTGAGGTAGACGAATGCACAAAATTTAGAGGAACAGCGGTTTAAGCGGCAGAACGTACTCCTAGCTGAAGTGCACCCCAAAAACACACGACAGTTTACTGAGAGCGAATTCCGGGTTTTTAGCCGATTTTACAAACTTCTAATTACAGTATACATAGCAATGCAATTCAGTAAACGCCTCTGATAAAATGCACCTATCATACAAGTACACAAACATCAGCTAAAAATATAATGATGGATTCTTCTACCTGGAGCCGGGGTTGGCTGCAACAAATTCGGGGCATGCTTCATCCAACATGGACCCGTACAGTCAAGACGCACATATAACGGTTTATTTAAATTTTGACCTGAACTACGTCTCGTACGCATCAAATAACTTGCTTAATAACTTTCGCCTTTAAGTAATAATATTAAAACGCTCAGTAAAGGATTAAAGCTGTCTTGAAAGGCTAAATTACGCACGAAAAGTAGCGAAATGGCAATGGCTTGGCGCAGCATACAAATTCTATAGATGAACTCGGAATGTGCTTTCGGTCAGGCCTCAAATAGCCGAATAGAATTGACTCGTGTCCTGTGCGCTAACCTCAGACACACGGGTTCACGTCTCGGCACTGTACTTTTTATACTCGTCAAAACTTGGAAACCGAATTCACAATAATCTAATTTTACAGTCCCTGAGGGTTTAAGAAATTAGAATCGTTTTTGGTTATCTGCATTTTGTAATAGAATAAGTATAATTACTTCCACCCCATTGGACTGGCATGACGCAGTGTTATGAATGCTAACTCCCTTTAATCTCCACCCGCATGCTGTCGTACGACATTTTGTGCCAGGCCTTCATGATGTATTCGACAGACGAGCACATTAATATGCTTTTGATCTACGGAGAAGTAAGAGACAATGCACAAGCAGCTCAGCATCTATACCGGGATAGATATCCTAATAGATAACAATGCCATAAAGTGGAAATAAAACAATTACAAATTAAAATAGCCGATTTTAACATTATAATTGTTCAGTCAATGTTATTTGTAATATTACACGGTAAAAGGCAGGGGATTCGAACCACTTCTACACCAGACAGATTACTTATGAATAATGCGCTCGTTCCAACTGAGCCACCTAGTAACTTGAGAGATAAACATTCAGTTTAACATGTAGTATTCACTGGTGCCAGTGTGCATTACAGTGGTACAAACATCAGCGGTTTAATTGCGAGTATATTAAAAGACAATGCTCTAACATTGATATTAGTACCCACTAGTTTCGTCGAGTGTAACCAAAGACATCCATGTTAAATACTTGGATAGAACCTAGCAGAGGGGCCAATGTTTCCATGTTAGTGTACAATGCAGATTGCATAAAGCTTGAAAATAAGGGGCCCTTAACTCTCCTGATATAACAAATTAATCACCAATTAAAATATTTTGGCAAAAGTATTGTTTGCATATGTGCCGTTATAAGCCTATCAGATAGCCTTTTATTCTGATACATCTATTTTATTTAGTTGCTAAGCTATGCCTATCTCGAGGTTCTGGATAGAAAAGGCCAAAATCGGTGTTTTGAGATATTGTGATTTGAAAATTTGGTTTAGTTCTAAAGATCTGTTTTGGTATTATGCAAATAACATTTTAATGTTTTCCCCATATATGCCTACAATATTCCTTAAAATGTCTAAAATATTAGGCTGGGTGACTTCTGCTTGGATAGTCAAACAAGTTTAAAAGGTGTAGGTGGGGCACTGGATTCTAAATAACAGTTCATTGTTCTATCAACTTCTATGATAATATATCAGCCGTATATATCTACATGTCCTGTAACTTTTATTTTGTTGACAGTTTAATAGTCTTTTTAGTAGTGTTTAACGCCCGATTTTACTACATGCGACACCAGGCGGTGACATTGATGATACATCGAATGAAGATGGAGCACGGTGGAATGAGATGGCGGGGGAAACCGGAGAACCCTGAGAAACCCCCTGTGCCGCTTTGTCCATCACAAATCCCATGTGTGGTTGCCTTGGATGGAACCCGGGTCGCTTTGGGAGGAGGTGAATGGTTTTTCTAACCACTCTGCCACGGTGTGGCACTTTTAATAGGGATTTTTAATTGCACATATAACGAAAATATGCGTATAAAAGTTTTGCGTTAGTTTGTAATTGGTATTGGAAACTACACTAATCCAAGAATAACTGCTGAAATTTAGAACATGTACATGAAACATTTGATCATTGTGAACACATTATTAAACTTCACATGGCTTTGTCCATTGTTTACCTAATCGAAATTATTACAAAATAAACTAATTACTATTTTGTCCTTGACCAAGCGGGATGGCTCAGGAGGTAACATTTGTGGCCCGCATTGGGGTGGTCACGGGTTCAACCCCCAGTGGCCGCGCGCTCTGACATGGATCTTCTCTGTGGTTTCCCCATGTCACTTAGGCGAATGCTGGGGTGCATAATTTCATACCACGGTTTCCTTTCCATCATCTCCCTTCATTCCATTTCCTTTCTTTCAGGTGTGCTTTCAGGCGAGTGGTGCTGGCGGTACCGGACAACTGGCGCGGATGCTCGCTCATGGTAACTGCTGTTCTCGGCGCTAGGTGACGTTTAGGCGGCCTCTGTGCCCCCATCGTAGGGAGGTGCCTGTGCGACACCGGATCCGCGGTGTGTGGTGGCTGCTCGGCGGGGCCTGGCGCCGACATGAAGAGATCTCAACACTCGTTACGGATTTTCGCGAGTCTCAGTGCCTGTTTAACTGCAATCCTATGGCACCTTGTGGTTCCCTCACTTCATCCCTCCCCCCTAGGGGTGGCAGCCGCAGTAAATCAGAGTTGATCGCGGTCCTCCTCAGTGCTTACCCTATACCCTATCTTGTCCTTCATTGTGATACTTGGTTCTGGGATTTGAATTTATACTTTTTATACAGCTAGGAGCGAAACTAAGATTAAAACTTTACTGGCATGATTTATATATCACAAAGTGGCAGGTCCTTATGTTTAGATCAGATGCAGGAAAGGAAACGTCATACGCTCTAAGGGGAGAGCCTTTTGAGATTTTGACCAAAAATGGTCTAAATCCAAAAATGAGGTTTTTCCATTCATAACTTGTCCCATTATGTGAGGCACGCGGACAGATGCTTAATTTAGCTTTGAGGCAATTTTTAAAGTGCTGGGAGACTTAAATCCCGTGTGCATGTCCCTTTAATATGCCACACCCCCTTTGTAACAGAATATTCGGCAATATTTACTATTTGCAGCTCTTTTCTTGCCAAATTATCACCCCTTGTGCCTGTTGCCATCGGGTTGAATTTTGTATCATGTCGCTACAGGGACCATAAAATAAACAGGAGTTTCTTAATTTGAAATCTAATTTTTGGTGAACTGCAAAATTTATTTGCAAATCTTAAGTGTGGTGAATGTGAATATGTATTGACAAGAAATAACTATGGGCTCAGCAGTAAGTTAGTAGTGAAATGTGAAACTTATGGATATGTAAACTCCACATGTTATACAAGCCCAAGAATTTCCGAAAAATCTCACAGTTCAGCATTTGATGTAAACAAGAGGATGATGGATGCAGTTGTCTGCACTGGAACAGGCTATACCACAATGCACATATTTTGTGCTACTGTGGGAATGAAAGGTATGGCAAACAGAAGTTAGGAACTTCATTTTAAAAAAAGTAGAGATTAATGCAAACTAAGCCATGAAATTCTAGCTAAGTCCAGAAGCATTGTACACAAAGAGTAGGTATGCCAAAATAAAATGAATATTTTGTTTGTTCACGACGCTGTCAATTGCCATGATCATATCTGCGCCGTTGGTGTGCCAGAATTTCGTCCCGCAGGAGTTCGTTTACGTGCTAGTAAATCTATGGGCATAGAGTTGTTGCTTTTAAGCACACAACCATCGGCCTGGGCCGGGTTTGAACCTACGAGCAGCACCTAACCAACCGAGGCATCCAGAGCAACGTAGATATGGCAGTGAGACGTCTTCCTCCTAACCCATTTGTAGCTTTCTTTTATATCTGAAGTACCAGTTCACTCTTAACATTTTTCGATGGAGCTTCCTCATACGCTGTTAACTTGTAGCTTACGAGTATAGTACTTGGGAGTAACTTCACCCTGCACGACAGCCTCTAGAGTTTGTAGAGAGTAGAGGTTGAAGGTTACTGTCACGAATGTTTCTTCTTTGTAAGCTCTTGCTGGTCATCTGCTTTACTTTGGCTGGGTTCTTGTTCGATTTGCATATGAATTATATACTCAGCTTCCAGTTCTTTATTTTATTCCCTTTAGCAGCTTCATATCTGTTACAAAATGAGTGCTGGTTCCCTTTAGACTTAAAAAGTGAGCAGTAATAATCTTGGCAAGAACACTTTTGTAAAGTGTCAATCTTGCAGCCTCCTAATTCATTTGTTTATACTCTTCTTCAGAAAGAGAGTAGGCACAACTTAGGTATGGACAGCTTGCTATCCAAACACTTCTTCTCTGAAGATTTTCTAATGAAATGAGGCTCCACACAGTCAATACACTACTTTATTTTCTCTATTTCGCCTGAAGAAAGTGTGTTTATCTACTGATGGATGTTTTCTTGGTAGTTAATTTATAGAGAAAATATCTGTCAAATCTATTTTCTTATACGCTTTTTACTTAGTGACTTCTGCGAGAACGACAAAGCTACTGCGTGTATATTGCTTGGAATGAAATATTCGTGACTTTTGTTTTACTTTTACACGCATTTTGCAACTTTCGTTTTATTTTTACACGCGTTTTCTGTAGAGTAGCAATTATTTTCCACTTCAAGTCATTCTCAACGAAAAGTCCGACTCCTTTATAATTTTAATGCGTTCATATTCTATGACATATCCGTTTTAAAATACTTTTTAGTCTTGTATTGATTCATGAATTGAAACTGGGTGTTTTGAAGTCAGTGTCCGTCAGAAAGAACAGTGATTTTCAATTGTGAAAGATTTAAAATCGGTTTAGTTGTTTTAGAGGTTATTCCATGTACACACATTTATACAAGTTTTCTCTCGTTATAGTATTAATATATTTTCCTCAGAATGTTAAATAGTCATGGGATAATTTTAAAAGCTTTAGATGTACTCTGTTGTGGAATACTTAATTCAGCACAGTGGTTCCCTATAAATGTCAGGTTGTGTTGTTCTCCATATCAAATGTTTTTATCATATCATGAAACATGCTTGCTGGGGTCAGTGTGTGGTCACTTTATATGGAATAAGGTTACTGGTGTAGAATCGATAGTTAGCGTCCTTTCGTGTCGATTGCTCGGAAATATAAACCTTTCTACGTTGTTATTACTTGCGACTTCACGTGAGCTTTAACTAATCTCCTACATTAAAAGCGCATTGTAAGAGCTGCAGAAAATGGCAGGGTTGCAGTTAAAGAACAGTTTGTTGATAACATCAATTGATTTTATTTAAGCATCTTACTATAAAAGATCAGTCAAGCGGTGCTCAAGGATATCAGAAAAAGTGCTTATTTTAACAGAACCTACAGCTAATCTTATCGGAAAGTTGACTGTTTGCGCGTCTTGTTCTTTTTAATTATGTGCGTTTCTAATCTAGCTTTATCGGAAAACAAGAACCATTTTCACTTTATTGGATAAAAAATTACCTTTTCTTGATCAAATGGCATTCTAAAGGGGTTTAAAGGCACTCTGGTAACAATATATTTCATGATACGTCCATTTTCTGAAGCTAAAGATGCCTTTCAGAGGTGGTTTTGGTGAGCGTAACAGATTGCACATTTTAATCTATGCTCTATAGTGTTTCAGTCTTCCGGTGTATGTATTATTACAATTGCCTTGACCTCATTCCTAATAAGGAACGATAATCAATCACATTAACCTCAGTCTCCTTTGTAATGCTTGTAATGTCCGTATCATTTGCTTGTGGTAGGTTAAGGAAGTATCACGTTCCTCCATAGTTACTAATTGAAATTTCATTGTAAATGCATCTTTAAGGTCAGTACCCTGAATTAAAAAGTCTGCACCCACATGACTTTCTCTACTCTTATTCTAACCATTCTTACAAAGTCTTAGTCCTCTATCTTCTTCGTGTTTGTTGAGATAAACATTTGCACAAATTATCTTAATGCTTATTTCCTTGTAGGTGCAAGGGGAATATTAGAATACAGTAGGCTTTGAGCGATAGTCAAATATTTTAAAGCTTTCAGATCCCGTTCTCTTTGCACGCTTAATATAAAAAAATGAACAACGATGTTCCATTTCACGAAAGCTTTGTTTTTCAAAACTGTCCCAAATAACAATGAATATCTCCGGAATGCTTCATTCTACCAAAAAAAAAAAAAAAAAAAAAAAAAAAAAAAAAAAAAAAAAAAAACACATAAATTGTGTGTTTTAGCGAGATCTACATTTTTATAGAGTAAGATTTTGTCTATCTCTTATGGTTAACGATTTATTCAAAAGTCATCCGGAGTAAACGGAACTACATAGGCTAAGGCCAAAAAATTCAAATATACATTTCATTTGTCATACAAATATCTTAATCAAAATCGTTAGTCATGTTCAATGTAAATGGTAGTTTAGGGCGGGGCTATTTTCTTCAAAATCTTGGTGTCGCATCCTAGAAAGACATTAAACTTATATACCAAATTTGGTTTTTAACCGACTTTTCGTTTTTGAGTTATGCTGTCCACAGACTGACAGACTGATACACAGACTGACGGACACACACACACACACACACACACACACACACACACACACACACACACACACACACATACACACACTCTCTCTCTCTCTCTCTCTCACGGACCTTTTTATGAAAATGCTTTTTTTGGATGCAGGGGGCCTCAAAACATATATTTCCAGTGAATTTTTGAGTGGAATACAATACTTCCTCTACTTAGTAGTAGATAAAGTAAAAATGTAGCGAAATGATTTCATGACACCGCGTGAGACCCGCATTCCAGAGATCCTGGATTGATTTCCGTCAAACAACCACTATGAACTGGGGTTTTTCTTGGTTTTTTCTGATCAGCAAGTCGAATTTTCCTTTCCGAATTTTCCTTTCGCTGCGTTTCCTTCTCATATTTCAGATGTACTTCTAGGTTTCGAGGCGTGGGGTGGTGCGGGAAAGATAGGGCGGATGTTTTCTCCATTCCCGTTGACTCTAGAGGGCTGCTTGATTGACAGATCATTCATTGTCTTCTCTGGGCAGCTCCAATATTGGATCGGATCTTCGAGTCAAACTATTAGATACTTCCGCGCGTCTCTGTGACTTGCTATTTGCGGTCTATAGCCTCCTGTGGTTCCTTCACTTCATCCCTTCCTCTGAGGGGATAGCCGCAATATGTCACAGTAAGCCACAGGTGTGCGCCTCCATGTCCTACACCCTATTACTGGAAACTCCAATTTTGAAAAGTTAATTGGAAGAACAACGGAGATATCAGCAGCAGTAGTTTTGGTTACGCCCCTTTGTATTAGGTATTACACGTACTGCAGACCTCTGACAAGAAAACTTCTGAAGGGTATTCTGCTCTTTGGAGGGGAAAGGGGAGACAGTAGCACATGACAGCTCACGATGCCATAGATCTGCTATATACAGTAACTAAAGTGTGTCCCTCACTGAGAATGTTTGACATCAACGGCTCCAGCGTTTTCTAAGAATAATTGCGGCTAGAGCTTAAACACATCAAGAAGGCTTAAGGCAGCACTTTTCGTATCTCTCTCACATTGAGTAAGTTCACTCGGTCCCCTGCGACATATGTCTTATTGACTTTGGGGGTGACCTCTGCAGTCGTGCCTTTACGTCAACAACCGTGGTCGGGCTAAATGAACCATGTTTGCCTTTCCCACTCACCCGAGATCCAGTTGTTTCCAATTTGTTTACCAGTTCCAGTATTGTGCTTTTTTGGGGAGGATTGTGAGCACCAAATTCTCTCTGGTATGTCCTACGAGTAGTTGTAATTTGATTCATAATCTTGTATTGCTTTACAAGAAAGAGCCGTTGGTTTAATGTTTAATTCCATTTTCAGTGTGGAAAACAGCTGCCAACAACAAAACAAAAGATAGGAATAAGGAATTCAGAATAAACATCTGTGCATCTCGTTACACGAATAAAAGCTCCCAAACATCCTAATTAACGTTAAAACTTGTTCATTAAGTGAATTTCCAGCCAAACAGCTAAGAAAATAAATGCTTCAATTCTATATAAATCACTCAGTATGTATTATTTCCGATATATTTTAACCTAAGATAGTAAGGAGATCTCTAAAATTTGTCTATCTAGGTCATTAAAAGATTAACAATACCAATTAGCAAGGTCTAAGCAACAGTAGTTGACTCACCAAAAAGTAGCAACTATTCTTTTGATTCTTGTTTTCTACTTTTGGTCTCGACGGCGAATCTTAACTAATTCTGCCCTTAAAACTGCTACTGACTGCTCTCTTTTGTAGCTCAGTTGGCTAAAGTAAAGGACTGAATATAACTTTCTAGTCTTTCAATATCGGAGGTTAGCTAGATTCTAAAGGCTGGTTCACAACCACACGGCAACGACAACGGTAACGGGAATGGTATGGACATTTTCGTTCACAACAGACCGCTAACGGCAATGGGAATAGATAGTAGATATTGCGCATTGGGATGTCATCTATTTCTTTTGACCAATAAAGACAATTTAACCTGCTCTCCAACTCGGCCAACATAAAAACAGGTTAACCAAAGCTAAATTTCTATAAAGAGAGGATCTAAACGCGAAGCTACTGGGTATTTGCGATTCCGAGAAATCAGCAAGCGTCAGTGCTTTAGCATCGTAGCGTTCATTAAAATTATTTGTTGTTCTTATTGGTATATACAATTCTTTCCGGTTTGATTTTCCAAAAATTGCGACTAGCGAGAACTCTAGCGGCTGTTTATGCCACGGCCGCCTGTAGTTCTACCGTGAAGAAAGAAGAAGAGAAGTCTAATAGGCACTTAATGGTCCTTTAACGGCAACACTAAAGTTAAATCTTGGCCAATTCTTGCTTATCGTTCCCGAGGCCGTGGAAGGCTTGAAGTTGGTTGTGAATTCTCCCATTTGAATGCATGTATTTCAAGTCTCTCGTTCTGGTTATCGTTACCGTTGTTGGTGGTTGTTAACCAGCCTTAGCCACACTGCGGCGCTACACTAACGCAAAGGAAGAGGTGGGCTCCAGTAAAATAGACTGTCATTGGCATGCATGATTACTATTGCAAGATATGTGTCATTTAAGAACTAGCTGGCATTTTATAGTACGAGCAATATTAATATAAAAATGGATTTACACTACCAAAATAGGCAGCTTTAAAAATAGAGTCAACAGTTTCCTTTACTTAGTTTTTCAATAAGCAGATCTTACATTTCCATTATTCCGGACATACAAACAGTAAGCTTTTGCTGATGACAGTAGCGAAAAATAAGCACCAGCATACAGAAATGTACTACGAAAGCTTTTTAAGGCACCACTCGTAGACCAGCTATTTTCGTATTCTCGTATAATTGGTAACAGCACTGTGATGGAAAACGTTTCATTGCTCTAGACAATTTACGAAGCTCACTTTGTATTTTGCAGCCACCTGCAATAGTCAAGGGCAGTTCTTTTGTTTCGTGAGACTTGTGGAGGGATTGCATTCTGCCCGGAAATTTCGTGCAGACACAGTCAACTTCATACAAAATGAGGCAACTAATCCATACAGTTTTACTACTGCAGTTAACTACTGAGCTGGGAGTGGCCTTCAGAACAAGGTATCTTCTCTCATAAAAGATGCAACTTCCGACTGATGTTTTAGGGACATACAAGTACACATAAAACCCAGTTATGATTAACGTCCCTCATGACTTTTACAACAAAGGGAACATGGTGGCCTAGTAGAGCATTAAATTGTCAATTAAGATGAAGTCATATACTAGCACTGTTTTGATACTTTATTGTCTAGTTATACGAGTACTTAGGGGCTCCGAAACACCGTGCCGCCACATGTATACCTAGTTACTCCATATGAAAGACCCTTTGATATCAATTCTGATCTCCTAGAGCGCCGTAAGAATCTTTGTTAAATTATAAACCAAGTTTTAAGAAAACCTACCTCAGGAAGAAGGTCCTGCAAAAGGGGCGGGAGTGAATTCCGGGAAGCTGGGTACAAATTTCACCAAAATCATCTAAAACAAAATTCCTTCCCGAGGGTCAACCAATTTGACTGTTATTTTTACTTTCTATACTGCGTATAGTAAGTAGGGGAAGTATTGTACTCGATCCAAAAATTCAATGTCGAGGTTTCACCGGAAATACGTTTTGAGCCCCCCGGACCGAAAGAAAGTATTTTTAGAAAAAGGTCCGAGTGTATATCTGTCTGTCTGTCTGTGAACATCATACCTCAAAAACAAAAAGTCGGTTAAAAGTCAAGTTGGTATTTAAGTTTAATATCTTTCAAGGAAGATTTTGAAGAAAATTCCTCCACCCTAAACTGCCCTTTACACGAAAAATGTTTCGAAAATTCTGATTTTTTCAAAAATGGCTCAAACGATTTTGATTAAAATACCATATGTTAAAGATATTTTTATGACAAATGAAATGTATATTTTGAATTTTCTGGCTCTAGCCTTTGTAGTCCTGTTCACTCTGGATGACTTTTGAATAACTCGTAAACCGTAAGAGATAGACAAAATCTTACTATAAAAAAGTAGATCTGACTAAAGCACACAATTTATGTTCAAATGAATTTTTTTGTGGAGTGAACCATTTCGGAGATACTCATTGTTGATTGTTGTTCGTGTGAGTTTTGCAGGACTTATACTTTTCTCAAATGGAAGTGGCTATCACTTTTTTATCTCTTGGCCGTGCTAAGAGAACGTAATTTCAAAGCTTTCATATAGCAACCAGGTTTAAAAGATTCCCAAATTTCCCTTGTACCTACCTGAAAATTAGGCATAAGATAATTTTTACAAATGTTTATTCTCTAACAGGAAGATAGAGAAATAAGTCTTTGTAGGAATAGTTTGTACAAGAGTAGAGAAAGTCATGTGAGTGCAACACATCAGATTTGTTTCATAGTTTGTCTCAGTCGTCAAGGTAAATACGGGATTGTATATTTGATACCCTGACCCAAGTTTAACCTCAAATCCAAAACAATAGTAAAATGAAAGTAGTGATAGCAAGTTTGCTGTCGTCCATCCACAGATAATGAAAGCAGGTAAATTGGACGGCACCCTAATGCCATCTACTCGGCACATGTAGAAGCACAGATACAGTGGCCTAGCACTAAGATCTTTGTGAACATGTATCGAAGCTGCTATTTGCCCATTACAAAAGCAAGGTACAGTTGCCTAGCTCTAACGCCTCTGTAGACACAAGGATTTACGGGAGGTTTACACAGCATTCAACTGTCCTCAGATTGAAAAACGCAATGCTATAGCCGATGTTTAAACCACAGCTTTTCGGCGTACCGTGCCGCTACTCTAACCGAGTTACCACGATAACATGTGTGGTTGTTACGACACTGACTCGTGTACCGAAGGTTCGCGGTTCCAATCCCGCCATGGCTTTCCTCCCTGCCTGAGATTTTCCTGTCCTCATAACTGCCACAGAGGTATCCTAACTTAGTGGAATGTTTTCTTCCCAAATTTCCTTTCCCAATTATTATTTTATTTCAGTATAATTATCACCTATCACCTGTGATGCCTAGGTAGTGAAGACGGGCATTAAATACTTATTGAGTACTAACTACATTTTAAGTATATACCTTGCGGTTTAGCTGAAAAATTGGAAAATTTAGCGTCTTGTCGGTATGTTGCCATGGTAGTTTAGTTGGTTAGAGGTGCGGCATGGCTGATGTTCCATGGTTCAAGCTCCAGACTATGGCATTAAAACTATCAGTCTGATTCTATCTTTACAACTTTAGGCTACATGCAACATGTGTAGAAGAACAATTAATTGACATTAGTTTGTATATGCCTGCCTTCACATTACATATTCTTTACATAATTAACAGAAACGAAAGTATTCTTCAAAGTGTATTGCTTAACAACACACCTCTGTGGAAATCGGGAAGAGGATATGTCACGTCAGAAAATTTCTGGCTTAATATGTTATTGTATTATAGTTCTGCACTCCTAACTCAAACAGTGCAAACATGCTACCATTTGCAACAGTAAAGTTAAATGCTTTAAAATAAGTTTGAGTAATTCTAGAAGAATATTCCAGGCTAATTTGCCGTGTTCTGCTGGAGTAATTGGGTCCAGACGTTTCGTCCAAATCTGCGGTGGCCATCATTAGTGGCGCGGTCGAAGTCTTCTTGGTGAAGATTCAAATTTTTCTAGAATTACCAACTCCGGCCATGAAAACCTACGCTGACTCGTAAAATTTGAGCGTTGTCCCTTTTAATCTTCAAAACATTTTCTTGTACTATTTAGAAGTATACTTTGATAAGCTAATTTTTCATAGATTCTGTTCTTATACTGGTGATACCAAGCGAGATAGCTCCGTAGTAACAAGTGGGGCTCGCATTCTGGGTCTGGGTTCGATATCCGTCACCATCCACACTGATCCTGGAATTTTTGTGGTAGGAAATACAGGGGTAATTCCTCGTCTACCACGATGTCCTTTCCTAATTTCCCTTTCATTCAGTTTCCTTCTCATCTTTCACGTATGCTTCTAGGTTTCATAGAGTATGGAGGTGTCGGACAGACGTGCGGATAACTGCTCAAAAGAAGGAGTTCTTTGTGGACACTAGAGGGCTGCTTGGCCAACCGGTCGTTCATCGCGCTTTCTAGGCAGTTCAATAGCAGGACGGGTCTTCGAGCCTGGAATTGTTAGGACCTTCGCGCCTCCCTGCGGTCTGCAGCCTCCTGTGGTTTTTTATTTTATATCTTCCATCTTAGTTGTGATAGCCATAATAGATCTATGTTGGTCGCAGTGCCGTCCATTGCATAACCTATAGCTATATACTTGTGACGTATAAAACTTTGCAGGATTTTCTTGAAGTAGTATCTTAGAAATGGTTCCTTACATTCATCAAAGTTTAGTAATTGATAGGCCACTTCATTTGCTCAGGACTGAAATCTGAGTACTAACCAAAGAAACAAAAGTGATCAGAAAGGGAGAACAGATAAAGAGGAATCCCGTTCAACGGAGGAAGAATCGGATAGAATATTCCTTATTCTGAATAATATTTACAAGTAGAGGCAGAGGTTGAGTAAAAATGGATAGAATTCCACATTAAGCCTGTGGTCAGACTATCGTACGTCAGACTCCAGAGGGGAAGAACGAGATGGAAGCGCCCAGCGGGTGCCCCGGAAACCTGAGCAAGGAACGCGAACCAATATATGCCTAATATATGCTGGAGATACATCACGGCGCCAGGTTTCTTAGTGCAAACGCCCGATGCAGACCCCCTCCCACAGCGCCGCCCCTACGCCAAGAACAGCTGTTATAGGTGTTAAGACGGGATTATGTGAAATGAAATGAAGGAACGATAATCGAGGAAAGCAATACAACCAACCCAGGAAAATCGCGAAAAAAATATGGTCAGATTGGTCAGTCATCGGTATCGAACCGGGACCTCCCAAATACCAGTTCTAAGCGTTGCCTCTTTAACCGACCCGCTCGGTTATTTGCAAGTAATTATGTTTACAATTATTAAGTTCGAAACTAATGATTCTGAGATATTTAGTGGGGGGCTTGTTGGCAGTAGGTATGTACGATATAGCTTAAAGTACCCATTTTCGTGTAACGAAACGAGGTAGACTCTCAGACTTCTTCACCGAATCTCATTGTTTCTCTCTCCAGAACCTTGAAGTGAACATGAACAAAGAAAAGGAAGAAAAGAAAAAATGCAAGAGCGGAACATTACCCGTCATCCATCACGGACAAGATTTTCTCGCTGTTTTTGTATTGTGTTGTAGTACGTAGTATTGATATATCGCTGGTTTGCATGCCATCTCTTGGGATGCTAAATGTGAGTGCTCAACGTGTTTGAGAAAATGGATTTCATTTTTTTTTTCGCTTTTAAATATCTACTTTGCCAACACTACCGTCTGGCTGGGCAACTTCTGTTCGGTGGCGACCCTAACTTTTAACACTTTGCGGATAAGTCCGGATTTCATGATTTTACATATTTTTTCTGATGATGCTAGGACAATGCTATGTAGAAAATGTATGTCGTTGATAACATTTTGAGTGAAATTAAACCACTTTAAGGGTAGATTTATCTTATAGGGCATGTTTTACAAGTGATATTTTAAAGCCATTTTAAAAACAAATTCAGGTTTTTGTGATTTTTGCGAGTTAGATTGTATTATTATCATATTACTACAGCCATGGAAAAATGATTGAGCGCATTAGGTAGCAGAATATTTCTAAGTCGTGTTGCAGCGCGATTTTCGTGTAGCCTGAGTTTATTGATAGTCTGTTGCATATGGACACACAAATAGGCAGTTTGCTACATCGCCTCTTTCTCTATCAGGAACGAATACAAATGCGAGTGGTCATTTAAGAGACGGCCTATTTGTGTGTCCGACAGACGATAACAGATGGAACAGACTATTAGTACTCAGCATGTTGGAAATAACGACTTGCATAAACGGCGTTCCAACACGACGTGAGACTTAAAAATATTCTGCTCTCCTAATATGCTCAGTTTTCCATTGTTGTACAATGAAGTTTCACAATTTCAAAATAAAAAACTTCTGAGAAATCTATTGGAATGTCGCTCCTCCATTCTTATTTTGTTAAGCATTTGAATTCTTCAGCCACAGATTAATAGAACAACTAAAAGGTTTAACGTTTAAGTTAGACTTATCCTCTGGAGTGAATCAGCCTACTTTTGGGGGCCGTACCATGCTTGCCGTTACAATGCAGTCTTCACAGAATAAAACCTAGTGGTTGAGATGATATATTTTGTATTTTGTCATGGCGAAAATAAAAACATGTATTTTCGACAAACTGAAAATCAAAAGAATTGATGAAATCAGTTATAAGTAATCTAAGCCGTGTGGAAGGTGTAGGGGTGAACTTGTCTTTGCTAAAAATGGAAAATGCGTTGAACAAATACGTTGAATGATAACATTTCAAGATTGTTGATATACGTAAAATAAGAAGAGCTAAAAGTTGGCAATATTTGCATAGTATTAGTTGACAATAGACAGTCCGTCAGTTTTGTCTGGCGAGGTGTTAGAACTGTCGAAACAGTTCGGCTATTAAAGACCTTCTAATAGTCAACCAAGGAACACGTATAAAATTCAGCTCTTATACTACAGCATAAGCACAGTTACAAGTGTTAAATTTTAAGGGTGTCCGGCGAGGGGTTGCCATGATACTAAGTGTCTGGCAATGGATGATGTGATTTATAATATTATCCCGAAGAAAATATAAGAAACTTGCGCTTTATACTTCGACACGTTTTGGTTGCTATTATATGCACCTCTGCTACCTGTTACCTGCCAAAGCCACTATGATCCAAAATTCATAGTAGCCCCATCGTTCCTACCTGTGTTAGGACATTGCGCTGAGAAAATTTCAGCTTCTATGAAATAAGGAAGTCTGGCAGTCACAGGCTCTTAGACCATAAATTTAAATCGTGAGAATTGATGAAACGTTTAGTCAGGATTTCAACTGCACTTATACTTTTTCTACTGCTTTCCTATAGTACGTATTGTATTTCACCTGAAAATTAGTATCAAGATTTCACTAGAAATATATGTTTCGAGGACCTCTGAATTAAAAAGGCAAATTTTAGAATTATACACGCGCGCAGGTGCGCGCGCGCCTTTGAACAGGTATAACTCAAAAAAAAAAAAAAAAGTAGCTTAAATAAGTGCAGGTTCTTCAGAGGATACGACATGAAAAATTTAAAATGTTCACTAAAACTCCTATCCTAAGCAATTCTTTACAAGAAAAACTTTTCATTAGGTACCTATGATTTTCTTAAGCATAACTCTCATGTGACTCTAAAACACCGTGTTTAAGATACTTGCACAACAAATGAAACGTAGATATATTTGAATATTCTCGAAAGAGTCTGTGAAGTTTGAATGACTTTTCCATACGTAATTTGTAAAACTTAACAGACAAAATTTTACAGAAAAATCTTGTTAAACACACACAGTTATGTCATAGAGCCACTTTAAAGCATTTATCATTTCCGAGATATTCTTTATTATTGGTTTGAATTCTCATATACTCAATTTTTTAAACTTCAAACCTTTGTTTTTAGTTTAGTGGTTATACAAAGAGAATGGAATCTTAAACACATCAAAGCGATTACTTCAAGTGTCCCTTAAGCTTAGTGTACGAGTATTTCCCCTGTATCTGTGTAATAAAAGAATTTCTGCAATTACTTCTCGATTAATGTAAAGGATAGAAGAGTAAGGTTTTGTAAAAGTCGTTAGCAGAAGAGTAGGCAGAGAAAGCCATGTGACCGGGACACAGATTTTTTAGTTTAACACTTAACTTCAGATCGACCAAGTCCATCAATCGCGTATCATTTCCGGGTTATCTTTCTGAGAAATTTGTAATAGTATGTAATTGGTTGAGTTAATAACAGGGGTTAGATGGAGTCAGTAGTTACGTTCTTTTTTTTTTTTTTTTTTTTTTTTTTTTTGTTTTGTTTTGTGTACAATTTGTACAGCAAATCAACATGTACAAACAGAAGTCTTTGTAAGCGTATTAATACTCCTTCAAATGGGTTCTAATCTTTTGTTATGGTTTCTGTATCTGGGTCTGCCGTACCTGAGCAAGGGTGAGTAAACACTTAAGGTTACCCTAGCAACCCCAAGGAAGGGGTCTACTACCCTCATAAAGCACAAGGTGGTTCATAAAAAGCTACGTGTTTTCGTAGCACCTTCGGCTTTTCTGTGGTATACCGCCTCCTTTGTTAACAGCGTTATTTTTAGGTACTTGGGAATAGTTAACGAACTAATGTAATTAGCGCTTTCGCCGTAAATCAACAAGCTAAAATGTTTTCTGTGTGCTGGAGAGTTTTCCAGCAATCATTTCAATAAGTGTAAAGTATGTTGTTTTATAGGAACTACCAAAACTGGTTAACAAGTGGATTTAAATTCATTTTTGAACGATAGTGTTTTTATGCACTTTCCGTTCATTCTATCATGGCGAAAAGTTAAGTATCCGTATTCAGTGTTGATAACCTGATCTACATGCATGTTTTGTCTATTTTACTTCACGTATATCATATGCATTAACCATATTAACTCCTTTAACTTTTTATATATTTACTACTGCAGACATGAGAATAATCATATCTGACACTTAAATTTTACAATTTAAAGCTTACTAGGATCTTATTTAGTTAAGATTTAATTCATGCTGCAAGTTATTTGTCTTTTGAAGGTAAACGATCAGACGTTATCGGCAATTCGCCACCGATGTTAATGTTGGTGACCTTGCTACTGGAACTACAATGTGCTACAGCTGTTAGTAAATTATTAGTGTTAGTTTTATGTAAGATAAAATTTCTATTATTGCCTACTGTCGCTAAAATATCATGTATAAGAGCATACGCTTTCTGTGTTTTAAAAATTTGGCTGTTCACATACAAAGGGCAGTTTTTAATTTGCTTTATATTAATACATAGATAAATATCTAAAATAAGATGTTCTAAATAATTTAATTTGAGATAGTGTGAAAGGCGTAGATGTTTATATGTATTATATATAATATTCATTTGGAAAACAACTGAATTATTCTTCAGATAGCCATTCCCACAACTTAATTGCCAATATTTAAAGAAACAAAAGTAAATTCTCTGAAATTAAAATGATTAGTCTCATAAAGAAAAGCCATAGGAGAAAACGTGTATTTTAATGTGAAATACATTTGTTCTTCAGTAAGATTTTGCCGGTCGTTTAATTTTCCTAGTTACACTAAATCCTAGTAGAGCGCTTATTTTAGGAAATTCGAGACACTTTTTTTTTTCATCTTAACACCCCCAACATATACTTTAATTGAAATCCTTGATCCCGTTTTCAGAGATTTGTAATTTCTGCACTTATCTCTTTTGAATTAAACTACTCGCAGCCAGGTGGGCCTTTTTCGAAAACCGTCTTATTGAATTAAAGAGATCTGAACATGTGAATTTCCACCACGTAAGTTTAGGACAAATGCTCTACTCACTCTATTTAGGATTCCAGGGAGAGCCTATAAAGAGGTCCAACACTAATGCCAAATAACATAAACATATTCTTTGGAAGGAAAATTCACAGTCGTGGAAAGATACCTATTCCAACTTTACGATTAATCGTCATCGTCACCACCGCCACCGCCACCGTCACCGTCACTGCCACCACCACCACCGCCACCGTCACCTCCACCTCCACCTTCACCGTCACCGTCACCGCCATCGCCACCGCCACCTCCATCGTCACCGTCACTGCCACCACCACCGTCACCGTCACTGCCACCACCACCGTCACCGTCACTGCCACCGCCACCGCCACCGTCACCGTCACTGCCACCACCACCGTCACCTCCACCGTCACCGTCACTGCCACCACCACCGTCACCGTCACTGCCACCGCCACCGCCATCGTCACCGCCACCACCACCGTCACCTCCACCGTCACCGTCACTGCCACCACCACCGTCACCGTCACCACCACCGCCACCGCCATCGTCACCGCCACCACCACCGTCACCTCCACCGTCACCGTCACTGCCACCACCACCGTCACCGTCACCACCACCGCCGTCACCTCCACCGTCACCGTCACTGCCACCACCACCGCCACCTCCACCGTCACCTCCACCGTCACCGTCACTGCCACGGACCACCGTCACCGTCACTGCCACCGCCACCGCCATCGTCACCGCCACCGCCACCTCCACCGTCACCGCCACCGCCACCTCCACCGTCAACCGCCACCGCCACCGTCACTGCCACCACCACCGCCACCGTCACATCCGCCTCCACCTTCACCGTCACCGCCATCGCCACCGCCACCGCCACCTCCACCGTCACCGCCACCTCCACCGTCACCTCCACCGTCACCGCCACCGCCACAGTCACAATCGCCATCGCCACCGCCACCACCATCACCACCTCCACCACCATCGCCATCGCCACCACTATCATCGCCATCACCATCGCCACCACCATCACCACCTCCACCACCATCACCATCGCCACCATCACCACGCCACCGCCACCGCCACAGCCACAGCCACAGCCACCGCCATCGCCATCGCCACCGCCACCGCCACCGCCACCACCACCGCCACCGCCACCGCCACCGCCACCGCCACAGCCACCGCCACCGCCACAGCCACCGCCACAGCCACCATCGCCATAGCCATCACCACCTCCACCACCATCACCATCGCCACCACCATCATCGCCAACGCCATCGCCACCGCCATCGCCACCGCCACCTCCGCCGCCGCCACCACCACCGCCATCACCATCACCACCTCCACCACCATCGCCACTACCATCACCACCACCATCGCCATCACCACCACCATCACCACCACCATCACCATCACCATCACCATCATCACCATCGCCATCGCCATCACCACCACCATCACCATCGCCACCACCATCGCCACAGCCACCATCACCATCGCCATCGCCACTACCACCACCACCTCCACCGCCACCTCCACCGCCACCACCGCCACCGCCACAGCCACCATCGCCACCGCCACAGCCACCATCGCCATCGCCATAGCCATCGCCATCGCCACCGCCACCGCCACCGCCATCGCCACCACCATCACCACCGCCACCGCCACAGCCACAGCCACCGCCACCGCCACAGCCACCATCGCCATAGCCATCACCACCTCCACCACCACCATCACCATCGCCATCACCACCACCATCATCGCCACCGCCACCTCCGCCGCCACCTCCGCCACCACCACCACCGCCACCGCCACCGCCACCACCATCACCACCTCCACCACCATCGCCACCACCATCGCCACCACCATCGCCATCACCACCACCATCACCATCACCATCACCATCACCATCACCATCACCATCGCCATCGCCATCACCACCACCATCATCACCATCGCCACAGCCACCATCGCCACCACCACCAGCACCACCACCACCGCCATCTCCACCTCCACCGCTACCTCCACCGCCACCGCCACCGCCACCACCACCGCCACAGCCACCATCGCCACCGCCACAGCCACCATCGCCATCGCCATCGCCATCGCCACCGCCATCGCCACCGCCACCACCATCACCACGTCCACCACCATCACCATCGCCACCACCATCACCACCACCAGCACCATCACCACCGCCACCAGCACCACCAGCACCATCACCGTCATCACCACACCACCACCACCAGCACCATCACCATCATCACCACCACCATCACCACCGCACCACCACCGCCAGCACCATCACCATCATCACCACCACCACCAGCACCACCGCCACCACCAGCACCATCACCATCATCACCACCACCGCCACCACCACCAGCACCAGCACCATCACCATCATCATCACCACCACCATCACCATCACCATCACCGCCAGCACCATCACCATCACCACCACCATCACCATCATCACCACCACCGCCAGCACCATCACCATCATCACTACCGTCACCACCACCACCACCATCATCACCACCACCACCATCACCATCACCATCACCACCACCGCCAGCACCATCACCATCACCACCACCATCACCATCATCACTACCGCCAGCACCAGCACCATCACCATCATCACTGCCACCACACCACCAACAGTACAGTTTGGGTCCCATGACTCGTCCCGGTCCCCTTAAAATTGCTATATCCAACGTAATATAGGACGACCAACATTTCTTCTCACTCTTGGGTTGTAGTTGAAAGGTCTATGTGGTATACGGGATGCATGCTTCTTTCTAGATGTTCCATCCAGTTCTTTTGACGGTCTTGAATTTTTTCAGTCATATTTTGTATATCAAGGTCATAGCTGATATCTGAATTTCTTATATGTTCCGTCCGATTTATACCCAGAAATTATTATTTAGAAATTCAATTTCTGAAGCTTCTAAGAGCTTTTTTTTTTTTTTTCTTTTTTAAATCTTTCTGTGTTAGTACCCATGTTTCTGCTCCATACAGAAGTTGTGGAGTTGCTTCTGTTTTATAAAACTTTGAGTTTCCATGAGGGCTTTATTGCCTAAACATATTCTTATTGTTTCTAATGTATATTGGTATTTATGAAGCTTTACTTCCATATCCAGTCATCCTTATATGACAATCTGCGTCCCTAATACTTGAAGTGATCACCTGTTCAATAATTTCAGTATTGATTTGTATTTTTGATCTTTTGTGATTACTCCATTACTTTTATTTTTGAACTTGAAATATTAAAATTGTATTCCTTAATTATATTATTTAATTTATAAACAGCTATCTGAAGTCTGTCCTACGTATCAGACATAATCACTCTATCTGCAAACAACAGATTATTCAAAGGTACATTATGAATTTTAAAGTTAGTTTCTAAAACTGTCAGCCAAGATACTATTGTATATTAAATAATATCGCATATTAAATAATGTGGGTGACAATGGACACCATTGTGTAACACCGCCATTTATTTCTACCATTTGTTTTCCAGGTTCATTTCCTTTGTCAATGCATATAGTGGTATTACGATAGAGATTACGAATGGTTCTTACTAGTTAAGGCGGGTATTCCTTTTTAATCATTATTTCCCATACTTGTGGCCTATTTATCCTATCAAAGGTTGTTTCATGCTCAACGTAGTGTATGTGTTTCTAAATTATGTTCTTTTTTTTTTTTTTTTTTTTTTTTTTTTTTTTCAAATATTTGATTTATTGTAAAACTGCAATATATTGTCTATCTTCCTTTATGGAAACCATGTTGTTCGTTTAACAACAAAACTTCTGCTATTTTATTTAATCGTCTTGTATTATTTTTGCATTTTAAAACAAGTTCCAAGAAGGCTAATTCCTCGTGATTATTGCAATTGTTTCTGTCTCCTTTTTTAAAGATAGGAATAATAAGTGCGATATTCCATTCCTCGGGGACATTCATGTATCCAACATACATTTATTAGATTAAGGAAACGGTTTAATATCTGTGGATTTGCATTTGTATAAAATCGATGTTTATCTTGTCAATTCGTGAAATCCTTTATTTCTAAACCTGTTAATAATTTCCATTAATTTTTCCATACTTATACATTCTGTCTTACGTATTTTCCTCTAACTTCACATGAATTTCTTCTTCACCTTCCTGTTGAGTCTATAGATTACCAAAAAATGTCAACCATTCAGATTCTACTATTGTGTTTAGTTTAATTTACCTTTCACCTGGAAGTTTAATAGTTTTAGCACTTTATAAGCATACTTTTGTGCTCGTGCAAGTTATATTCTAGGTTATTAATATACATTTCCCAGCTTAGTTGATGTAGTTTCCTCACTTCTCTTTTAACGATTGCACCCAGTTTCTTATACTTTATATTATTTTCATCTGTTTTATTTTGTAAATATTGCAAATAAACATTTTTCTTTTGCAGCAAATTCTTGGTTCCATACACTGGCCCCTCTTTTCTTATATTTCGTTTTCCTCTTCCCAAGGGTCTCTTCTGCCACCTGATGTATCATATTTTAAGAAAGTCCCATTCTAAGTTGATATTATTGCTAATAGGCATTTCTTGAGATAGATTATCTAATCTAGTTTATATAAATCAGCCATGGGGAAGAGGGGTGATAGGTATGCAATCGAGTACTTACCTTCTCCACTTACTGACAGTTTGAAGGACTGACCGGTTCTCTGAGCTAGACAGACAATAGCGGGAGGCGTGGCCTGGTAGGTAATCGCTGTGAGGCAGTGGACGGGGTTAAAACTACGAAGTAGGAGAAGTGACACATTGAGTCAGTTCTCCTCATCTATGATATAGATATTTAACACTTCCGTGTTTTAGTAGATGTGTTTTAAATGCTTCACTTTCATTACGTTGGCTGTCCTTTTTTCTACCAAGGTGTTGGTATTGGAACCTTACCAATGACTAAAAAGTGATCTGTCTGTATTTCTCTACCACGATAGACTCTTAATGTCTTCTATTAGAGGGGTGCCTTCATGTTTGCAGTTACATAATCAATTATGCTATGACTGTTTCTACCACTCCATACAAACTTATGAATATCTTTATGTTCGAAATACGTATTCATTATTCGCAAATCAACAAAAATCTGTTTGTTATTTATAATCGGTTCTCCTTTATTTCCAACAATACCTGAAATAATTTGATTACCAACACATGCATTGTGGCGTCCTGCCAATATTATATTGTCACTTTGATTCACCTTTTGTAAGGTCTTCTGTAGCTCCCTGTAAAAATTTTCCGTATCTTCTTTTCTTCTTTCTTCTGGTGCACACGCACCTATTATAGTAAAATAGCCCATTGCATGTTTACATCGTAGAAGAATAATTCTTGGCGGCGCCATGGCCGAGCGGTTAGAGCGTTCGCATACCACCTAGGCAGTCCGGGTTCGATCCCAGGATCCCGCATGTGGTATTCGTGGTGGGCGAAGCGGCGTCTGCCTTCGGGTTCTCCGGTTTCCCCCACCACTCATTCCACCAATTACTCCATCGTCACCTTTCCAATCTTGGATTTCGCCTACATTTCATGTCATCCTCTTCCTCACCATCATACTTGATGCTTGGCTGACACTCGCTTCCAGGTCTTCACTCTGTCCAGTCCATAGGTTACATTGGACAGGCTGATTATTTTTTGTGTTAGTATGTTTAATATTTTCCCATAAGTTAAAGTCATATATTATATATTTTGCATTTACTATGTTTCTATTTCTTAATATTACTTTAATTTCATTAATTTCTTTGTCTATACTCTCTTCTCTAACAGAACATGTTCTCTAGTTCTTGTGTGTATTGCAATTTCATTGGTGCACAGAATCTGATTGAGGCAATGGATTGATCCAAATAATATTTTCTGAACAACTAATCATTCGTAGTGGAACTGAGAGAGCTGCTTCCGAATTTTGACTAGAAATTCCTGGGGATGAAAACTTCTCTTTATAAATAGCTTGCTCCAAGCTAACATCAAACCCTTAACTACATATCAGTGTTACGTTGGATAATTTTGTTTTATTATTTAGCATATCTTGTACTACAATTTATTTGTGGAGTTAAATTATTCTTTTAGCAGTATGTTATAGCAAACAATTTAATGAAATGGTAGCTGTTGTCAGACCCTTTGGGTCTACTGGCAATTTAGCTTCCTTAATTTGTTGTATGATGGGAAAACGTTAGCATTCTGTTGCTTATATAATAACCTGGTATGATATATTATTATTTACTTAATTATCTAGAAGTAAGCTGTGTCATCCTTGCTTAAAAGTAAAGGTGTATGCTTTTTAGAATCTACCATTAAATCTTTTTGACTTTCGTTGGTATTGTGGCACTTTTGGTTGCTTCCTACAGTGCTACTGCTAGATCCAAGTGCCGCCTCCGTAGCGTGATGATTAGCGTTCCAGAGGTCGCGAGATCGAATCTCGCTTAGGGTAAGTTATCCGGATAAGGTTTTTTCCGAGGTTTTCCCTCATCCGAATGTCGGGTAGCTTAAAGCTCTGTGTACCTCGGGCCCATTTGAGCATCATTTCAGCCATTTCAGTCATTCACCGTCCGATATGACATTACGTTGGAGGACGTTAACGAACAAAAAAGAAAATAGATCCAAGAGGCCTCTTGATCTTGCTGCCATGTTTGCAGCTTCAACCATTAACATATCTCTTACTGATACTTGGAAGATTTGGATGCATCTCTACGTTTAAACATTTCCAGATTTCTGTTCGTAAGAAACAAATGGACTACCTGATGTGTAAGATTTATCATTTATATCCTGGCTATACTTCACACATACGTGAACTCAAAATATTCTGAAAGCCAGTACAAATTTTCTACTACTCTGTAATTTTTTCTCCACTTTGTGTTTAATTTATGGCAAAAATCTTTGATTTTCAGTTTCAAATTGCACATATTATCATCTTTTATCCTGTCCGCATCAATTAAATGTAAAATATGGTTTAATACAGCAGTTTCGTTGTTTGCAATTATCTTTTCAGCATACCAAATGTCGAACAGCTGTCTCCTTTTGATTCGCATCTTTTCTGAAATAGTGCGACAATAATGTCAAGGAGCAAGCTGTTGCAAAATCTTTATGGCATGTTTAAATTAAAATATGCAGTTGCCAATAGAAAATGAAAATTGAAACAGCATATTGCAGCATCATATTTGCAGCTTTACATAAACTTAACCTTAACCCCAATTCTCAAGTAGAACATAATTGTGGATTCTAATATCAGTTAAAACATACAAAAATAAGCAAGATTTGTGAACATGGAAAAGAAAGAGCATACCTTGTTCAACATTATCCATACTGCAAACTTTAAGTTATTACGACATAATACTAACACGCAGATAAAAGGAGACTCAATATTCAAGGAGCAGCTGACAGAATGATCACAGAAGTACACATTTACAACATACATCACACCCAGTCATTGTTGTCGAGCCTGCAATTTTCTAGTGGTTTAAGATGCTCTGACTAATGTAGAATTAAGAATAAACATTTTCTTTACTGGAATATAACAATGACTTTTGGTATTTTGGTCACGAAAGTGGTGGCTCTATCACACTGTGACACGTGCTGATGTGCTCCGAAAGCTGTAGCAGGGAGGAGGAGGAAGGGAGGAAGGAGGACTCATCACTGGATTGTATTCAAGAACTATTACTCGAACAAAACGTTGGATTCTTAAAGTATCAATATACGCCTGCCATAGACCTTGGATCATATTACAGGGACTTTATTAACCACAGTGTGGCCATTGTGTAGATTTTTATTGGCTAGTGTAATCACGTGGTACAATCTCGCCATCAGGATTCTAAACTATCGCGGAGTCCCATGTAGTTGTTATTGAAGAAACGGAATATCGAGAATTTAGAAGATAATGGAGGACCTAGCAGTTTTAATCTGCTAAGGACCAAAAGTAACGTTCTGAGATATGTTGAAAAAACAATGGAATGTGGCATAACATGTTAGTTTTTGGTTGTTTATACCATTAAACCTTAATTGACATCTAGAAAACCTCCAACATAACGGAAATTTAGACAGCTATTCATAGAAAGCCACAACAGAGAACAATAGAAGAATATAAATGCAGAAGGTGTCTTACACATTATTTTATTCAAACAAAGTGGGCTACGTCCTACATAAACATAATGCTAGAATAAATGACAAGAATCACACTACATACTGTCATGCTACGAGTATCAAGAAGTAACCTACAGATTTTGTTTTGTGACGAACAGAAATAATACTCAGAAACATCAATTTACTGTGCCATTGCAGAAATCAGAACAAAAAAGAAGACAAGAACTGTTACAATTATTGTGGTGTCATCTTATTTTTCAGGAGAGAGTCGTGGTATAACTTAAAGCCTACTAAAACCTGTGTCTGAATGAAATCTTATATAAAAACTCACCCACTCTAAAAGAATAAAAACAAAATATCGGCCGGGAAATTGCTAGCATTCCCCAACGTGATCTACGGCGAGTGATGGATAGTTTCCTAAAGAGGTGCCAAAGATTTATGGACGACAATGGAAGTAAAGCACTTAAAAGTAATTTTAAAACTGTTGTATGGCTTCATCCGCGCCTTTCTATGGTAGCGGCAGACGGCAACGAGCGCCGAGGATGCGGACAGGCAAAACACCGCGCAGCCGGTTCGTAAGCTTTCTGTTCTCCATTTACATCTCCTGGAGGGCTGGGGACTCTTGAGACCTTTGCGATCAAGAAGGGAGATTTACAGAGAGCAAGTTCCCGAAACTCCCATCAACACTTAGAACTCTGAAATCGCCTACAAGGATAAATGGCGAAGTGCTTTGAGAAGTCAGTTGAAATGAAGGGACAGTAAATTCGGGGTATTTAATTATGTCTTCTAGCATTCAACTAGCGACCCCAGGAAACCCCGAAAAAAAACCATAGTCAGGAAGTTTGGTCACGGGAATCGAACACATAAGCCTCCCGGATGTGGGTTACAGATGTTAGCGCCTGAGCCATCCCGTTCGATTATCTAGGGGTGATTGATTGGTTTAGTATATGTTAGATTCCAAAGAAATTGTTCCAGATCAGTATTAAAAGAAGCTCATAAAACATTTATGTAGCCATTGTATAATCTGACTGATTGTAACACAAGTATATACTCGTATTTGGCGCGTGAGGGAAAGTCCACGCTAACATCACAATGAAAATATTATACTTGTGTTACATATAACGTTTTATGCAATTTTAGCATTAAAATACCCAAAAATAATTAATACATTTCCTAAATGTAAAATTATAATGTATGATATTGCAGATGCATGACGCAGATGTTTTCATTTGTTTTAACATGGAGGGTAATGATGAAACTATTGAAAATATGGATTGTATTCCGCTTAGCATTTTAAACGAAGCCGGGAGCGCTGGTAGTTCATTAATTCCAGAAAAAAAATCAAAGGATGTTTACGAAAGGAATATGACAAATTTTGTGAATGGATGATGTGATTCTTGTGTTTGAATGTTGCTGCATTGCTAGAGTGCCGATTTCAGATTTTCTATCAGGCACATTGGAAAAAATTGTTGTAGCGGTAATGACGTCATTACTATCTTGTTGCCAAGATAATTACGCCACTCATTTTTGGTACTGCTTCCAGAAATAGGGTAATTTCACACGATTTGTGCCGTCATAATACGCCGTTTTATTGCTAGGATTGCATAAATGTTTGTTCTATGCACTAGCATAATCACCAAAAGCAATCTGTGTATTCAAGAAGTACGATTGTAACCAATATAATTATTCCCATAAGATTGACCTAGAAATCAAGAGTTCCCTTGAGGGTTTTTCGGCCTGGTTTATCTACCTTCCGAACTGCTATAGTTCTATCTTCCCAGGACGATGTAACCCTTCGCCTACCACTTCGCTCCAGGTCTGGAAATTTGTCGCTTTTCCATATTTCTTTTATTTTCTGTACCACACGTTTTGGTTATCCCTCATTGAATTGTAATGTATAACTTGCTGCACTTCTGGAAACCATTCGCTAGCAATTTAATATCCTTTTTCGCGCTTTTTAGCCATTTTTACTTAAGTTCTTTTCGCACCAGAACAAAATGGTAGGTACAAGGTAACTGAATGTCATGGCATTCCAACAATATCAGCATAGCAGCATTCGGTGGTAAGATTTACAGTGTAAACTACATAAACAGACACCGCCCGGACTTCTCTGGCTCATTTGTGTTAGGATTGAATGCATTGCCAAATAGTGTTAATCTAAACTCTTGTTTCACTTTCTCTACTATGTATTGTAAAGTAGAGGAGGTGTTGTATTCCACTCAAAAATTCGATGTCGAGATTTCACCGGAAATATGTTTTGAGGCTCCCTGAATAAAAAAAAAGCATCGTGTGTGTGTGTGTGTGTGTGTGTGTGTGTGTGTGTGTGTGTGTGTGTGTGTGTGTGTATGTGTGTGTGTGAGAGAGAGCCTTTGGACAGTATAACTCAAAAATGAAAAGTCGGTTAAAAACTAAAGATAATATTTAAGATTAATGTCTTTGAAGGATGTGACACGAGGATTTTGAAGAAAATTGCTTCACCCCAAACTACTCTTTACATGGAAATTATTTCGAAAATCTTTATTTTCTTGAAAATGGCTCTAAACGATTTTGACTAAAATAACATATGTGCAAGATATTTTTATGACAAATGAAATGTATATTTTTAATTTTCTGGTTCTAGCCCTTTAGCTCTATTTTGCATAACTCGTAAACCGTAAGAGACAGATAAAATCTTACTGTACAAAAACTGCAGATCTCGCTAAAACACACTACTTATGTCCAAATAAACTTTTTTGCAGAGTGAACCATTTCGGAGATATTCCTTGTTATTTGTGTCACTTTTGGAAACCAAACTTTCGTCCAATGCAACATCGTTGTTCATTTTTTTATATATTAGCTATGCTAATAGAACGGAATCTCAGTTTTAAAAGATTTGACTGTCGCACAAAGCCTACTGTATTCTAATATTCCCCTTGCACCTACAAGGAAATAAGCAATAAGATAATTTCTGCAAATGTTTATCTCAACACGAAGAAGATATAGGAATAAGGGTTTGTAAGAATGGTTAGTACGAGAGTGGACAAAGTCATGTGAGTGCAATACATCATATATTTTTCAATTTATTTTAAATTTTTAAAGATCATATCAATTGTTGATAAACAATATATGGTAACAATGCCATATTTATAAATATTTCTCACATATTGGTGAATAATAGCACTTGACATCCAATACATTTTCATGGTCGTATCTTCAAAAAGATTTAAAAATGAGGTTTTTTTTCGGTTTTTCTAAAACTGAAAAAATCGTAACTCCTTAAAAATGACATCTAGGTAATTCCTTTTTAAAATTTAGTAAGATTTTTTGACGAAACATAAAGCCGCTGAACAAAATAGTTGGTGTATTTCGGTTAAAGTATGCCGATGTTCTTGAACTTTTGGTAGGAGATATATTATTTTCCAACTATCAATGTGCTTTTGGATATCACTTGTTTTGGTTCATTCATGCTGAAACTATTGCATCTCTGCATACCTATTTACTATTAATCCATAAATAAAAATCTGATGTGTTGCACTCACATAGTTTTCTCTACTCCTGCAATGACTATTCTTGAAAACACTGATTCCTCTATACACGTCATGTTAATCGGGATAAAGATTTGTAAAAATTATCCTATTGCTTATTTTTATAGCTGCAAGAGGAATACAAAAAAAAAAAAAAAAAAAAAATCATTGAATACAAACTTTGTTTTAACGAGCTCACCGTTTTTGTAGAGTAAGGTTTTGTCTATGTCTTAGGGTTTACGAGTTATTCAAACGTCATCCAGAGTAAACAGCACTACATAGGCTATAGCCTGAAAATTCAAAACATACATTCCATTTTCCATGAAAATATCTTAAAAAATATGGCATTTTAATCAAAATTATTAGATCCATTTTCGAGAAAATGAAACTTTTCGAACAATTTTCCATGTAAAGGGTAGTTTAGGGTGGAGGAATTTCCTTCAAAACCTTCGTGTCGCATCGGTATTAAACTTAAATACCAACTTTGGTTTTTAACCGACTTTTCGTGTTTAATTTATGCTGTCGAAACTCTCTCTCTCGCGCGCGCACACACACACACGCACACACACACAGAGACAGAGAGACAGACACACCGACAGACACACAGAGAGGCACACAGAGAGACAGAGACATACACACACAGAGACAGAGAGAGAGAGACACACACAGAGAGACAGAGAGAGACACACACAGAGACAGAGAGAGAGACACAGAGGCACAGAGAGACACAGAGAGACAGACAGACAGACAGACAGACACAGAGAGACACACAGAGAGAGAGACACAGAGGCACAGAGAGACAGAGAGATGCAGAGACGCAGAGAGACAGAGACACAGAGAGAGACAGAGACAAACACACAGAGACACACAGAGAGACGCAGAGAGAGAGACACAGACAGACACACAGAGAGACACACACACAGAGAGACACACACAGAGAGACACACACAGACACATAGAGAGACACACAGACAGACACACAGACAGACACACAGAGAGACACATAGACACACAGACAGACACAGAGAGGCACACAGAGAGACAGAGAGATACACACACAGAGAGACAGAGAGAGAGAGACACACACAGAGAGACAGAGAGACACACACACAGAGAGACAGAGAGACACACAGAGGCACAGAGAGACAGAGGCACAGAGAGACACAGAGAGACAGAGACACAGAGAGACAGAGAGACGCAGAGAGACAGAGAGACAGACACAGAGGCACAGAGAGACAGAGACAACAGAGAGAGACAGAGAGACAGAGACACAGAGAGACACACAGAGAGACACACAGAGAGAGACACAGAGAGACACACAGAGAGACACACAGAGAGACACACAGAGAGACACAGAGAGAGAGAGAGAGAGACACAGAGGCACAGAGAGACAGAGAGATGCAGAGACGCAGAGAGACAGAGACACAGAGAGAGACAGAGACAAACACACAGAGACACACAGAGAGACGCAGAGAGAGAGACACAGAGAGACACACACAGAGAGACACACACAGAGAGACACACACAGACACATAGAGAGACACACAGACAGACACACAGACAGACACACAGAGAGACACATAGACACACAGACAGACACAGAGAGGCACACAGAGAGACAGAGAGATACACACACAGAGAGACAGAGAGAGAGAGAGACACACAGAGAGACAGAGAGACACACACACAGAGAGACAGAGAGACACACAGAGGCACAGAGAGACAGAGGCACAGAGAGACACAGAGAGACAGAGACACAGAGAGACAGAGAGACGCAGAGAGACAGAGAGACAGACACAGAGGCACAGAGAGACAGAGACAACAGAGAGAGACAGAGACAACAGAGAGAGACAGAGAGACAGAGACACAGAGAGACACACAGAGAGACACACAGAGAGAGACACAGAGAGACACACAGAGAGACACACAGAGAGAGACACAGAGAGAGACACAGAGAGAGACACAGAGAGACACACAGAGAGAGACACAGAGACACACACAGAGAGACACACAGAGAGACAGAGAGACAGAGACACAGAGAGTCAGACACAGAGATACACACAGAGAGTGACACAGATAGAGACAGAGGCACAGAGACACACAGAGAGACAGAGAGACGCAGAGAGACAGAGACAGAGAGACAGACACAGAGATACACACACAGAGATACACAGAGACACACAGAGAGACAGAGAGACGCAGAGAGACAGAGACAGAGACACACAGAGATACACAGAGAGACAGAGAGACGCAGAGAGACAGAGACAGAGAGACAGAGACAGAGAGACAGACACACAGATAGAGACAGAGGCACAGAGAGACAGAGAGACGCAGAGAGACAGAGACAGACAGACACACAGAGAGACAGACACAGAGATACACACACAGAGAGTGACACAGATGGAGACAGAGGCACAGAGACACACAGAGAGACAGAGAGACGCAGAGTCACAGAGAGACGCAGAGAGACAGAGACAGAGAGACAGACACACAGAGAGACAGACACAGAGATACACATACAGAGAGTGACACAGATAGAGACAGAGGCGCAGAGACACACAGAGAGACAGGGAGACGCAGAGAGTCACAGAGAGACACAGAGAGACAGAGACAGAGAGACAGAGACAGAGAGACAGACACACAGAGAGACAGACACAGAGATACACATACAGAGAGTGACACAGATAGAGACAGAGGCACAGAGACACACAAAGAGACAGGGAGACGCAGAGAGTCACAGAGAGACGCAGAGAGACAGAGACACAGAGACAGAGAGACAGAGACAGAGAAACAGACACACAGAGAGACACCAGAGAGAGACAGAGAGAGACAGAGAGACACAGAGAGACGCAGAGAGAGAGACACAGAGAGAGACAGAGACAGACACACAGAGAGATACACAGACAGACACACAGAGAGACACACAGACAGACACAGAGAGAGACACACAGACAGACACAGAGAGACACACAGAGAGACACACAGAGAGACACACAGAGAGACACCGAGAGACGCAGAGAGTCAGAGCCACAGAGAGAGACAGAGAGACAGAGAGACAGAGAGACAGAGAGACGCAGAGAGACAGAGACAGAGAGACAGAGACCCAGAGAGAGGCAGAGAGACAGACACACAGAGAGACACACAGACAGACACACAGAAAGACACACAGAAAGAGAGACAGAGTGAGACACAGAGAGACACACAGACATCGAGAGAGACACAGAGAGAGAGGGAGAGGGAGAGAGACAGAGAGACATAGAGAGGCACACAGAGACATACAGACACAGACATACAGGCGCGTAACTTTTTCTAAAAATGCTTATTTTGATTCAGGGGTCCTCAAAATATATTTCCGGCAAAATATCCACGTCGAATTTTTGGGTGGAATACAATACTTCCCTTCTTACTGTATGTGGTAGAGAAAGTAAACAAAAATCATGACAGCTGTAACGGTAGTAACTAGGTTTTCCGCAAAGTAGCCGTTAGCGGCGGAAATATAACACATGTTTTAGTAACCGTCGCTTGTTAATCCATGGCACATCATTGCTGGCGCGACCCGGATATAACAGCTTTGATTTCGCAAGGTGACAATGCCGCTCACAGGATATGATGTGCATCACACCCCGATAACGCCCGACCTCATGAATGTCGTTCCGCTCTTTTATTGCCTTCATACAATACAATCCGTCCTTCATTTGTTACATCAGATAGTGCAAACTGATTTTGTGGAGAAGCAATGACTTTATCGGGAAGGATTAAGTAAAAACGTGTTAAACCTGTATCAAGTGCATTAGAGCTTACTTACAAACTACTGATTCCTTGCTTTTCTGAAAATGGACTCCAGACAACAGCACATAGTTATGCTTCCGGATCTCAAAGGTATAATTGGCGTAGTAGATCTAGACATGTGAACATCTTAATGGCAGCTACAGTTATCAGATGAGGTGACCGGTCGACTGCATGCTGATTGTTTGGGATAATCAGTGACAAATATCTCTATACTGCTTATGCATTGCACCACATTTTCATTCATTTCTTTATCTCTGTCTCTTGTTTCATGAAGTAAAAAGCACGTGCAATTATTCCATTGCTCTGGAAATGTACCTAGACCTTGGATTTTTAGGCTGTTAAAATGATCATTTAGGCTCCTAAAAGGGGTTTAAAAACTTTAAAATTGGTTATAAAATGCAAATTTAGGTTCTTTAAATTTTGTAGAACTTGTGTAAAAATTGTGTAAGACTAATAACTAACAAATAACACTATTATTCGCATATATGTTGAATTAAATAGCAAAAATTAACAATAGGGATAGAAAAGGTTTTAATTACTATAACCAGTAAGTGTCCATTGTCCTTAAAAACATACATTTGCGAAATATACATTAATACTTTTTTTTCTCCGTCAGAGAAATCCCAAATAAAATGACAGTCCAATGAGGTTATAAATTTATAACAGAACAATACAATGGGGAAAAAAGACATTTGCTATACAAATACAATGTTCAGATTTTGATTTTTTTAATCTCAATTATTATTGGTTACAACATTTTGAACCCTATTTATAATGGACATTACAATATATTAGTATTATTTTTCCAAATTTTCCGGTGTTAAACTGCATCTTTTATCTGATAGAACCATTCTATAAGCTTTATAATCTTTCAGTCAAATCTAAATTGACAATATATCGAAATTTTATAACTTCTGTTTGTTATAATTCAGTATTTTAGTCTTAAAAGCCATGAAATAGGTGCATTGGGGTAATATAGGCACTTTTAGGTGCAGTGAAACTTGCACAGAAGGTGTAATTTTACATGAAACGTGAACATACGTATATGATTGGGTTTTGATTATTTCTTCAGGAAAAAATAGGCATAAAACCTAAAATTCGAGGTCTAGTGATATCTTACCAGTTAACATTGAAAACCTAGATGCCAGATTTATAAATATCACAAAATACACATTGTTTACTATACTATAATCTATGAAAATACAACCAGATACATGCAGACTACATATTTGGCGCCTTGTGAGTAAGCAAATATATCATACAGCTTCCTCGGAGTATGCTAAACATTAAGTAATTCCTAGGCTTGGCAGCTGGGTTGATAGTCACAATTTCAGAAGTTTTGTGCGTGGAAAATGTAACGGTTTACATTTTATAACAAAGAAAAAGGTTTACAAATCTGTAACGAGTTAATATTTTAATGAAAATTAAATTCTGATGGTATTCATGTTCTATATATCAGATGAAAAACCTTTTCCTAAGTCGCCAACATTTTTAATCCTTAAAAGAGTTACCATATAAATGAATTAATGGCATTCAATGAAAAAAGAAAAAACAAAAAGATAGTGAATGTTCTTTACTTTTTAAATGCATTACATGTAATTTTTATACTTTTAATTCTTCTTCACTCCATGGTTTAGACATAGTCTGTTCCCTTTCATAGTAGCATATCGTCGTCATCGTCATCGTCATTGTCATTGTCATTGTCGTCGTCATCATCATCATCATCATCTTTTGCTTCCCGCCTAAATATCATTTTCCTAGAGATTTATAATTTAATGCCAAGTTTGAGAGTCTCTGATTATTCATTATTTTACATGTGAGAGCCAGTTGTTCTTGTAGCGTTGTACTTCTCCATTTATAGAATTTACACCAAGTTTGGTTCTTATAGCATTGTTAGTTATTTTATCTAAACTTGTGCATCCTTTAGTTTTCCTAGAAATTTCATTTGGCATTCTCGTATTTTACTCTCGATCTTTCTTGTAGTTATATATGTTTGCACCCATATAGCACCACCTTTGTTTTGTAGAACCTAATTTTTGTATCCCATCTGGTTTTAGTTTTCAGAGTTTAGTGAATTGTTACCCAAATTGATGAAATGTCAATTTTAAATGTTTATCTCTTTCCTTTTGTGGGCTTATTTCGCATCCTAAGAATTTCAAACTTGAAACCTGTTCTTCTTTTCCTGATTACCGTCCTCTTATGTAGGATTTGCACCCCGAAGGACTTACAAGCGAGTGCCTAGGATCAGATGTTTGTTCGGGAGCAGACGAACCTATGGACTGGACAGAGTGAAGACCTGGAAGCGGGTGGTTAGCCAAGCACCAGCTATGAGAGTGAGGTGGAGGATGACATATAATGCAGGCGAAATGGAGGAATGGAAAGGTGATGATGGAGCAATTGGTTGAATGGGTGGTGGGGGAAATCGGAGAATCCGGAGAAAACCCGCCCAGAGGCCGCTTCGTTCAGCACGAATACTGCATACGGGTCCCTGGAATCGAACCCGGATCGTCTAGGTGGTAGGCGAACGGTCTAACCCAGGGATGTCCAATCTTCTCTCTTTGGAGAACCTTAGGTAGTCAGCGGCTATACCCCACTCCACTCCTCAGTCGGAGGGACAGAGTCAATATCCAGTGACGGACACAAACCGCGATTCCATGGTCGTTTCTAAGTTATACCTTGAATTTTCTGATAATGTTTTCAGAAGGCCTCTTCATTCTGGTTGAGTTTTGCTTAAATGGCAAAACTTACTAAACAAAAAATGTGGATCTCGTTAAAACACACAATTTATGTAAAATGCTTCGTTTATCTTTTGAGTGAACTATTTCCGAGATATTAATTCTTATTTGTTTGAATTTGTCAATACTTATACTTTTTTCAAACAGGGAATATGTTATTCATTTTTACATCTCACAAAGAGAACGCAATTTCAAGGGTACCACATAGCAACCTGTTCTTAAAACATTCAGTCTCACTTAGAGCCTACTGTATTCCCATATTCCCCTTACACCTACAAGAAAATTAGCAATAAGATACTTCTGAAAATGCTTATGTCGCTTAAAATTAAGTAGAAAGAGAAATAAGCAATTGCAAGATTGAGTGTAGCTCTACATATATTTGCAAACAGAGTTTCTCTAAATCGAACTTTATTAAGTCTGTATCGCGACGGTCACTTGGTGGATCTTCTAGGGCTATGGACCTCAACTTTGTCGCCAAATATAGATAGACTTCTTAAACGTAAGCAGTACCAAAGAAGTCACTAATAAACAGATGTTTATCGCATAAGATTTGAAAGTGCTTTCGCGAATCAAACGCAACTTGCATGTAACTAACGCACTACTGCAACACATTGCACGACTGGGGGTTAATTAAAGAGAAACAAGTCCGCTTAAAGTGAGAGGAGGTAATTCCATCATCCCCTCTTTCGCAAACGTTGAATATCGCTGGTCTAACCGCTCGGCCACGGCGACGCCCTGAAACCTGTTCTGGCTGATAATTAACTAGGGTGATTTTCAATCGAACTCTTGTTTTCCCAGAAAGTCATTATTATTTTTATTTTTTATTTTTAAATTCTAAAGTCAGGATTTTGACACAATGTCCTTAAATGGTAGAGAGCCCATTGCAGATCGTCATCTTTTTTGTGAATAATGACTACATGTGCATATAATAGAGAACTTATATAACTACTTCCGTATCTTTGTCCAACTTAATGCCTATTTTAAAAGTGCCATATATGTGTCATACACATGTGTAATAAACACTCTTATCTAACTCCTTTATTTATTTGCATAGTCTGCGTTTTCTGTCTACCCGTGTTAATAATAATTATAATATAAGGTTTTCAGTACATTAATTAAATGTCTGAGATAACTATCCCAGGCTTTTAATAATTTAAAATAGTATTTAGGACATCTTAAAGTTGTTCCCCTCCCTTTGTGATCACGAAGGTGAAAAATTGGGGAAAACCGGTTTCTTCTGACGCGTGTATACGTAAGCTACTGTAGTTAAGGAGGGAAGTGACTACTCTGTTCGAACCTTCGGAATAAGGTTTGTCAGGCCTGCTCTAGAGACTTACTATACGTGACGCAGACAAGGCAAAAAAATTACCCAAAACGATATCATACGTGCTTGAGAACACGCTCTATATTCCTTTTGCCTGTATAAAACAGCAGTAAAACAAATAGCGTGGGTTTATTATATAATTTATTGTTTTTGCTTCATATATTCTGGAATCAAAGCTTTTAAATACATTCCTACAGAGATTTTTGCTTGATATGGCAAGTAATAAAATACGTATGTGAAAGGGAAAACGCACAATTAAAAGGGAGGAAGGTTCGTTGTTTTTATATAATTGTGCAAAGACAGGAATAAAATATTTCTTCTCCAAACTGCGATTAATGTAATTTGCGTAATTTTAATAATGGATAAGTGTTACACGGATACTCGCAGAACATAATCTAGTTCTATTTATATTGTTGATGACATTTAAACGAAATTTTTCAGTATTTGTTAGAATGCTCTACTAAAGCTTTCTATATTAGTTCTCGCAGTTAAAATTACAAGCGAAGAATTTAGTTGGATAGTTCCTTAAATGAAGCTTAAGCATTCATTAACGTATTTATTACTATTTTTATTTCGTAGAGGAGTTTCCCTTCTATGATATTAGATGCGTGTGTTATTGAAATCACTAGCCTTAGGTTATCGCTGTTTACAACCGTTTACTGTAAAAGGAAAGGCACGTTAACATCTCAATTAAATGTTAAAGTCTGTTTGAGTGGTGTGAAAGAACTGCTTCTTTACTCGATAGCTTTTGTTTTCAAGAAGCCGTGACATTGCCGATAACAAATGAAGGCACGTATAATGGACTCCGGAGGATCGTTATGCCCTTGCACGGGGCTTGTGGATGGGAGGTAGAGCGGGGAAGTGGCGAATTTGTTTGACGAAGTCAAGGTGAGCAATTGTTTGCATAGAAGATGTGCAGTGATGAACTGTACGTAACCTGGCACATCACAATTCCTTCCTGCGAAACACGTGGAATGTACATATCATTTTTAACGACTTCCTGAGCTTTTTTTTACCATAGGCCTTCGTTGTTGTGCTTACATGGCTTTCGGTCTACACTCAGATCCCCAGAAAACTAAAAGAAAACGTAGAACACCTGATGAACTACCACACACGCACACACATGCGCGCGATTTTCTCTACTCACAAATGCATGCATATCTCTTGCATACTATGCATATAAAATGTGATGTGTGCATTCACATGACTTTTTCTACTCTTGTACAACGCTAATTCGTCTGTCTCCTTCATGTTAATCGAGATAAACTGTTGTAGTAATGGTTTTATTACATATTTGCTTAAGCTTCAATGGGAATAAGGGAAATATGTACAGTTGGCTTAAGCGATGATCAATTTTTAACAACTGACCGCTATGTGATGGCTTGGCATTACATTCATTTTGCATGACCAGGGCATAGAAAGACAAGAATGACTTCCTATTTGAGGAAAGTATATGTATTTGAAAATTCAATGTTACAACTATATTTCGAAAATAGTTATCCCCACGAAAGGATTTATTTGACAAGCTGTGTACTTTAATGAAATCTGAATTTTTTGGTAGCAAGTTTTTGTCTCTTGGTTTACCACTTATGCAAATATCGAGCAGAATGAAGAGGACTTCAGACGCTATTCTCAGAAAATCCATGATATGCGTACGTTTTGTCGTGAAAATAACTTGAAAATTTGGTATTTCAATCAAAATCATCAGTTATTTTTGAGAAAATAAAAAAAGTTTGAAAAATGATGTACATAAAACTTAGTTTGGGGTCAATTTTCTTGAAAGTCTTCGTGTCGCATCCTTGGAAGATACTGAGTCTAAATACCAAGTTTGGTATTTATGACTTTTGAGTTATGTTGCTCACTCACACACATACACAAACACACATCGTTTAATATAGGAGTGTACTGTCCTGAACGTTGAAGGACGCCAGGTGATACAAAGCATTAGACAAAGAGGTGGACAGTGGCTGACAGCCTCTGTTGATTTAGTGGAGACATATTCAACTTGGGATACGCGAAGACTTCTTAGAGGTACATACAATTTAAAATACGCCTATCTACATTCAGTATAATACGTTTCCTGAATGATCACAAATAGTGAAAAATGTTTCAGCCAGAGAGATTTGAATTGCCCTCTATCCAAGAATCCATTTTGCTCATCCTACTGGTTAGTTATTATTGCTGATGTCCTTTTGGAAACAATCAAATTCTACGTACAAAATCTCAGGTTACAGTTTTTAAAATGCTTTCCAGAAATTGAGAAAGACAATAGTACTCAAGAATGGATTACAAACTAGTTTTGCACCACTGCCATTAGTTCTCTGATCTTCTCATAACATTAAAGGAGTCTTTTGGAAATGCCTTTGAAGTTAACTGGAAATAAAAATTGAAAACATGTCAGTTTATGATTACTGGTGCTCTGCACACAAAGAGCACACTGCACTTAGTGACACTGCCATTACACAGCTTCCTCCATCACCATCCATTTCTGTAAGCTGCATTTCTCTGCATTGACAACTGAAACGAATCCAGAATCACCATTGGTACTCACATTAATCTAAATTCTGCCACAAAGAGGAACTGGTATCTACAAAACAAGCTGAGCCATCTTATTAACAGGTCAGAAATACTCGTACACACAAATTAATATACTTTTTGTGCATGTGCGGTAAAAACGCAATTCCTGTATTTATTTTATACATTTATAGCACAATCCCACTTTTTATAGTATTTAATAAGTTAAAGTATCAACTCTATATTTTAGGTATGACTATGTATCATTTGAACTAAGGATAACTCTAGGCCTGGGCCTATGGGTACAGCCTGGAATGGAAAATTGTCTTTGGGGGTAGGCGGAGAATATCTGATCTACCTACAAGAATTTCTGAACATTATAAACAAGATAAATTTTGAAAAATTATAAATCTTAAGAAAAGGTTTGTTTATATTGTACCCAAAACGCTTGAGTATTGTGTAATTAATTTGTTCAAGAATTGCATGTAGTGTTACTATGTAACGGAGCATACAGTATTAATAAACATAACACACACACACACGCACGCACGCACGCACACACACACACACACACACCTAGGACCTTTTTTCTAAAAATACTCTTTTTGGATTCAGGGGCCCCAAAGTCGGTCTGGGTGGCTCATTTGGTTAGACGCTGGCCTACTGATCCGAAGGTCGCGGGTTCAAATCCGGCCCAGACCGATGGTTTTTAAGTGTGCTTAAAGACGACAGTTCCATGTCAGTAGATTTACTGGCATATAAAAGAACTCCTGCGGAACGAAATCCCGGCACACCGGCGACGCTGAACTGATCTTAGCAATTGACAGCGGTTAAACAACAAAATTATATTATATAGGGGCACCAAAACATTTTTTCGGTGAGATCTGGGGATAGAATTTTTGGGTGGCATCCCATACTTACTATACATAGTAGAGAGATTAAAAAGTAATTATTTTACCTTTATTGTCTAGAAACGTTTGCAAGTAAAGGGACGAGGAGCACTCTTTCTTACAAATTATATTGTTTTATGTTTAATATCCTTTAACTGCTTAGGTCATATCGGACGATGAATGAAATGAGTGAAATGATTCTCAATGAAGTGCTTATAGCCGAGAGTTACCAGACATTTATGTTTCAGTATAAGGGAAAACCGCGGAGAAACACCTTATCCACGTACCTTACCTTAACCGAGATTTGAAGTCGGAACTTTTTGAATGGGAGGCAAAGGCGCTAGCCCTACTCCACAGCTGTTAGTAATCAGAATTTTAATTAGTCCTATTTTCTCATTATCTCTTAGACATAGTGGCCCTAATGACCAAGTTGTCGACGGGCCCTTAAACCCAACACACTCACTCACTCACTCTTAGACATAGTAGTTTAACATCATATTCGTTAGACTATAATAATGTAATAAGAGCTTGAGTGATGGTCGAGATCGTTCAGTCATGGAATCGTGAACGGGAGGTCCGCAGATCAAATCCCTGACTGAGGTTACTCCTTTTCCTCAGTCTTAATGACGGACAAACACCTGGAACATGTCCTTGTCCAATTATCAGTTCACTTCATCTATCACCAGTTCTACCGCCTGTGCTTCCGTGGCATCGAGATTCAAATCCACATTTCAAATTCAAGCACACAACTTAGAATATTTCGGCAACGGCAAAATAAAAGTTATTTGAGATAAAAATATGTACTTTTAATGTACGCTACAAGGTTTTCCCTATCTCTAGTAATATAAAAGTGTAGGTATACATTTACCGAGCAGGTAGGCTTCAGCGGTAACGTCTGTGGTCCACATTTGGGAGGTCACGGGTTTGATCCCCGTGGCCACGCACTCTGACATGGGCTTTTCCGTGGTTCCCCCATATCACTTAGACGAATGTTGGGGTGCATTAATCTCTTCTCCATGGATTCCTTTCCCTTTATTTCTCATTTCCCTCCCTTTCATCTTACTTGTTTGGTTGGTAGCGTGGCACGTTCTGGCGAACGCGAACAGATAGCGTCATTGCTTGCGCTCTGGAACTTCTTCCCTGGCCCTCCCTGGAAGTTGCTGTCCGGGCCGCAAGGATCGCCTCGTCGCCCTCTCCCTGGCTGGAGGAAACACTTCGGTTGTGCGCACGTGTCAATATCTGCAACTCTTAGGGACTTCTTTGCGATTCTGGGCTTCGTTGGTTCTGCTGTCTGACAAGCCTCCGGTCTCACTTCGTCTCATCCCTTCTCTCTGGGCGGGGGCGGGGGGGGGGGCCCTCAATAGATCCATGTCGGGTTGCAGTGAGTCGAGCTGTCCCCCTTCAGCAACACACACAGGTATAAATTCAATCCAAAACCAAAGGATTCACGGGGTGTTCATGGCAAATTCAAGAGGTATTTGGTCGCCACAGCAAGAACTCATTTTTGTGAAACTTTTAAAGGATTTTTAAAATAAAAGTTGAAATTACGCCATGTAAGGGTATTTTTTGTTTGGGAAATTTTCCACACATTTTCAAATTAGATACTCCAAAAGGGCTGCAATTAAATCCCATTTTGTTTTTTTTTTTTGTTCTCTCTCTGCCGTTATACTTTCACCCGAGCACGTTGTTATTTCTAAAAATGGTCTTTTTTGGACTCAAAGGACCTAAAAATATGATTTCCGGAAAAATATCTATATCGAAATTTTGGGTGAAATACAACACCTCTACAGCCAACCGATAGAGAAAGGAAGTAGAAAGCATGTGCGCATTTATTTATCTATATGCTTGTGAAATAACTTTTTGTTTGTTTGTTTGTTTGTTTGTTAAGGAGATGTCAAATGCCAAGATTATATAAGCGGAATTTCGTCCTACAGGAGTTCTTTTACATCCCAGTAAAGTTACGGACATGTCGCTTTTAAGCACATAGAAAACCATAAAAAATAAAACCATAAAACCATAGGGAGAGACAGTGAAGTAGAAAGGGAAAGTGAGTTGTAACAAAAAGTTAAGTATAAACTTCGGTATTTATTTAAGTCACATTTTCGAGGATAAAGGGCAAAGCTACATGTAACAAACATATTCTCTATATAATAATACGTGCGACAACTGTATCTAATGTTAGAACCCTTTACCAATTTATTTTAAAATGTTAAAATCTAATACTTTTTGGTTTTCTGTATCGTAGATTTTTATATTTAATGTGGTCGGAATATAACCACTAATTATGCGACCTAAAGAGGGTGGGTACGAATTATAAAGGGTATAAAATGCGTGATATTCAATAATTAATTCCTATGTATGGATCAAGCATACAAAAATTGCTATTGAAGTCTTGAAACACAATACTTTTTTCTTACCAGATGAGACTAATATCAATTCCACAAAATTAATTTACATGTATAATTTAATTATTGAAAAATGGCGGCATATTTCTACCCTGGAACCAGGTTTAACCTTAACATATTGACTATTTTTAAAGATATTACAAGCCTATTCTTTTTATTTTAAAGCTTAAGCTTTGTTCTAGGGAAGTTACCAAAACTATGCTTCTATCTGCATAAACAATACTATACATTTATTTATTTTTTGTTAGAGACAGCCGAAATGAAATTCTTGCGTTCAGTAGCAGACTACACACCTTTAGATAAGAAACACAGCACGAAAATCAGGAGAGAGTTACTAATATACATTATAAAATGCAGAATAAACCAAACAAGAACAAACTGGCTAGAACATATAGAAAGAATGCCAGAACACAGATTGCCACACATTTTACTTCAATACTAACAAAATGGTAGAATAGTGGGACGTTCACTCACCAGGTGGAGAGATTCCATTTCTTGATGTGGAAACAGGTTAAAGGCCTAAATCCACGAAAGCAGAAGAATAAATTGATTTTGAAATAAGCAGTTTTTTTCCTAGATTACTTAATCCTATACTTTTTTTCAGAAAAACTATCGAACAAAGGTGCATAGCTCTGGTCAGTTTCCTAGTTTATGCATAATGTAACAAACACAAAAGTTCCATTTAAATCCATTTAGTAGTTTTTTAATTGTCAAGGTTAAGGTTTAGAAAAAAAAAATACTTTACGGAAAGTTAGATTTAGAACTATGATATAAAAATTTAAGTGCATTTTAACTATGTACAGCGTGGTGCAGCATCTTGTCTTTTAAATCATTACTCTGAAATTAATGAGGATATTTAAACAATTATTGCTGCAAAATACACTTAAATGTTTGCTTCATCCTTTAACATACATTTTTAAAACCACTTGCCCTCTTAAATAGAGGAAACTGAAAAAAAAAAGGGTATCTAAGGTTGACATAAAATTAATGGCGGGTGGCAGGAGGAGCTGGTCAACACAAAATCCAATATAAAGGACGCCACGCCTTGCAGTGTTGTATGCTTAAATATGTTGTGAAATCGCCCAGTAGTACCAGTGATATAAATATAACTTTTACCCACAAAACTTATTTGCACAATAGGACAGAGAATAATATTGGTCAGTTATCAGCTGCCATTAACTTTTGTGTCTGCCATAGTTATGTATTTGTCGTAAATATTTCATATGGGTGTTCTATGCCAACGTTTATAATTACAGTTTTACGGAGGCATTTTTTAGACGTGGCGAATGACCTTGATAGGATCTGCGCAAGTGGCGTCATGCAAATTGATGGTGTGGGTAAGTCGGTTTCGTAAGCAAACAACTGCTGATAATGCAAGTGAGCACTGTACTTAACAGGGTTGCCAACTCTCCCGTATTATACGGGAACTCCGTTATTTCTGTTTTGATTTAGCCCGAATCTACCGTATGTCAGAAAATGACACCAAATTGACACTTGAACCTGCCGCGCATCTTTTAAAAAACATTATTTCCGGTTATTTAGTGCACCATTGATTTATATTAATAGAAACAGTGCACGAATGTAGATGTAGCAAACAAAATTGCATTGCGGAAGAACGAAGGCAGAGTATATTGCAAGAAATGTGTTGGCGCCAAGATGTGTGGGTGATTTTTTGGATGTACTAAATGATTCAGAAAAGTGTCTGTAGCTGCAGATGCCTCTAATCACAAAAGCAGAAAAATGTATCCAGGGTTATCAGGTACTTTGATCTTTTTATTGGTATACAAAACAAACTAATAGACTTTGTGGAATGCTATTGGCATTCTCAAATGTATAAAAACAGACTTCAAACACTTTCTCTAAATGTAATATAACAGTGTATGGTGCAGACAATACAAATTTAGATTGCGGTAATATTAGGTCAATGATGAAGTTTGTGTGATGATAACAACACTACTTAAAGCAAACTGCTCATAGTACTAAAAATGCTGTTGATGTGTTAGACGTAAATTTAGAGATGGTAGCCATTAAAGTTTTGTGGTCACTTTTCAGCATCAACGAAAAGTAGGCAAGAATTGAAGTCTTTCTATGATTTTGTAGATAGTGAATGGGGTGAAATCTTAAGGTATATGCCAACTAGATGGCTTTTCCTCACACTAGCTATTTATAGGCTGTTAAAAAAATTGGGAACTATTAACAAGTTATTTTCAAAGCACAAACGAAACCCCTAAACCATTGAAACAACATTCTAGTAATGAGGAGCCAGATAAAATTTTACTGCTTGACTCATATCTACAAATTGTTTCTTATATAGGTAATTTTCTTGTTGAAACTTCTAAGTACCTTGAAATTTCAGATTTAACTATCATGGAAGCACTTGCTGCTATTGAAGCTTTGATGAAAAAGTTATTAGAGAGAAATTATTCTTTTTTGGAAGCAGTACACAGAAAGTTTTAATATGTTAGAACCTGCCATTAAGAAAAAACTTCAAATAAATTTTGTTCAATTCTACGAAGCCCTATATACATATTTGTTGAAACATACAAACATTTCTGACAATGGAAAAATCCAGTCCTTGCTCTCATTGACGCTGAAGGGTAATGTCAATTTTAAAGATGTTCAAAATATTCTTGCTCACTTTGATGTTGACATAAATGAGGATAGCCTGTATGATGAATTCTATTCTAAAGATGTAATAAGTAGGGTAATTTCTATTGAGGGTAGTTATATGAGAAAGTGACAACTGTGATGATTGAGGCAAAATTCAAAGGTATTGAAATTCATGAGATAAATAAAATTCTTGGCTTTATTCTCAGTATACCAGCATCTAACGCTTATACTGGACAAACATTTTCGACGATGAACAACATCCTATCTGATGATAGGAACGTAAACCTAATAAAAGCTGAGTTACAAATTAGTGTCAATTTTGATTACACATGTCAAGAATTTGTAGAGTGTGCAAAATGTAATCGTAAACTTCAAGCTCATGCCAAAAGTGCACAAAAATACTTTCAAGTAAGATTCATAATAACAACAACCACAACAACAACAACAACAACAACAATAATAATAATAATAATAATAATAATAATAATAATAATAATAATAATAATAATAATAATAATAATAATAATAATCATAATGATAATCACAATCATAATCATAATGATAATCATAATGATGATAATAATAATGATAATAATAATGATGATAATAATAATGATAATAATAATAATAATAATAATAGTAATAATAATAATCACAATCATAATAGTAATATTAGTAATACTAATAGTAGCAGTAGTAATAATAGTACTAATAATGTTGATTTTTGTTTATTTAATGTGCAACTAGTTCAGATATGTATTTAATAATTAAATGTTTATAAACTTAACTAGTCTCCATTATTTTGAGAAAAAAAAAAAGGTTGGCAACCCAAGTATTTAAACACGCATTCGCGCGGTGTTGATTGCACGGAAGTCTGGGAGATATTAACCTGACACCCTTATGGTCATATAAATACAAAAGTGATCTCGACCATAAACCACTGCGCAACTTTCCTCCATTCGCCACATTTAAAAAATGCCTTTGTACTTTTACTAGCCCGCACGTAGAAACTGTCAGAGTTTAAGCCCTTCTAATCTCAGTCACAATAAATACATTGCCACCGCTTTTTTTTTTCGGCTAATTAACAGTGTTTAGTCAGGATATCTTGCAGATGTTCTTATGGTAGCATAACATGGGCTAATAACCTCAAACTTCATTATTCATGCAACTAGGCTGAACGCTTCTCAGAACATCGCTCTGTCTGATAGAATCTTATCGGAGTGATTCCGACGCTGCACACTCGTGCCATAGCAGTGCATCTTCATTGAAGTGTCGGCCCCTTCCCCGCCGTGACGTCACGTAGGTACTTTGTAGGTCAGCGGGGGCGGAATAACACTCCATTATAACTGGGCCTTTTCATCTTCCGCGTGTATTCTCAAAGTAAATCCTATGTCAAGAGTGAGAAAGAAAATCCTGTTTCTTTTTTCGATTTAATATTCTATTAGCGTCACAAATGGGCGTGCTTTGAATCGACGCCAAGGTCAGTACAGATAGTTCGGGTGAATATACCACACGAAACATGCTATTCAAAGGGTGTACTTGATACAAAACAGATAAGATTAATACTGTATATGTATTTAGAGTCCATTTATGAAATTTCCTAAATCCACAATTATTTGAAGTTTTAATATGGTAACTATTTGGGTTTAATGTGCGATATGTGGATAACATTTCTGCATATTTTTAAATTAGCTCCATGGATACTCATTTTTGAATTATTAATTTTGTTACTCTTTTGAAAAATATCTCCACACGGTGTAATTATTTCTGTAAAAAGTATTACTACTTTATAATTGAACTGTTTAATACCATTAATAAAATAGACATTAAATTTTAATTCTCCTTCTAGTTGAGAAAAAATAGTATTAAATACAAGCTTTCAATTTTTTCACTTAAAAGTGCACACATTATGAATATTGTTTAATTACGTCACAACTAAGTATGTTAACAAACATTTAACTCATAGTTTTTATCTTATTGTTTATAACAAGGTACACAAAATTAACTGATGTGCACCAAAAGAAGCATCATAAGTCCTCCGTGTTTTTCTGTCCTCTGAAGCTAACTTAGTCATCGGAGATTTCTGAGGACTCTCTTGAATCATTTATTCACTTAATGGAGGCAAAATTATAGTTGTGTGTACTACTATTTTCATGATGCTAGACTTGCCGACAGGCATTTAAATTCCTATATGCAATTCTTTAAATGGCCGTACAGCTATAAAACCTACATACATAGAACTAAACTAGGTTTTTAGTGTTTAATAACATTAAGATCCATATTTATGAATATCCGCAATTTGTATTTACTTTCGTATAGTAAGCAGGGGAAGTATTATATTCGACTCAAAATTTCAATTTGGAGATTTCACCGGAAATATATATTTTGAGGCACCTTGAATCCAAAATCCGCGCGCGCGCGTGTGCGTGTGAACAGCATAAATCGAAAACAAAAAGTTGGTTAAAAAACGAAGTAGGTATTTAAATTTAATATCTTTCAAGGATGCGACACGAAGATTTTTAAGAAAATTCTTCTATTCTAAACTAAATTTTTCGAAAGATTTGATTTTCTCAAAAATGCCTCAAAGGATTTTGATTAAAATGCCATATGTTTAATATATTTTTATGGCAAATGAAATGTATACGAGTATTTTGAATTTTCTGGTTATAGCCTATGCAGTCCTGTTTACTCTTAATGACCTTTGTGTAACTGACAAACCCTAAGAGATAGACCAGGTCTTACTACACAAAAAATCTGACGTGTTGCACTTACATGACATTTCCCTATACATGCAAGAGGAAGTTAGATTACATCTCTCTGGCTTATAAACGCAAAGGTACATTTGTAGGCTCTTATAAAGTGTACCAAATGATATTTTTAAGGTGACAGCAAAAGAATAAGCAATGAACAAAATGGTTCACCCACTTCACATGTACTGTTCAAAATGTCCACCATTTGCGCACCTGCAAGCCTCACACCTGTTTAACCAATTACGTCGTACTCTAATAAAAACACCCTCATTGTTGTGTATTTCTTCCGCAGCCAGATAAATGCATTCTCTCAAAGATTCGAGGGCAGTAGTTGCTGTTTTGTAGATCCTGCTTTATAGGTCTCCCCAGAAGAAAAAATCCAAGGATTCATACCGGGTAGAAGGGAAGTCATTACATTAATTTAAACCAGTGGTAGATCTCGGTATTTGGAGCACATTTTGTATTTTACGTTTTTCTCTCTGACCATTTCCTACGGAGATCATTTCGTCGAAAACAAGCTGCCGACGCTACCGATTGTGCGTGTCACTTTCACTGGTCCAGTACATAAACAAACACTACTGCTACCGCGCATCTCGTGAATTTCTACTATGTTTACTGTGCGAACATAGGCCAATCACAACCGTTACCTGCCAAAACATTAGGGAACGGGAAAGTTCTCGACCTGTTTACATGCGGAAATCAGGTCAATTCCCTGACCAATCTCAACGCAACGTTGTCGACATGCCTCGCGTCTGAAAAAGGCGCTCGGAGCACTCCTTCACGTCTTTTAACTGATCAATTATTTCGAAACCCTGTGTGATGTCGCATAATTACTACCGAAGCTATGTCAGAAATAAGTTACTCTACGCATCTTACAAGTAACAAACTGTTATCTTCGTACATTTTTGAGGAATTACGCATCCAATTTGGAACAAAAACAATAAGTTGTTCTCGAAATCGGGTGATCAAAAAACAAAATGTCATTAGACTTTTTTGTTTGTAATGCTTCTATGAAACACATATTAGAAGGAATGTAATTACTTCCCTTCCACTCTGTATAATCGCTCAAATATTGCTGTATTGTACGCTTGTATCATCCAAAACGCAGGCGTTTGCTTATAATCGGCCCAGCGTTTGAGAAAATGCGTGGCATAAATATTCATTCACTGATCTTTCAGTCAAACGGAGACTATTTCAAGCGTAGCAATACTGGCAAAATAAGATATGTTGTTGACAAATAATCTGTTTTTTACTAAGACGGCATGCGACATTCCATCGAGGACTATATACTCTCCTTTCGCCTGGCTAAAACACAAGTGAATGTACAATACTGTAAACCAGCGATGTCACCCGAAGCGCAATTTCGTAACCTTGGCAGTACTCGCGGGCATGAAGCGCTTCGAGAAATATTGTAGTTAACACACAAGTAGCGCTGGCATTAAGCAAAATATGGGTATACAAAGTTTGAAGGGGAAATAAAGTCCACTCTTTTTATTATTGTGTTTCTTCTTGCTTGGTTTAAAAGTATTTATTTACATAGATTTTGTGATTATAAGATTTTAATATGAATTACAATATTAACGTAATTATTTAAAAATAAATTAGTGTGGCAAAACAAAACACTAAAACTACAAAGAAAAAGAAAAGTTTATATAACTTTTGACCCCACAATTCAAAAGGAAATAGAATTCTCATTTAACATAAAATAAAAATACGTTAAAACCTCTACTTGTGGTCACACTTTGAACCTAATTACGCATTTATTAAGCCCATTTTGTACTTTATCACCATCTTAATATTTGGGGAATCATTAATTATTACAGAATCATGTCTCAAAGCAGACGTAAATGTGAAACATACACATAACTTCCGCAACAAATTTGTGAAATTCTGGGTATGTTTTTGGATCAAGGGCTTGATAAAAACTCGCAATATTATCACTATACGTCTTTTTTTATCTGAATAACAGTATATATCAATAAGTCAGCAAGTCTTACTCTGCTTCACGTTGGTACCGTGTCCAGAGGACAATTAACTCTACTCAATCTCTTCAAGGAAATAGAAACGGGAAAAAAAAAAAAAAAAAAAAAAAAAAAAAAAAAAAAAAAGTCCAGGAACTGATGGTTTGAATATGGAACTATTTAAATATGCCTCGGTTAAATTCCAGAATAGACTTTTGAATTTCATCAACATATGTTGGAAAAATGGGCATTTACCAGAGGAATGGAATATTGCATTGATATGTCTGATTTTTAAAAAGGGAGACCGAACTGAATGTGATAACTATAGAGGAATCAATCTTTTGAACTCAGGTTACAAGATCTATGCAAAAATCATAACACAAAGAATTGCTCCAATCTCAGAAACTAAATTGCATGATTCACAAAATGGGTTTAGAAAAGGGCGTTCCTGCAATGATTGTATCTTCACAATAACACAGATTATGGAGAAACGACGAGAATACAATCTACCAACTCTAATAGCTTTTATAGACTATGTAAAAGCTTTTGATAAAGTAAAAAGAAATCTGCTATGGGAAATAATGATTAAAAATGGATTTCCTCAACATTTAGTAAGAACAGTACAAAGTATGTATATAAATACAAAATTTAAATTGGAGAAATCCATGGAAAAAGATAACCTAGTAGAGATTAATTTAGGACTAAGACAGGGGTGTCCAGTGTCACCTACCCTATTTAATATATATATATATTAATCACGCAGTTGTACGATGGCAAACTATGCTCAGAACACATTTTAAAATAAAGGGGAGAAATGTTGGCACATTGCTGTTTGCTGATGACCAGATTTTAATTGCGGAGACGTAAGGTAACTTACAAAGAGCCATACATGAATTAAATAATACTACAAGAGAATATAATCTTCAAATTTCATATGAAAAAACAAAAACAATGGCTTTTATAGGAAAAAACCATTTAAGAGCAAAAATTTGCATAAATGATAAACCCATCCAACAACGAAGTGATTTTAATTATCTTGGCTATATTGTGTCATATACTAGCAATAGAGATATACAAAACAAAATAAACAAATTCCAAACAATATGTGGCACAATAAAAATAACTTTTAAAAATTGTAATCGTCAAACTTTGTTAAAACTGTATAAAATAATGGCGATCCCAAACCTGTTTTATGGGTGTGAAAACTGGGTCTTGACTACCTCACAACAGAAGAAAGTGGAGGCTGCTGAGATGAAATTTCTGAGACAGGTGGCAGGTTATAGACTCATAGACAAGAAAAAAAAACGAGGATATTAGAAGAGAATAAGAAATTCAGAGTCTAAATGAAACAATCATTGCATACAGGCAAAAATGGCAAGATCATGTGCAGAGAATGACCGAAGACCGTACACCACAAATAGTGCACAAGTATAAACCTGTAGGTAGAAGACATGTTGGCAGGCCACGAATGAGATGGTCCGATCAATTTCCTTGAAGTCGGAACGGGCCACAAGGCTTATACCGTGATGATGATGATGATGATGATGATGATGCTGATGATGATCATGATCAATAAGTTCTAGTTGAAGCTCAACTGGAACATTCTCGGGCTCAACAGAATTGGGCAAGGGGAAGAGATCCAATTTAGATTTAAGAGCTTAGAATCTGAAAATTTTCCAACAAGCTCCTAATAGTGCATCCAATATGTCTCAATGCTTATTAACTTCTGTGCTTATGTTAAGGTACTGCAAATGTGGAACTGGCCTCGCTTTTTCCATGGTATGCATGTTGTACAGCCGCGATCAACACTGATCCAAGCAGGTGCTCCTGTTACGGGCAACGTGGGCATGCTAAGCTCCATAGCGCGCGCTTTTGCTCAAGAGCAATATTTGACATCCGTGCTGGAAAGTATTGAAATACGATAGGAATAATTTTTGTACAGTTTTTAATAAAAATAAATAACAATATTTATTTGAACTGTTTTGAAAAAAAAAAAAAAGTATCTTCTTTTTTGTTCTCTTTTTTTTTTTTACCTGATTACCCTCCCAGAATGTAAGACTTTACACTCCCTAGGACTTACAAGTCAGTGCCCAGGGTCAGACGCCTGTCGAGGCTGTGTGCACTCTGGACCGTGTCTCCCAACGGGAAAAAAAATCTCCATGCTGATGCCGGGAATCGAACTCCGGTCTCCTGCTTGGTAAGCAGCAGCGCTGCCACCGCCCTAAGGAGAGGACTCCCATGAAAATATAATTCTCGTTAGTTTGTCATACACTTTTGTGTAGAGTTCATTAGTTCCGACATATGCGTTGTTGTTGGTTTGGATTTTGAAACTGGGAAGTCGTCCTATTTCTTTTACTTTATTTTCTTTCTTTTCTCATGGTCATGCAAAGACCATTGCATTTCAGAGCCATTCCAAAGCGACGCGGCTGTTTAAATGTCTTGACTATTGGGTTATCCACTGAATATCGCAACGAAACGTGTAAACGTGAAAGTTTATCTGGATTAACAACAAGTAAATAGAATAATAATCTTTAGTAAGGATATTTTGTAGGGAATTGAGAAGAGAAATCCATATAAATGTAACACATCAGCTTTTCTAAAAATCAATTTTCAGTCTTCAAATGTAATAGGATATTTATTCTTTTTCTACAATAGCCACTTACTTCAAGTACTCTTTATGACAGATCCAGGTGAAGAAGACATAGTCCCGAGTTCCTATAAATTGCACAACCCTTGCAAAATGTGGGTCAGGTCAGCAAATGACCCCCATAGATACTTCTAGCTCTCAGTATCTCCAGTCGATCAACACGACAACACGTCACAGCTTTTATTTTCAAGAGTCTAAAACCTGCACGAAGGCAGACGTAGGTAAACGTTGCAGGGATTTTTTCCCCTTTAATTCCAGTTCAAATCATGATTTTGGTGAGAAAGTTTTCATATTAGCATCTTATACAGACCATTTATTGAGAAATCTTTCCTGCAGTCTGGAAATTTTCATTTTTGCTGTATGTATATTAGGTATAATTACAGAATGGATTTGAGTGATCTCAAAAAACACGGTATAAGTATCAGTCCATTATTATCGAATATTTATATCTTCTTTATGTGGATGGTTTCTTTGGAATTCTTTTAGTGATCGATACATCGGTACTTCGAACCGTTTCTGTGGTCACCGAAGTATTTGGTGAACTTGGAGGGAATCAGATGACTGTTCTCTCTTTATTAAGGATTTAAACAAATCTCAAAAATTAAGTTCAACAAGTGACAATTAGGGATAGGAATTTTATGCTCTAATAATGTCTTTTAATATATGCATTTATACATTGAAAACTTTCGTTATATGCACATAAAATGCCCGTATAAAAAGTGTTAGCATTACATACCATAAACATTTGATTGTTGCATTACACGGTTTTCTCTGGTCTGGTGCAAACTGTTTTTACAAACTCTTATTCTGCTGTCTGCTACATGTTAGTTGAGATAAACATTTGCAGAAATTATCTTATTGCATATTGCATTATAGGTAGAAGGAGAATTAGGGAATAGTACGCTTATGGGATAGTCAAATGTATAAAGAGCTGACTGCTATGCAATGGCTTTGAAATTCCATTCTCTTTGCATGGCCAGGAGATAGAGAAAAAACGAATAACGACTTCCTACTTGAGAAAAGTACAAGTATTTGAGAATTCAAATCAATAACAAGAAATATCTCGAAAATGACCTTTTAAACAAACACACACACACACACACACACACACACACACACACACACACACACACACACACACACACACACACACACACACACACACACACACACACACACAAAAGTTGACATACATTGTGTGCTTTAGCGAGATCTGCAACTGTGCACTAAGATTTTGCCTGTCTCTTAGGCTTTACCAAATACGCAAAAGTCCTCCATAATGAAGAAACTCTTGACGATATTCTCAGAATATCTAAGATCTGGTACATTTCATGTGTCATGAAAATATCTTACACGTTTGGTATTTTAATCAAAGTCATTGAAGCTATTTTTGAGAAAATAAAAATTTTCGAAAAAAATTTCCTTGTAAAAGGTAGTTTAGGTTAGTGATTTTCTTGAAAGTCTTCACAGCGCATTCTTGATAGATGCTGAATTTCAATTCCAAGTTTGGTATTTAACGGACTTTTTACTTTCTCTACTACGTAAAGTAGAGGAAGTATTGTATTCCACCCAAAAATTCGATGTCGAGATTTCACTGCAAATATATGTTTTGAGGCCCCCTGAATCCAAAAAGAGCGTTTTTAGAAAAAGGTGCGTGTGTATGTCTGTATGTGTTCTGTCAGTCTGTGGACAGTATAACTCAAAAACGAAAAGTAGGTTAAAAACCAAAGTTGGCATTTAAGTTCAATATCTTCCAAGGATGCAACAGGAAGATTTTGAAGAAAATTCCTTCATTCCAAACTACCCTTTACATAGAAAATGTTTCGAAAATTTCGATTTTCTTGAAAATGGCTCTAATGATTTTGGTTAAAATGCCATATGTTTGAGATATTTGTATTACAAATGAAATGTATATCTTGAATTTTCTGGTTATAGTCCATGAAGTTCTAGTTACTCTGGATGAATTTGCATAACTGGTAAATCGTGAGAGATAGACCAACTCTTACTATACAAAACAATGTATGTCTAGCTAAAACACACAATTTATGTCTAAATACATTTTTTGTAGAGTGAACCATTTCAAAGGTATTCCTTGCTAGTTGTGCTTGTACTTTTGTCAAATGGAACATCGCTATTCATTTGTTTATATGTTGACCGTGCAAAGAGAACGGAGTTTGAAAGCTTTAAAAGATCTGACCATCACTCAAAGTCTACTGTATTCCCATATTCCCATTACACGTCCAAGAAAACGAGCAATAAGGTAATCTCTGCAAATGTTTATCTCAACTAACACGAAGAAGATGAAGAATAAGAGTAAGAATGGTTAGTACAAGAATAAAGAAAGTCATGAGTGCAACACGTCAGATTTATCCTATTGAGTTATATTAACGAGCAAACAAACACTTTCACCAACACTGACCTTTTTCTAAAAGTGCTTTTTATAGATGCAGAGGCTCAAAACATGCATTTCCGGTGAAATCGTCATATCGAATGTTTGGGTAGAATGCAGTAGTAACTTCACCTTCTTTATACACAATAGAGAAAGTAATTAAGGCAGTTTTATTTAATCTCTCCAGGATTAAACATATTCTGGAAACGGCATGAATGACAATGTGTTAAAATGTGTCTTTAACAGTGAAGAGTAGATAGGTATAGCTATACCCCAGTATATATAAAATGTGCCTACAGTGATAAAATACATATCAAATTAAGTAGGAAATTTGGCGACTTTTGCCATTTAGTCCTCCTTTAAGGCATTTTCCTATTGGAATGCAACTAAACTACTTAGTAGGTCCGTTTATAAGGTTGGACATCCTTGAATATGAACATTCATCACGTGGACTGTGTACGCCTATTCATGGGAAACGTCGTAGTAAAGGTAATATACCAGTTGTTACTGCGGAGGTTTGTTGTGAAAATGAAGGAAAGTAGCGGAGAGATATCGACCGATTGAGAATGACCAGTGGTCGGTCCGACCAGCGCAACTTTACGTTAATATTAATGTACCCTAAGGTCGATGGCTCCTATGGAAACATACATGTGACTTATGTAGGCCAAGTAAATAGTAGTAACGAAATGCTTCTAACCTGGGATTTTCCCAGATGCACTGCAGTCTATATCTGAATAGCTTATATAGGCTTGCATCAGCCCACTTCAGTGCATATAGGCGATAAATTAATTCCATATCTTGGCCGATTCTACTACTTGTGGTTCGAGTAAATACAAAATTATGAAACCCTGTCCCTCTAAGGCGATGTTCGAGTGGAGGGGGTTTCTTTAAGTGCTTCGTGTCGCGCTCTTGGAGGATACTAAACAAAATACCAAATTTGGTATTGTACTGAATTTTCGTTCTTTGGTTATGCTTTTCTCAGAGAGACAGATAAACAGGCAGGCGCGCGCACACACACAGACACACACACACAGACACGGACGGACGGATAGACAGTACAGGCAAAGGGAATATGGGAATACAGTGACAGCCAAATCTTTTAAAGCTAATCGCTATGTGACGGCTTTGAAATTCCATTCTCTTGTTCTCTTTGAGAAAAGTCTAAATACTGGAACTTGTTGACAAATAAGAATACTTATCTCGAAAATGCTTTACTAAAAAATTACTTGACAATTATGTGTTTTAACGAGCTTTATATTCTTCATGAAGTAAATTTTGTCTATGTCTTAGGCTTATCAGTAATGCAAAAGTCATTTAGAACGAAGAGGACTTCTGAAGACATTGTTAGAAAGTTCAAGATATACATTTCATTTATCATGGAAATATGTTAAACATATATTTTTAATCAAAAACATTAGTCCTTTTTAATAACATAAAAATTTTCGAACAATGTTGCATGCAAGGAGTAGTCTGCGGTGGGGGATTTTTTTGAAAATGTCTTTTATCCTTGTTGCATCCTTGGAAAATGCTGAACTGAAATATCAAGGTTAGTATTTAACAAACGTTTCGTGTTCAAATTACGTTGCTCTCCCCGTCCCTTCACCCTCCCCTCTCTTTCACCCACATTCATGCAGGAACTTCTAAAATGCTTGTTTTAAATTCTAGACCTCAAAACATGTATTTCCGGTGAAATCTCGATATCGAATTTTACTTCCTCTACTTACGTACGTAGTAGAGAAAGTAAAAGTGCTCTTTGTTTTTGTTATTGTGGGTCTCGAAACCTGTATTTCGGATGAAACCTCAGTATAGAAATGTTAGGTGGAATACAATACTTCCTCTACTTACAATAAAGGAAGTATAATCTTGTGTGCACGCATGTGAAGAGCTGACAAAGGTCGGATAAATACCAAAAGCCTTATATAAGTCGGAAATCCATTAAGTATTCAACGTGTTTTCGTGGAATTTCTCCCATCACAAACCTTTATTGGAAAAATTGTTATTTTTTATTTTCTAAAAACCTGCTGCAGCAGCTTTTAGTTTAACATTCTGAGTTTAAAGTATTTAATTGAGGAAAGGATATACATCGCTGTTTCAGGAATACTTACCGATGTAGCTTTGAAATTTCCCATTATCAAGCCCAGTGTAGTTTGAAATATCAAGTTTCGTTCCCTTCGTTTTATAACAGGTGATCCAAAAGACTCTGAACCGGCTGCGCTGTGTTCTATCTGTACGCGTCGCCGACTGCAGCTGTCATGTATAGAACAGCGCGGATTAAACCATACAACATTTTAAAACTACTTTTAAAGGCTTTACTTACCAATGTAATTAACGGAGATGCTGAAACTAGCCACCGTCGTCGTCCACACATTTTTGGCTCCTCTTTAGGAAATTATCCATCACTCGCCGTAGTTCACGTTGAGAAACGCTGACAACTTCCTGGCGGATATTTTGTTTTAATTCTTCCAGGGTGTGTGTTTGTCTTGTACACTTTATGCTTCCCCAGAGATAGAAATCACAAATCACCTGGAAATCTTTCTGCAAATCGTACTTTCACTTGGTGAGTTGACTGAGTTAACACATGCGAACCATAAATAAATACACGCTGTGACTAAGTTCAGGACAAAATAATAAAGCATGCTGTAATAATTCAACTGCAAATCACCGTCATCTCTATACTGCACTTCTAGAACAGAGAAAAACAAGTCAACCGCGTGACTTTGGGTACATCAGCTGCTGTTATCGTGTTTCCGTTTGCGCAGTGGAAAAACACCGCGTAGCAGTTCTCATGTTCTTGGGTCCCTCTGTATAAGCTCATGCTGAACATGTCCATTTTATTTTATTTTATTATATTAATGTTAAGTTGTTCTATACGTCATGTCGATTTTCAACTGGGTTTATACGGCATGGATATGTTTTATTTTTGTTAATACTATTTATTGGGTACTATGGTTATTGTTCTGTATAGTTGACGTGTTGGCAGCCGGCAGTTGGTAGTACAATATTTTAAAATGGAGGCAACAAAGTTTGAGGTAAGAATCCTTTTCAAGCACTTTTTGAAACAAGATTATAAAGCTGCTGCTGCGGCTCGAAGAGGGTATAAAGTCGACGGTGCAGATGTTAGTGAACGAATATCACAAAAGTGGTTCCAGTGTTTCAATAGTGGACACGAATACATTAGAGATTTACACAAATTATACAATATTGAGAATACATATAGAGTTTTGGAAGAAACACCACAGACAAGCATAGAAGAACTTGCTGCTTCAAAAGATACTATACATCGCCTTATTAAGGCCTTTAAAAATCATTCAGAAGTTGTAAGTCTATACCACATGAACTGACAACTGATTAAGCTCAACATAGAGTGGATATGTATCTGTCTGCTTATCGGTAATCCTAGGTTGATAGATTTATCAGAAGAATTGTCACATGTGATAAAAGCTAGGTGTATTACCGTAACCCTGACACCTCGAAACAGTGGCTCGATATGTCAGCCTGCAAATGTCAAAATAAATCGGTTCGGTCCCAAAATAATATGTTTTCGGTAGAATTTTGAAGGTGTGATTCATTGGAAACTTGTTCCAAATTGCTGAAGGTGGCATTTGTAATAGCAGCAAATGGTACTCCCTTTCGTTCGAGGTCACTGGTAATTTTATAAAAGCACTTCCCCTCACTATAAAATTTGCAGGTTACAATTTTCAGAAACTATGGAATATCGTCAGAAACCTACATTTCTTACAACATCTCGATATCGAATTTTTGGTGATATGCACTTCCTCTAACTACTGAATATTTGAAAAAGAATTTATTTAAGTACATTTTATTGTAACATTAGACATTTCCATAATTATCGGCTATTATTGATTTGTATTTGTTTTTGAATCTGTCATTCTTCTAAAGCGTTTTCGCTATTCATTTGTTACTCACGATATTATGAAAAAGTATGGAATATGATTGCCAACATGTAGTCACTTGCGCTTAAGCATCTGACTGATTTCGATTGTGAGGTTCTTGTCGAGCAGCAGGCAGAGAAGAAGCATCCCAGCAGCATCGCTCCTGATTGGCGCCAACCATTGCCTCTACTGGTCGCAGCATTGACTGACCATTTTTGCTTTACACTATACTACAGAGACAATTATCACGATTGACAAGTACTTGACCGGCGGATAGGATAAAAAGGTCACAGCTAACAGTCTGACTGATTAAAGACGCCAAACTCAAGAATGTCTAACCCACGGACTGTAGCCCTGTGCATTAATATAATATATGTATTAATGGAAGTGACATAACGCTTTTCCTTGACCAATCCCTGCTTACAAACCCTGTATATCCAATGCAACCGGACCACGTAAACTTACTACAGCTGGAAAGAGTGGTGCGCCTCCAATACGTGCAACATGTGGAAGACAGTATTCCACAGCTGCTGGCTTCACTTGGCTGAAAGCAACAAAGATATCTCTAAAGAATTTTAAAATATGCTATGTCACCGCCCAAGAATTGACGGTGTACTGGACATGCTTAAAAAAAAAATACAAGATCAACACCAAGATGCCATGCAGAACAGCTGCCAGCAAGTAAAAGCCCGGCTCGCCAAAGGATCGTGGAGGACCACGCAGCCGATCACTAGCTGCTAGTGGAAAACCGATTTCAAAACCTCAATGAAGTTAGAGAGGAGCCTCAAGCTCAATCTGGCCCCTCTAATGCAACTGAAACATGTGGAAATGGACACCGCGGAGGCTGACCAGCCTAGCCGTACATCCAAGGCGCCTCCGCCACCTACCTGTGTTTCTGAGGACGCTAGGAAGGTCATACATCAATTTCGGGAAACAAGAACCTCTTCACGGTGCGCAAAGCGCGTCAGACAGTGGCTATTCAGTCAAATTCACCAGAAGCCTTTAGGCATGTTCGCCGCCTTCTGGAGGGAGCAAAAATAGAATTCATAGTCACTCTCTTGGCCGACGAAAAGCTCTTGCACGTGACAATTAAAGACGTGCCACAGTGCATCACGGCGGAAGAGATTCCTGAGTTTCTGAAAAACAAAGGATACCCGTGGCTAACGTAGCCCAGCTCCGTGCGAATCGAGGACTCTACATGCAAAGACCCCCGGCTCCATTTCAGAGTGGCAATGGGAAACTATTCCATCACGGAGGCGATATATCAGGAAACACAGATGTTGTCTACATTTGTTAAAGTTGAGGCCTACAAACCACCTCGTAGACCTCAGCAATGTACAAATTGCCAATAATTTACACGTAGAGCTGCAGGGTGCAACGTTTCTCAAGTGTTCGCCTTCTATAGAGAAAAGGGCCACAATACGAACTCGTGCTCAAAACGACTGGAAGAAGGGGCACAGCCCAAATGTGAAAATTGTGGTGACGTCCACTCCTGCCGCTAAGCCAAATGTCCAATTTGGCAGGAAGCGCACTAGAAATGGAGTGTCGCAAGAGAGGAACGCCGTCTCGAGTTGACAACGCCCCCAGCGTTCTAAATCCCCGTGGTATTCCCAAGGAGGCATTCTGTGAATTAGGCATCCTGGCTTACCATCTCACCAGCCACTGAGCTTCCCATCCTGCGCAGCTGCTACAGCTGTCTCCACTAACCAGCAGTCCATTGTTCACCAAGTTACTGAGTCTCACACAATGGTCCCTCCTCCTAGCAACGCACCACTACCCGCCTCACTTCCAACATCCTCATCCCAATCATGCCCAAGTTGGCTGCACAACGCTTAACTAGACCATCGCCGCAAAACCCCCAGTACCCGACTCTACAGGCAACCAGTCCACCCACTGTAAGTTACGAAGCCTCTGGCCGAGCAGCACCTTCTGTCAACTCTCCCACAGATCATACCAGCTACGGTTTTCTGTGAAGTCATCACCGTGTTCCAGATCACCTTGCTGCCGCCTTGGCGGAAGCGCTGCTGTCGCGCCCACTCACACTTACGGCGGACAGAGTGCTTATCCGCAATTATTTTCTGCAATTGCCAGGGCTAGTGCGCCCAATTTTCAGGCAGTGTTACCGAACTTAAACTGTTCCCACATCCTTAAACGACAGACTGATGAAGAAGAAGAAGAAAAAGAAGAAGAAGAAGAAAACACTCTTACCCATTAAACAACCTCAACTAGCATCTCCCACTACCAAACTTTCAAGGCCAGTAGAAGGTCGTACCGTGATCTGGCAAGAACAGGGGGCCGGTCTGCAAGATCTCCTGCAACCACAACCCCCAATCTCTATCGCCATCGTCAGCATCTATCGATTCGGTTTCTTCTGTCCTTGTTTTATCCACAACGAAACATGAAATGAAACTATTTCTGCAATGGTTTCTCTCGATTAACATGAAGTAGGTAGAAAAATGAGCTTTCTTAAGAATAAATAAGTAGAACGTATATAAAAATAAAGGATAGTGGGTAGGTAAAGTCATGTGATTGTAACACGTCAGATTTTTATGTAAGTATTGTAATATATAAGGATATATCTCATTTTTATGGGTTGGAAAGTCATTTGAGCATTTACATCAGAGTTTTAATGAATGACGTTCAATTTGTGTTAATCTAGAAAGTAAAATCTAACCTTCTGTAGCTTTCTATATTTATCTATAACATTTCTACTTCAATTGTTGGAGTAAAGCAACTTAGGTAACTAATAATAAACTTGTTATGAGGGCGGGAGCGCCCACTGCTCGATCCACCCCTGGTTGGAGTAGGACATCGATTTGAGAGTAATACGCAGACAGCAAAGCTACAGGTTACTTTTGAAGTACCCAAGCTCTCGTTTTTCTCAGAAAAAGCACGAGGCCAGACAAGATGATACTGGGTGTATTTGCGAGATGGCGTGCGTACCCAAGGTTATACTAATCCACTGGAAGACGTTTAGATGAAATATTTACGATAAGAAACGAGGGAAAGGTCAGCTAAGTAATAAGGACTCGCAAGGCGCCTTCGTCAAAATGCTCTGCATGTAACAGAATAACAAAGTTTCGAATTCTTCATTTGTCTCTTCAATATACGAGTTTTAAAAGACTAGCTTTTCATTTAATTGTATAATTTCTTGTAGACCGTAGCTCACGTCGATATGTAGATTTCTTCCTAGAATATACACCAATGATGTCCAATTGGGTTTCTTTGGAGAAGCTTACGTAATTAGCTGTTATTTCCCGCCTCCTCTTTCAGTCGGAGGTGAATCGCGCCTGTGGGTTTAGACACAAGCAGTTTGTGACGGACACAAACAGGTGATTCCATGGCAGTTTCTAAGTCGTACCTTGAATTTTCTGGGAACGTTCATAGAAGACCTTCATTCTGAATGATTTTTGCATAAACGGTAAACCGTATAAGACAGAGAAAAGCTTACTAAATAAAGAAATGTGGATCTCGTTAAAACACAATTTGTCAAATACTTCTTTTTTCTTTTGAGTGAATCATTTTCGAGATATTCCTTATTATTTGTTTGAATTTGCCAATCTTATACTTTCTTCAAATAGAACTATATTATTTGTTTTTTAATCTCTTGACCTTGTAAAGAGAACGGCATTTCAATGGCATCGCATAGCAACCAGCTCTTAGATTATTTTAGTATCGCTTAAGGCCTACTGTATTCCTATATTCCCCTTACACCTACAAGAAAATTGGCAATAAGATACTTTCTGAAAATGCTTATGTTGATTAAAGTGAACTAGATAGAGAAATAAGCATTTGCAAGAATAGTTTGTATAAGAGTATAGCTCTACATATATTTGCGAACAGATTTCTTTCAAAATGAACTATACTAAAAGTCTGTATTACAACCGGTTACGAGACGATCACTTGGTGTATTTTCTAAGGCTATGCACTTCGACTTTGACACCAAATTTCATAGACTTCTTAAACATAAGCAGTACTAAAGAAGTCAACGTACATTATAAGCAAACCGCTACTGCAACACAATGCATGTACGAGTGTTAAAGAATGACAAAATCCGTGTATAGTGCAAGGAGATAAATTCAACCTCCTCTCTTTCGCAAACGTTGGACGTCGATGATATACCCTCTAATTATGACTTTATCTTCTACATACAGTAAACAGAGGAAGTATTGTATTCCACCTAAAAATTTGTTGTCGATATTTCACCGAAAACAAGTGCTTTGAGGCTCTCTCTCTCTCTCTCTGTCTGTCTGTCTCTCTGTGTCTGTCAGTCTGTGGACAGCATAACTCAAAAACGAAAAGTCGCTTAAAACCAAAGTTCGTATTTAAGTTTAATGTTTTTCAATGATGCGACACGAAGATTTTGAGGAATAGTCCCACCCTAAACTTCCGTTTTCATGGAAAATCTTTCGAAAAATTTTGATTTTCTTGAAAATGACTAACGATTTTGATTAAAATGCCATATGTTTGAGATATTTGTATGACAAATGAAATGTATATTTTGAATTTTGTGGCTACAGCCTATATAGTCCTGTTTAGTCTGGATGACTTTTGAGTAACTCGTAAAGCGTAAGGCATAGACAAAGTCATACTATACAAAAAATGTAGATCTCAGTAAAACACACAATTTATGTGAAAATAATTGTTTTTGTAGTTTTCGGAGATATTCGTTGTTATTTGTGTCAGTTTCAGAAAACTTAAAGCTTTCGTGAAATGGAACATCGTTGTTCATATTTTTATATGTTAAGCGTGCAAAGAAAACGGGATCTCAAAGCTTTAAAAGATTTTACTATCGCTCAAAGCCTACTGTGTTCTAATAGTCCCCTTGCACCGACAAGGAAATAAGCAATAAGATAATTTCTGCAAATATTTACCTCAACTAACACGAAGAAGATAGAAGAATAAGATTTGTAAGAATGGTTAGTACAAGAGTAGAGAAAGTCACGTGAGTGCAACACATAAGACTTTTCAGTATCCTGTTTAAGAAATATGTTTTCCACGCTTTCCTAGATGTGGAAATCACCTGATCGTCCCACCCAGTTACTCGCCAAGTACACTCCCACATATTTGCAGCTGTAATACTTGTGCTTGCTGTACAACGAAACTGGAAATTCATCAAACGTAGGTTACTTGATTTCAACTTCCGTTGTAATGGGAAATACATGAGATTTTGGTACCCGTTTTAGGCTTCGTGGACATTAAGGTCAGTTTTCGATAAAATCTTCCTAGCTTCACTACATCATTATCCAACATGTTGCATTGCCAAGAAAATAAATAGTTGAGTATGTTATTTACCGCAGTGGCATGCATTAGGGAAATATAAAAACTTTTACGCATTATTAACAGCAGTATAATTAACATAGATGAAACTTCGATAATTCGAACGTTTATAATTCGAAATTGTCGTTAATTCGAAGGTTGTTCTTGGTCCCTTGAATTTTGTATTAAAGTTTTTTTGTAAAAAAACTCACATATAATTCGAATTTCATTTTACTTAACTGGAAGTTTTTATTCAGAAATGTCAGTCGAAAATCAACCAATCAACAATCAGTCAATCATGTGCATAACAATTTAAAATTGATAACTTCGTCCATGTATTTCTGCAAAAGGGGTCATCGCTGCGAGTTTTTTTGTTTTGTTGGAATGCAGTTTGGTGGGAGGAATAGCTCTCCTAGCTGCCTGTCTTGAGCTTTTATATCTGCTCCCACATCCCGTTGTTTAAAACAGATGCATTGAGCTTCTTCCTGTTCATGTGTTTCAAACCAATGTCACTATGTCTCCCAGTGAGCCGCGTATCCGGTACAAAACTTTAACTTTTGCGGAAGAGGTCACCGTCATTCGAGAATTTGAAAAGGGTTTCAAGAAAAAATCTGAAATCGCGAAAGAATACCGGATACCACCGACAAATTCGTCAGTTTATCTGAAGAATAAGGAGAACATTTTAAGCAGCGCCTCAATTAAAAATGGAACCGGAAAATCCTGATGGATGGATGTATGTACCTGAAATGGCTATTTTAGGCGCAACTTTTGAAATTCGAATTTTTGGGCATTTCAAGTTGTTTTTCTTGTCCCCAAGTTCCATTGTATGACAAAGTCATATTTATTATAAAACCATAAACAAATTTCGAGAGAGTATACTCTTTCGGCAAGATGTCACAATGATTGTAGAAGTTTGAGTATGCACAAGACAAGCTACTGACTATTAAAATTTCTGCTACCCATAAGCAAAAAAGGAAACTTAACAAGTAGTGTAATGACCGATGCTGTATGCTATAAAAACCTGCCATCAAATAAAGTACCCATTATATGCTCTGTACTGAGTCATATGACGTCACAGAATCGAACTGTCCACAGTGTTACTTAAAGTTACAGATAGCAACTGACGTTCGGTTACTGAAGCTTCAGGACGGCCTCGGTCTATAAAGGTATAAAAGTATTAGTGCCTCCGCTGACTTTTGGTGACTACATCATCAGGATGGCCTCTGTCTGAACGACAAGTCAGTTTATCATGTCATTACTTGGGGTATTGGTCTACCTTACGTGTATAATTACGTCAAAGCAAGTAAGATTATAATTGTTCGCATACCAAAAATATATTCCAGCGGGCGACCATTTTTTCCTCGAGCGGAGGAAAACCCCATTTATGGACTTCCACTGTATTGGAAGGCACAGTGGGGAGTAGCTTCACCTGAATGCACCACCCACTAAAAACCTCCACTGGAAACAAAGGATATAGAGGTAGAAAGGAAAGGAGAACCCGGGCGGGGGAATCAGTATCCCCGCTCGACTCGAACTGCCTCTGGAGAAAGAAAGAAGTAATTCAGGGTGAAAGTGAGGCAGTACCTACCACTATTGCACCTGGGGATCGTGGTACGGGTATTTGACCGGCCACAGGGGACCAAGCCAGGGTGCTAGTACGCAATCATGACCGAAGCTATGATAACACCCTTAGGAATTCATAGTGAAGATTTGAAAGGAGTGAGGTGAGGGATTAGTGAAACTTCCAAGGTCCACGGTAGTGAGCCGCCGGAGCTTCAGAAGCGTGCTCCCAAGGGGGTGATCCTGTAAGGGTTCGTCCAGCGTCGTCTGAACAGCTGTCACCTCCTCCACGACGAGCCTTTGGATGGAGAGATGTTCCTCCAACCGCGTAGAGATGTCTTCATGTGTGGCTAGGCGTTCGAAGTCCAGCATAGGCTCAGGTGTGATATGGATGGCAACGATAGTTGCCGGCACATCCTATGATATAGATGGGTTTAAGCTTGGCAGGCGAGCCTGCTGCTGGCGCGTGTCGACCGTGGCCCTCGGCTGCGACGGTGAGTCGTGACGGCGTGGACGCACCGGGCAGCAGGCTTGCTCGCTGAAGTGGTCGTACCTCCAGCAGGTTGCGTAGAAACGGCGTCGTCGTTTAAAGTCGTGCTGCTGGTAGGTAGATGTCTTGTTCGGTGCACCACAGTAGTGGCACCTCGGCGATTAAGCACACCTACACCATCGGTGTGCCGGTAAAAGCAACAGTGGCAGCAGGGCGACGTCCAGGACGTCCGGATGGGCTCTATTCTCAGGAGTTGGCATAGGTGGTCCAAACCAGAGGTAAGAGCGGACCGTAGTGTGACTTCTCCCTAAAAACAAGTCGCACAAGAGGAACTGGACTTTTCCGGGTGCGGATCCTGATTACCTCCATGACTGAAGGCCAGCGTTGTTTTATGTAGTCTTGGAGCACCTGCGTTGCTAGCTGCGTATGTACTCCCAAAACTACTGTGTTCAGTATGGTATGGGTCCCGTACACCAGCAGGGGAGACTGCGGTAGATGGCATTGTGATTTCGTTTGAGACCGGCGTAGACACCCAGCTGCGAAGTAGATGGCACAGTGGCCGACCAATGAGCTTCAGCCACTGCGATGTTGACGGTTGCTGACTCAGCTTCTGTTGTCACTGCATCGACAGCTGTTGACTGCTTCTTCTGGCCCACGGTGGGTTCCGGCCTCTTCTCCCCATGTTGGTGTTATTAACTCGAAGGTTTGAGATGATGAAAGCGGCTTAGGTTGTTGTTCATAATAAAGTTATACTTTAGTATACCCTGCTTTAGGACAAACTAAATTGATGTTGGCTTACAATTGCTTAATAATAACAATTATACGTATACGAGATAACCACTCTTTTGGAAACTAAAAATTCAAAATAAATGTATAATTTGATTGATATTTCTTATTATGTGTTGTTTTTCTGCCTCTTTTTTCAAACACACGCTATGTAACCTTTTTATCTGCCATCTAGTGATGATATAATTCAAATAGTTAATTACTCAAAGGTTTGAGATGATGAAATCAGCAGCGTAGGTTGTTGTTCATACAAACTTATACTTCAGTATATTCTGCTAAGACAAAATAAATTGATGTTTGCTTATAATTGCCAAAAATAATAGCGATTATACTTATACGAGATGACCACTCTTTTGGAAACTAAAAATTCAAAATAAATGTATAATTTGATTGATATTTCTTATTACGTGTTGTGTTTCTGCCTCTTTTTTAAAAAACACGCGATGTAACCTTTTGACCTGCCATCTACTGATGATATAATTGAAATTGTTTAGTGACCTGCACTCAGATGGCAGAGTAGGTAAATACATAAGCTCCAAGGTTGTAAGATGGCAGTGCTATGTTCGAATACTTAAAGGATCAATCTTTTCATTCGAGTGTTAATTTTCGAATACAATCTGGTGATGAGATACACAACTCTTTTGTAAACACAATAAATAATCGCTCTGGTTCACTAATGTTCACGGTGATCTTAGTGATGCAGTGATTGGGAATGATGGACTTGCAATTCATCACCACAACAGAACGTCAAAACAGAATTGAATATAAAAGAAGTGTTACAACGCAGAGTTGGGATCGATATGTTAGCAATTCTGAACATGAGGTCCATGGAGCCGAAAAGTAGGCATATAGCATAATGAAGCATTTAAGTACCACAGGAAAGAACACTGTAGAACTCAACAATATTTCTGAAGATGATTGCCTGAAATAGTTTAAAGAATTATGGTCTCACCCTCTCCAGGGTGAGAACATGAAGGATTAAGTAAACCTTATGTCGAGGTTGATTCCATCACAACAGTCGGTCTGGGTGGCTCAGTTGGTTAGACGCTGGCCTACGGATCCTAAGGTCGCGGGTTCAAACCCGGCCCAGGCCGATGGTTTTTAAGTGTGCTTAAAAACGACAGCTCCATGTCAGTAGATTTACTGGCATCTAAAAGAACTCCTGCGGGACAAAATTCCGGCACACCGGCAATTGACGTTAAACAAGAAAATAATTTTAAATCCATCACAACAAACGAATTATTAGAAACAATGGAAACCTTCAAAGGTAATAAGGCACCAGTATGTGATGAAATAAATCTGGAAAATCATCGCTCATGGAATACAGGAGGCCGTGACAGCAAAGAACTCAACTTTTAAACGTTCTCCGATATAAATCAATAATCTGAATTCAAAAGACGCTCACCGTACATAACGAATAAGTAGAACGTGTCTACTAAATATGCTTTCTCGTATGTTAATAATTAAACGAGTATAACATGCGGGTTAGTAAGACATTATTAAAAATCCTTTGCTAACCTCAAAGACGCCATTTCACACAGCAAACTATACTCCATCCAGCCTTGGATCCGCACCTTGTATCCCTCCGCCTGATGTTCATATCAGCTGCGACTAACACAAACGCCACGTGGACTCATGCCTTGTGTTTATGGTGCAACAGAATGATATTTACTCGGGTGTTTTAGGAATAGCGCTGCTATCGCGTTATATTCAAGTAGTCTTTACCAGGGTTATTATACATCTTGAAAACTTAGAGATAATCGTCAGTATTTAAGGTACTATATTTCGTGGTGTGCTTTGGTTTCGGCGTGTCGCGGTTAGCTGTTGACGGCTTTTGTTTACATCAAGTGCGGATCTAAGGTTGGAGCGACTATAGTGTTAAATAGTACACCATCTGAAGCAATGGCAGCTGCTGAGCACAGCAGTCTACCGTCTTAGAACGTCGACACAACCTCCATGAACAACAGCACTACAAGAAACTTCAGCTATGCTACAGTTGCTCAGACTTCTCCCAAGAAAGAAGAAGCTATCATCATCGACTCCCATGACGGACTTAACGTCAGAGACTACGCTCTCGCTGTAAGTAGATTAACCGATCCAAGTAACATAAAATTTATCTCACGGATCTCTAACTCCAGAATATGCATATACCTAACGTCATCTAAAGTAGCAGAATCACTAGTTACCAAACATCCTAAAATAAATATAAACAATGTTACTCTTCAGGTCCGTCCTCTAATTACTCCAAACAAAAGAATCGTTCTTTCAAATGTGTGTCCAGTTATACCAAACTCACTCATAGAAACTCAGCTAAATGCATATGGAATTAAACTAATGTCAAGTATTATCTACATAAGAGCTGGCATCTCTGAGCCAGGACTTTCCCATATCCTTAGTTTCAGACTTCAGTTTTATATTCCACCCAATGATGTGGAGAAATTACCTCCAAGCTTACAGATCCTGTATGAAGGCGCTAAATATTGGATATACCTAACAGCGGATACCCCTACCTGCTTCATCTGCAAGCAGGAAGGCCACTTTGCAAAACATTGCCGTGAAGCTGACGGTATACAAGAAACTACTCCTCAGGTCTTAAACAAAGGCATGTTTCCTGAATTGCCTATCGCTACCAAAAACCTCCAGGACCGCCCCCCCCCCCCCTCTTAAAGAAAAATATACTGAACAGCAGCAATCACCTAACCTCACTCCTACCCCTGAGCCCATCCTGCCATTTCAAGACGAATGCAACAATTCCCCAGAACCTATGCTAATGGAAACACAAACAAGACCTAAACGACCAATATCAAACAGCACAACTGATACAGAGGATAATGCTTATGGAAAAGAAGCGTGGCACCTCCTCGCTTCCCAACAGGCTAAGAAGGTTAAGAAAGCAAACCTTATTTCGTCAATAGCTGAATCTCTCAGACCAATTAAAAATATTATCGAGGCAGACACCCACAATCATGCAGTAAACTTTAGTCGGTTCCAAAGGTTTGTGGAAAACAGTGTTGGAGTAACAAACATTGTTCCCATAGCTTTGGAATACACTTCAGATCTAGAATCACTAGTGAACACAATGCAAAGTCTATCCATACTATACAGAGCGTAGTATAAAGACCAGAAGTAGTAAAATTCAAAAAAAGCTGCTGGAATAGATTAATCAAGTCAACAATGCCTCCCAGCGAACAAAACCGATGTGTCCCGAAAACTAATCGCCATAGATATTGCACCTTATCCCATAAACACAATTAATATATGAATAACATACTGCAATGGAATATTAATGGTTTCCATGGCAATTTCGAGTTTCTTAAACTCTTAATCAATAAACATAACCCTGCAATTATGTGCATTCAAGAAACTAACTTCAAAGGAAACTATGTTGCATCATTACGAGGTTATACTCAATATCACAAAAACCGCAAGGACTGCCTCCATGCTAGTGGTGGCGTAGTAACCTACGTTAAGGACAGCATTAAACATCAGGCAATACCACTTACAAGTGAACTTGAAGCAATTGCCACTAGAGTAAACCTTCCTACACCTATTTCCATTTGCAACATATATCTACCAAATAAAAGTCCACTTGCTTTACATGCACTGCAGGAGTTAACACAGCAACTTCCTAAACCATTTATTATACTGGCCGATTTTAATAGCCATAGTACCATGTGGGGTTGCAAGCATACCAACGCAAGAGGTAAAATAGTGGAACAGCTCTTGCACAACGAAAATCTCAATATGCTTAACGATACCTCACAAACACACTTCAGTACAGCCAACGGTACTTCCAATGCAATCGACTTAACATTAATCACTCCTGATATACAAGATAAATTAGAATGGACAGTCGTCAAGCAATTACACGGCAGTGATCATTTCCCAATTTTATTAACTGATGCAAATAACATTCCTTTAAGTTTTAACTCTCAGCCACGATGGAATTTAAAATGCGCAAACTGGAACAAGTTCAGAGCACACCTCTCTGACAATTTATCCTATCTAACATCCCTCATGAATTTCAGTCAGTCAGATACTAACAAACTAGTAAACTCGTTTGCAGAAGTAATTTTTAATTCCGCCGAAGTCACTATTCCTAGGATATACCCTGTTTCTAGGAAGACTACATGTTGGTGGAACGAAGAATGTAAAATAGCGATAGCATTAAAAAATAAAGCCTATTATAAATACAAAAGGCAACCTACCCCCACACACAAAATCGAGTTTCAAAAAGCCAGAGCTAAAGCACGTCAAGTAGTACAGGACAGCAAGAAAGAGTCCTGGCTAACATTCGTGTCCACTGTAAACAGAAAAACCCCGTCACGAGTGGTATGGCAAAAAATTCGCAACATATGGGGATCTTACGATGGAACACATAATATAGTTTTCCACAATTATACAACAAACACTACAAGTACTGACCCCCAAACCATAGCAAACATACTGGCGCATACTTTTGCAGAGGCCTCAAGAGAAGAAGCTTGCGAAAGCAAGGCGACCCACTGCTACCAATCTGACGAAAATGACCAAGAAAACTACAATGATAACATTACTTTCACAGAATTCATGGAGACACTTGAAAAGAGTAACTGCTCCAGCCCAGGGCCGGATAATATTCCTTACGTAATGTTAAAATCCTTACCGCAAGGTTTACTTTCACGAAATCCTTAATTATATATGGAACTCAAGAACTTTTCCTAAACAGTGGCGCACAGCAACTATAGTACCCATCCCCAAACCAAACAAAGATCTTACTTCACCTGAAAGTTTCAGACCTATAGCCCTCACCTGCTCTAAGTGTAAAATACTTGAACAAATTATAAATAACCGATTGCGTTGGAAACTAGAGAAAATGCAGTTCTTCACCGAACTTCAAAATGGTTTCCGCCAGTTTCGATCCAACACTGACCATCTTTTAATACTTGATTCAGAAATAAAAGCTGCATTTACACTAATGGCAATAAGCCTAGATATAGAAAAAGCGTATGATAAAATTTCATGAGCTTACATACTCAAAACAATACGTAACATCGGTATCCGTGGTAATTTGTATCACTTTATTGACAACTTCCTTCAGGAATGGAAAATTAAAAGTTCGCTACAAAGGAACCATGTCAAAAGAAGAATCCATTAATAGAGGTGTTCCACAGGGATCAGTAATCAGTGTCACACTATTTGTCATAGCTATCAACAGTATAGTAAGCAGTATTACACCACCTGTAAAAGGTATATTATTTGCAGATGACCTATCTTTTGTAAGGGGAAAAACCCCTTTACTACTGCAACACTTCTTCAAGAAACACTGGAAAATCTGCACACTTGGACTAATCATGCTGGTCTTAACTTGTCATATTGTAAATCCAAATGCATATGCTTCTCCAAATCACCATGTAAAGTCTCAAACCCCACAATCTGCGTGAATAACAAGCTAATCGACTCAGTGAAGGCTATCAAAATTTTAGGTTTAACGTTTGATGTAACTCTAAGCTGGAAACATCACATTGATGATATGAGAAATGAATGCCTCAGAAGATTAAATGTATTAAAAACTCTAAGCTGCAAAAGCGTATCAAGCTCTCATTAGAAGTAAACTCGACTATGGAGCCCAGATCTACAATACAGCTAAATCTTCAGTTTTAAAGAAACTAGATAGAATTCAAACAGCAGCTCTAAGAATATGCTTAGGAGCTTACAGAACCAGCCCTGTTTCTGCTTAAAGAATGGAAACCGACGAGCAACCATTGAACGTCCGCAGAACAGATCTGAGCCTAAAATTCGCTCTTAAAACTTTAGCAAGACCCGAATCAATGATATACCAGTACGTCCTGCCAGAAACGTCCAACCAACGTTTACAGGCTAATTCACAAAAAGAAATTTCGTTTAAATCTAAAATAAGCAAATGCATTGAAGAACATAACATAGAAGTTCCTGCCATAATGCCCAGAAAGTTTCATTGTCTACCGCCTTGGAGAATACCAACTGCTCAACTAAATTTGAATATTACAGCTTACCATAAATCTCATACAGGTGCATCTTCCTATAAACAGCTGTTTAAAGAAATAACAAATGCCTACCCTAACCATACATTTATCTACACTTATGGTTCCAAAACGGACAGCGACAATGGATGTGCCGTAATTACCCCAGATAAGAAACTTCAGCTGAAACTCCCTAAATATTATTCCATATTCTCCTGGGAACTTTCTGCACTTAAGCAAGCTTTAACATACATCATCCAATCTAGTGAGAGTAAATTTCTTATAATTTCTTATTCATTAAGCCCTCTCCAAAGTCTCAGAGATCGTTCGACTGACCTCCAACTGCTTCAAGATATCCACAGTCTTTATTCCATTGCTCCAAATAAAAAGAAAATGGTTACTTTCATTTGGGTCCCTTCACACTGTGGCATTAAGGACAATGAAGAAGCGGACAAAGCTGCTAAAGAAGCAAGTCGGCTAACAGACACACATGAACAGCAAGCAGTACCTTACCGTTATATTACAAAGTACTTCTCCAGACTAATAAAAACAAGATGGAAACAGGCCTGGAATCAATCGCCTCCAGAAAA